>SEMN01001904.1:0-20775 GCA_005408345.1 Macquaria australasica | reverse complement strand
ATCTGAAAATTCAAACTGCTGTAACTTGGCTGAAAATGATCACATCTTGTCCATATTCCTCACGGTGGATGACATTCCCGGCCTGAACACATGTAGGGGTCAATTTTGAATCAAAGTCATAGCGCCACCTATTGACGGCAGGACGTGTCACGTTTTACATTCTGACATACAAATCCCAGTGGGTTGAGCAGAACTGCCTCAAAAGTGGCCACTAAAGCCTCAAGATGTTCATGATGCTTGACAGCGAAAATTGTGACTTTTCACCAAAGGGCGCGGTCTCAGCGGCGCGGCGAATGGCGATGGTCCATCATGACAATTCAAACTGCTGTAACTTGGCTGAAAATGATCCCATCTTTTCCATATTCCTCACGGTGGATGACATTCCCGGCCCGAACACATGTAGGGGTCAATTTTGAATCAAAGTCATAGCGCCACCTATGTACACACAATTTACCGTGTTTTTACATGTAAAAATCAAAGCCCCCCCCTTAAAATTGGGCGTAAAATTATGAAATTCATGTGGCTTATGCGTCATGTCCAGACCTACAAAAAAGCCTCTTGGAGTCGTACTCTAAAGCCAACAGGAAGTCAGTTATTTTTCATAAACTGTTAATTTTCATGCCTCCTTCTTATCTTAACTCCTCCTACAGATTTTATGGGATCCACTTCAAACTTGCCCTATGCCCTCTTGACAAGTTGGGCACCCAATGATACTGAAATCTTGCAATTTGCTACAACGGCGTGCCCGTGACGTGCCTTTCAACTTTCATGTCTGTCATGTGTCATTAATGCTCCTGTAATGAATTGATTCTTCCACCGGAGGGCAGGGGTGGTTTACTAATGGATAGACCTGCATGAGAACACACAGGGAGGAGGACAGGAGACAGGACTGACTCTGAGTGAGTGATGTTTGTCTTTGTCAGTATTTCTGAACTTGAGCTCAATGAGCTCTGCACTCTGTCGATGTCAGTGTTTGCATGTTTATTTTTGCTCTTTATTATTGTTAAGGAACTACATGTGTCTTTTCAAATATGTCTTTTCATAAGGCTATGTTTGTACTTAGACAGTGGAATGTTTTTGAGCATATAAGCAGAAGAACAGTTATGTATGTGTGTCATATTTTAGCATGACAATCTCCATTTGATCCGCTCTCGTTGTCACTCTCAAACAACTGTCTCGCGTCTCGCGTTTGTACATTACTACAGCACACAATTTCCCAGTTTCTCCACAGCAGACAGATGGCACAGTGGTCAGTGCGCTCGCTTCGTAATCAGAGGACGCCGGTTCGAATCCACCTTGGGGATACCCCTTTTGTCTCTTTTGAATACAATGCCATTCAGGGCAGCGTTGTGCAACTGCGTTTCACATGTTACGTTTCTAGTTGTCTTTATGGTTATCCCATGTTTTTTGGAGATCTGTTCACACTGATAGGCTGACAAAAATAACATTACAAATATTAAATAGTAAGCAAATTTACAGTTTGCTTATCTGTTTTGCTCAGAATAAGGGCTCTCCTGCTTGGCAGTGTTGGTTTACTAATGGATAGACCTACATGACAGCATAGGAGGGAGGAGGGAAAGGACTCTGACTTGCTGCATGTGTGTGTATTATGTTCTTCTCATTCTATAACACTGTGAAAAACACTTGGACAGTGTTAGGGACAACCATGATTACTTTATTTTCTATGGGCACTGACATAAATGATTCATTTATAAAATGATTGTGTTTGCTGACCCCGTCACAAGCCCTCATGGTGCATCAACCAGCCTGGCCTGTTGCAAATCATCCTTCTTATTTACAATAACTCAACAATTCCCCATCAAGAATTCAATTTGTTTTATTTACATAATGCCAAATCACAACAGAATATATCACATGAGTGTTTTCATTTAGATTAGGTGTAGACTGTACTCTTTATACTATTATTTACAGACAATCAATAATTCCCATCAAGAATTCAATTTGTTTTATTTACATAATGCCAAATCACAACAGAATATATCACATGAGTGTTTTCATTTAGATTAGGTGTAGACTGTACTCTTTATACTATTATTTACAGACACTCAATAATTCCCATCAAGAATTCAATTTGTTTTATTTACATAATGCCAAATCACAACAGAATATATCTCATGAGTGTTTTCACTTAGATCAGGTCGAGACTGTACTCTTTATACTATTATTTACAGAGACTCAACAAGTCCCATCAACTAGGTGACAGTGGCAAGGAAAACTACCTTTTCACAGGCAGAAACCTCAAGCACAACCAGAACCAGGTTATGACTAGGCAGTCATCTGGGGGGCGGAGAGAACATACAGTAGCACAATGAAAGTTCCACGTAAAGATGTAAAGTAAGAGTAATGGCATAATAATGATAGCAATAATAAGTATAATAGTGATAATGATATCATGATAATAAGACTAAAAATAAATAGCAGCAGCAGCTGTTGAGCAGGAATACAGGGGCAGCAGGTGCAACCATAGATTCCAGACTCTACAGCTCCAGAGGCAGAAATACCTGTAGAAAGACAGCGGGGGAGGGGGGGAGACAGAGAGAGAGACAGACAGCACACAAGTACGGGAAAGGGAAGAAGTAATGGTAGTGGTAATGATGGTAATGGTAATGATATTAATATTAAAAGAAATTGTAATAATAACGATAGAAATGATAAGTATTATAATGATAATAAGACTAATAATAACATTGGCATCAGTGGATGTTGAGCAGGAAGATGAGGGCAGCAGATGCAACCATAGATCCAGACTGTACAGCTTCAAAGGCAGAAATACCTGTAGAAAGAGAGGGGGGGGGGGTAGAGAGAGAGACAGAGAGCACACAACTACGGGAAAGGGAGAAGTAATGGTAATGATAATGATATTAATATTAAAAGAAATTGTAATAATAACGATACAAATAATAAGTATTATAATGATAAGACTAATAATAACATTGGCATCAGTGGATATTGAGCAGGAAGACGGGGGCAGCAGATGCAACCATAGATCCAGACTCTACAGCTCCAGAGGCAGAAATACCTGCAGAAAGCGAGAGAGAGAGAGAGGGAGAGAGACAGAGAGAGAGAGAGAGACAGAGAGGAGAGAAAGCACACAACTACGGGAACAAGTTCAGTTAGTAACAAACATTAATAGGATAAAAATGCGTACAGATAGAGAGGAAGAGAGAGGAGCGCAATGCGTCATACGAAGTCTCCTGGCAGTCTAGGCCTATAGCAGCATAACTAAGTGGTGGCCCTTGACCACCCCAAGTATAAGCTTGGTCAAAGACGAAAGTCTTAAGCCTACAGATGGTGTCTGCCTCTCAAATCCAAAGTGGGTGCTGGTTCCACAGAAAAGGACTTACAAGTGCAAAGATGTACAGTACTGCAGTGACAAAACACTGCAATGTGGCTGTATCTGACTAAGCAGCAAGTTGAAGACTGAGCAGTCTCTCACTGTATTCATAGTCATTTACAGGTGAATAATAAGTTAAATTCATATTTTTATAAATTAGAAATCACTATAGTCATTTATAGCTGAATAATAAGTTAAATTCATAGCCGAATAATAAGATAAATTCATGCTGGTTCGACAGAAGAGGACTTACAAGTGCAAAAATGTACAGTACTGCAGTGACAAAACACTGCAATGTGGCTGTATCTGACTAAGCAGAGTTGAAGACTGAGCAGTCTGTCACTGTATCCATAGTCATGTACAGGTGAATAATAAGTTAAATTCATATTTTTACAACGTACAAATTATTATAGTTATTTATAGCTGATTAAGAAGTTAAATTCATATTTTTACAAATTAGAAATTACTATCATTATAGTTGAATAAGTTAAATTCATATTTATAGTGGAATAATAAGTTAAATTCATATTATTTACAAGTTAGAAACGAGTAGGTTTCTACATCACAGTGACAGAACACTGCAATGTAGTGAGGTCCTAAGTTAAAGCTGTTAACGGTTAGATGTTATTGGTTCTCGTCATTGTGAACAGTTTTATATGTAAAAGAACATATGATTCCCTCATGATCACTAAAATATGTTGGCAATATTTTTGTGTCCACGTCATAATGTGTCGTTTTCACGTACACATGGTCTATTAATGTGCCTTTTTCAGTAGTGGGTTGTGACACAATTTGAACATACCCTTTGTCTGTCATAAATTTACAAATTGTTGATCCTTTCAAAATGTCATCATTAAAATCTCCCATTACAACAATTGTGTCACTTAGTGGATTTAGCAAGTCAAGCAGTCTTTTTAAATTACCTTTAAACAAAGACATTGGATATGATGGTGAACGATAAATGACTGCTATCAACATGTTGTAAGCAACGCAGTTGTATACAAAACATTCTAAATTGACATGTGGTAGGTTCATGATGTTGTATGTCAAATTGTCTGCAATATACATGCCAACACCACCGTGTTGTTGACCTTGCAACGCAATTAATGCTGGATCGTTGCTACTGTATGACAGACTTCGAGGACAACTATGAAAACTAAAGCCATCAATGTTGACCGCTTGGGCAGACGCATCAGCAGACAGCCATGTTTCTGTAACAGCAATACAGTTGAGCTGCAAACGCTGTGTGCAGAGTGCTAAATCAGCCACATGGCGAGTCAAGCTTTGTACATTCATCAAGAACACATTAAAAGTATGCGTTGTCAAATTCTGTATTGCCATGCTTTCAGATAAAAATGAGGGCATGCGTTGAATTGCATGTTGAATATTGTCCTTACAATAAATGGCCTTCTCATCAAAATGTTGAATCGTTAACCCCGACAGATTTCTTACGCGACTCAATCCTACATATGCTTGTCCAGCAGCAAAAATTCTCTTAAGGGAAACCACAGCTGCATCTACTGTAAGACCTTGTACTTTATGTACGGTACACGCCCAAGCCAGTTTCAGTGGAAATTGTCGCCTCAATCCACCATTACTAGTGACCTTATCTTCTTCAGGTTTGATAGCTGTGGAAGTCATGGATGGTGTTGAGGCATGTGCAGTTTGTTTTCTTCGTTGAGTGCCAACTTGATTATCGTCAAATTGAACACAGACTAATTGAGGAAACTTCTCATTACTTGAACAAACTATATCGGTTACTGTGCCACATACGCCATTTACAAGACCATCCCTCACATCCACATTTTTGGTCAGCATTACTCTAGCATTTTTTCCCAAAATCAGCTTTTCACTTAAAGATGTATTATAAACTTTAGCATGATGTTTTTGTTTCAGTTCAAGTTTACCTGTTTTTTTATTATTTTCATAATCTTGGGCATTTATTTCAATGTACTCAGGGCACGTTTTTAATAACTGCTGAAGATTGTGCTCATTGACTTGCTCATTTGTGGAGAAAATGTGTAAAGCTGAGCTAATTTCGCCTGTTTCACGCTGTTTCAAGATTTTTATGTCACTGTCCAACATTGGGGTGTCTTTTGAGCGAGTCCTTAAACGGTTTAATAACTGCGCAAAAACTTGATCTTTTTGTCTCACAATTGTTTTCAATTCTACAACCTTAAACAGGCTGGAGAATAAGTTAACAGCTACGTCGTCTGTATAGAGTGGTTTCCCTTTCACTGGAGGCAACTGGTAGAAATCACCAACAGCAATTATACTGACATTACCAAATGGGGAGAAGTCACCTGTTTGTTTAATTTGTCGCAATCTGCCATGAATATATGTGAATAGTTTATTGTCTACCATGGATATCTCATCCACTATTACAATTTGCAAAGATCTGTATTTTGCTCGTAAAGTGTTGAGTTTCTCTTCGCCTAAAGGTGTGTATGGTAACTGAATATTAGTTGCGATGCTAAATGTATTGTGAATGGTTGCAGCATGTAAATTGTATGCAGCAATCCCAGTTGGAGCTGTTAATAATACACAAATGTCTTCAGGATGTTGACAGGTTGGTGATAGTAAGCGCATTGCTTCATATTGGATAGCTCTAATTAAATGGCTCTTGCCTGTTCCTGCACCACCTGTAATGAAAACGTGAAATGGATTTGGACTTTTCCCCATTACTTTGTCTAAACACCATTGCCTTATCTGATAAAAAATAGACATTTGCGTTTCATTCAGCGATCGAATCAAAGTTAAACCTTCATTTCTACACAGAATGCTATTATTTTTTTCCAGATGTGCATCTTGTTGCTTAGTAATGGCTAGATCAGGTATATTTTCTGTGTGTTCTTCCACTCCCGGCTCTTGTTGTTGAAGTTCTTCTATGCATTCTAGTCGCTCAAGCTCTTGTTCAGGGCACAGTTCACACCAGGCATCCTCTAAGATACCATCATCGCCAATAGATCTTTGGACGTTGTCTAACACATCTGCGTCCATCTCAAAAAGGCTCCTGTTGTTGTCAACAACTGATCTTACTAAATGAATTGAGCCATCACTAAATTTGACTTGACCATTTTTATAAAACTGTTCAAATGTTTCAAACCTTTTAGGCTTTAGTTGGACATCTACTCGATATGGCAAAAATAACTGCAGTATACTTTGATGAAATTGTTCTGGAGACTTTGTCTGAGAGAAACGTGCGTAACGTACGACTGCGGGTTGTGTTCGCGTTCTTTTACTTATGTATCCCAAGTTGTTGTTTAAGCCGATTTTGTTTTTTGTTGTTTCACTTTTGGACAAAACGCGGTATTCGGACGCAAATGTAGCCAAACACATGTTATTGAAAGTAGTATCTTTGGGCCTATTTTTGTATCTTTCCACTGTACTTGTCATCCACATGTTGTCTGTTGTTAGGTCTTGTGAAGATGCCTTTTGCTTTAAGACACTTAAAGGCAAACTCATTTTAACCACATTATCCCCTGTTGGGACAAAGACAACTTTTCTTGAACACTGTTTAAGATGTAGATTTGTTATTCTATAGACTGCCTCTTGAGCAGAGACATCCCTATTGTGCAAGTACACACTCCCTAGTTTTTTTAATGCATCTTTAGCGTCAACATTCCCTTGTTTAGACGCTTCTTTCTGTGCATTTGCTAACAACAGTCCGATTTCTCTTTCTGCTTTAGAAATGTATGAGATAATGTACACTATGCATGCGTATGCATCAACAACATACTGTATGTCCAAATTTGCATTCCAGCACTTTAAGAGTGAGGCGTTATATTGATTTATCCACAGTTCATCTACCTGTCTTTTCAACACAACATGTGTATTTTTTCCCATACATTTATATGCAGCTTCATAAAGATCCTGATTTAGACCCACCCTTTCAAACAACTGATCCACAGAATCATATGTCATTGTGTCATCTGAAAGAGCAGTTTTTAATTTAGACATCACTTCCCTGGCTATTTCCCTTTTTCTTTGTTTAGATACTTCCTGCTTCTCATTTACGCACGAACACGGGGTCAAGCTATTGGTACGAGTTACGTCACACGTACATGGTTTTGGGTTATCAATTTCAATTTTGCGACATATGAATGTCCGATTTGATGGTGGTTTTGGAAAATTAAAACGACAAACGGTGTTTTTCTTTTTACATGTTTTGGAATGTTTTTTTGAATGCTGCTGCACTGATGTCACTGTGTCCAATAATGAGTCATCATGTGACGGTAATTCACATGTGACATATTTATCAATGAATTGAATCACCTCTTCATCTGTATTTTTATCAATCCGAGGTGCATTCTCGATCCAAAACAAGCAATGCACATGAGGTGAACCGCGTTGTTGAAATTCAACGCGATAAAAATAATCTTTTATCTGTCCAATTGGCTGTAATGGAGACATAAGTACTTCATTCAAAAATACATGCCAGCGATAATCAAACATTCTTGCTGCAGTAACAGGATTACAACGCAAGAGTTCGCACCTATCTGCCCACTGTAAATCTTCTACCGTTTGTGTTCTACCCTGTTGTTTCAGTATACTGTATAGAAGGTTTGTCCAACGCATATCCGCAGATGAAAATGAACAAAACCAGGTTGGGATACCTAGTTGTCGAACACATGCCACCAAGTCATGTTGCGCTCCCTGCCAAAAAGCTGGAGTACCACGTATAGGTCGAAGGAATCGGTAACCGTCATCAAACTGTAACAATTTTTTCAAAGATTCGTCATCTGTTACGAAATCATCGGACACTTTTTGCGACGCACCACTTCCTTTTCCCTTACGTAAAGCTATGGATACACTTGATATAACCTGTTGAATTTCTGAAATGTATTGTGCAAAAAATATATACTCAACATTTTGAGCAAATCTACCGTCTGCATGTAAAAGTCTGGCGTTTAAGTAACGCGATAATGTCAGTTTAGTTGTTCTATAATTATGAAATGTATTTTTTCCTTGGGGAAACAATACTGGGAAACATTTAGCTTCATTTGTGTGATCCGTTAGCAGTTTTACAGGGTTATTCCCTTCCGATGGAGCCAGATTTAAGATGTTATCATAATGCTGATCTAGCATTTCCTGACCAATGTCAACCGGCATAAGACACGTGTCTTGAAACATACAATGATTTTGTCTGTCATGTAGCAGCTCATCATCACCAGTATCTGCAGATGTTTCAGCAGTTGCTAGATTTGAATCACTTGCCTTTTCCTGTATGTCATTATCCTGTTCCCTACAAAACTCATTCAGCCAATCAGTGTTAAAATCTACATCTTTATAATGAATGTTTGTCTGTTTCAAATGGTGCAAGGCTTGTCTTATGCGCATAGCATCAACAAATTTATACTCATAATGACCTTTATATGTTAGCTTACGTTTGAGTTTTACAGGCAACAGAGATCCTTCCATATTGGAACGAGGAAGTAATTTCGTTGTTTGTACAATGTTAGCTGGAACACACGTCACCGGTCCATGTACGCCATTTTGTCCACCTTTGGGTAACGCCAACACCTTCATAAACGGTATATTTAATGCTATTAGATGTTGTTCTAAATTATTTAAACAAGCCAATTCAGCTGGAATGGGATCTATTGTCATCTTGTTAACTGTACATTGAGGTGGGACTAAACCTTTTTGTATTTTATAATCACAAGTGTAGCATATCCATAGTTGACCTCGAGGTGTATCCAACAATTGGCAGGGTACTACACAGTCATCACTACATTTGTGCACAAAATCATAACTAATGCATTTGTCTGCTATTAAAGCTACTTGTCTTTTGTTTTTATAATTTTCTATTTTACAATTTGACACCTGATGTTTAAACATTAATCTATGGCAGACACAACACACAAAATCAGGGCCATTTTCTACTTTGGACAAAAACTGCTCCAGAACAAAATCTAAGTGCTTACTGTTTTCTTTCCTCTCTTGCGTCTTTAATTTATTAGCTGTTAAAACACGTTCCCTGAATTCTGGATTGTCATGGTACTTTCTTTTACTCGTGGCTTTGACATTCTGCCGGTGCAACTGATTTTGCCGATATTTATTTCTACTTAATCCTTTAACTCTCTGCCTATGCATGACATTTTGTTGATATTTGGTTTTACTCATGTGTTTTACTTTGTCTTTATGCTGCTGATTTTCTTGATATTTGGTTTTACTCATGTGTTTTACTTTGTCTTTATGCTGCTGATTTTCTTGATATTTGGTTTTACTCATGCGTTTTACTTGGTCTTTATGGTGCTGATTTTCTTGATATTTAGTTTTACTCATGTGTTTCACTTTGTCTTTATGCTGCTGATTTTCTTGATATTTGGTTTTACTCATCTCCTTGACTTTATTTCTATGCAACACATTATATTTATATTTCTGTTGACTAAGCCATTTCAGATTTTGCTTGTACCATGTGCTTCCATGGTATTTTAATTGAGTATATCCAATACGTTTTTGTTTGTAATCTTCATCGTTACCATATCTTATCTCATGAGCAAGTTTTACTGTTTGTTGAAAATTAGTATTGTTATATTGTTTTCTAGATGCATCTTTACGACTTTGTTGATAAATGTCATGTTTCTCATAACGCATTTTCTTTAGGAAGCTACATTTATTTTTAAAGTACTTTGAATTAGGCGATCTACTTGCATGTTCTTGTGCATTGTACTTGACATTTAAAATGTTACATGAAACTTTACCCTTTTTTCTTAACATGTACTGTGTGTCAGATAAACTACCGAGTTTGCAAACATTAAAGCAAAGATCTTTATCAATGGGCTTAACACAAACCACTGGTTCAAATTGGTTATTATACAATCTGAGATATATAGCTTCATTTGACAGTTTTTGAGTCATTGTACTGTATTTGTGCCAGATTCCATCAGTGTTTGTAAATATGTCCATTCCAAATGCATTTGCTGTTGCTTGAATTTCTATTTTTGTAGCCATATTGCCAACGTACTTAATTTTAGACTTGTCAATATAATCCGCTATTGAAACATATTCTTTTCCTAGAAATTTCATATGTTCATCACTGTGATTCTCCATGTACTTAACAACAGTACGTCTTAATTTTTGGTGACTTTTCTGAGAACCACAGATCGCTTGAGATATTGATCTAAAATAACTATTACCGTCCTCCACGATTTTATGGGTTTTACACACTACACCTAAAGATCCATATACAATGGGCATTTGTGTATCCTGCTTCTCGAAATCTACATTACATTTACTACATAATTTTTGTGCTACTTCAGTGGATAAAGGATTAAATTGGAAAGGGATTTGATTTGATTCCTCCGTAATTTCAACATCAGAATCTAATTCCAATGCAGCAGCACAACATGTGTCTTTCTGTATTGTTTTTAATGGAGTCTGATGTTCTGGGTCAATGTACATTTGTTGTTCAACTGCTTTGTTGCTTTCCAAACCAGGAACACTATTTTTATCTTTAATTGGTGACCTAACATTGTACCCTTTTGAATGAGAAGAACTAATTTTGCAGAAACCATGACAAGTCTGCAGTTCAGGTTGATGAACACAAACCACAGTCTCATAGTGGTTTCCATTGCAATTGTCTAAGTAGATGGCGTGTTTAGACAAAAGCTTAGTGTTACAACTGTATTTTAGCCATCTACCATGATAGAATGTAAATATATTTACTCCTAAATAATCTGCCGCTGCCTGTATTTCTACTTCTGTAGCCCAGATCTTAACATATTGCATTTTGGACTTGTTTATGTACTCTGACATTGACGAATACTCTTTTCTCAGAATGTTTTGATATTTCACAGCATTGTTTTGTAACTCTTTTACAACGGCAAGTCTTATTTTACGATGGTGCTTTTGTGTGCCACTCACAGCTTGAGAGATGGCGCTAAAGAAACAGTTCCCGTCAGCCTTTATGCTGTCCTTTAGGCATGGAACTCCTAATGAACCAACACATGAAGATGCTGGTACATATGTTTTTTCAAAATTAACTTTTAACTGTGTGCACAAAGCTCGAGACACGTGTTCGCAAATAGGACTGAAGTGCAACTTTTTCTCCATTACGTCGCTAACAAATTCGACATCTGAATTAATTTCAGATGCATTGTACGTTTTAGACTTCTTTGACGCATCAGTTTCCATGAAAATCTTACGCTTGACATTTTTAGTTTTTGGTACGCGTGATGAACTACAACTGAACTCATTAGAATCTTTACTAGTCACTGTTGGTCCTGCAACAGGACCAGAAAGCGGACTCACAGGCGAATGGCTCGGATTCGCAGCTGTGACACAAACACCAGTTATTTCAAAAGGCTTTTGCTTCCCACCGAGCCCTTTAGCCAACTGGTGAATGTGATTTACCAAATCATCAAGACAATGAAAATACCGCACAATGCTTACTCCATTCCCACTGACCATGCCACTGGCACTGCGTGCATGGGAGTCAACCAGGGCGTACCGTCCATTTTGCACAATGATTGCACATGTACTGCTACACAATGTGAGAAGACATGTGTTGTACTGCCTAAATTTATTTTCCAGTCCACTTACTAGACTGGTGTAGACACCACTCCTGTGACGTTCCCCGTCTACCACATTGACATCACCAATGACCCAGTCACAGTCGTACTCAAACCGAAACTTCTGTCCATCAATAACTGACTCTTCTGGCAAATCGGGAACACACAACAGATTGGACGAGCCGCTGATCATGTTGCTGTCTCTCAAATTGGTGTACAACGCGTCACCTAAATGGAGAACTGTGTCCAGATCTTTTCTCTCCCATGAGAAGACACTATCAACTGTATGTCTTGCTAGGCTGACCAAAGCTATTGCCATACACTGAACTCCTCCATACTCAAACAGATCACTCCCCTGATGAAATGACCCTCTTACACTGTCTACAGGCCTGACAGAACGACTCTCATCAGCCTCAGCTACAACTTCCATGTCCACATCACTATCTGTAAACACCGTACCACTGTCCATGTCAGCAGCAACATCAGCTGCCTTCACAGAAATGCTACAAATGCTATACAACTGTGCGCCTAACGACTTCTTTAGACTCACAATATGCAACACCAGGTCATGTAAGCATGTGTTGAAAACCGCCACAGATGTGCCAGTGGTGGATGCCAACCCAGACTTACTTCGTATGCCACAGTCAACCACCACAAAAAAACCATTGTGGTTGATGATGGCACTAACTGCACCGCCGAGGTTCAACAGACACATTTTATCCCCCTCCAGATGTTCCTGCATGTTTTTGTACACTACAGTGTTATCCTCACGTTCAAAATCTCCGTACGCTGGCACACCAATAGCTACACTCCATTTCCTGCCAAACACATTGTGCTGTTCAATCAACTCGCACAATTCTGAAGCGTTACTTTTCAGAAACTTCCTTCCTTCTACATGTACTTGGTCAACATCTTTCCCTTTCCATGTACACACAGGAGCAATGGCATGTTTCATCGCAGCCACTACACTACATGCAAGCGATGCATTGTCACCAGGCGATGACGCATGTCTCACATTATTCCCAGCAACAACAGGCAATTGCAACTTCTTGGAACACATACAAGCATTACAATCAGCATTGCTCTCACCTTTGGCGGATCTGGGCGTGTGCCGCGTACGAAAACCCTTCGTCTTCGGCATCTGCAATAAAAAAGGGAAAAAAAGACATATTCAGCAATCATATTCAGCAATCAACTTCCATCATCATTGTCAGTGAAATTTGTAGAACATTGTAGAACACAAAAAAGGCACTCACCTCCACAGTCACACCCTCGTCGACAGCACTGGCAGGAACAGGCTTTGAAGACACGTCCACATCGCTCTGTGTCGCCTCCACCTAGAAAAGAAAAAAATAAATTCAATGAACTGCATAAAACAGATATTTTATCACAATTACTTGTCACAATTATTTGAGAGACATCTTTCACACAAAGTGCACTCACCTCGTCCTCCGCAGCCACTTCCACAGCCGTTGCAGGTGACGGCTTCGAAGACACCTCCACATGGATCGTTGCCTCCACCTAGAAGAACATGTATAAATTTAATGAACTGTGTAAACAACAAACCCTTTTTCCCCCTCACATAATTTACTAAATAGTACTAACATTTGCAAAAATGATGTTGCTGCTCATCTACTCAAACTGTACAACAAACAATCCTACATCCTAAAAAAAAAAAAACAATTTAAAAATGGTACACACCTGCTGCGTTGTCCGTCTCCTCTTGCAGACAACAGGCTTCTTCCACACTCGTTTCACACCTGGTTTCTAATGCAAGAAAGACAAAATACAATGGACAATATAAGCGGTCATGACTATTATTGGGGTGTGTCAAGAAGGAGGACACACTTCATAATAAGCTCTCAAGCAACAGACAGGATGTGTATGTACGCTACCTTTTGGCCGTTTGGAACAGCTGTGCTCTCTGCAGGATGGACAGGTTCTTCCTCGACGTCCAACACGGCCCTGCTGTACGTGACGGGCGACAGCGGGATGGAAAACTCCTCCAACACGTCCACCTGAGAAACAGACATGCAGAAAGACCATTGATGAGAATTTGTCTTGTCAAAAGGCAAGGCATACACATAAAATCAATAAACGTATCCTCATTCTCAAGTTCTCCTCATTCTTCGCGTTAAAGCATAATACAAACATAACAAACCTGCTGCTGAACCAGCATCCTTTTGGGTCCACCACAGGACTCAAGCTCCCCAGCATGGCTCCTCTGTAATGACAATTAACATAGTTTGTATTAAAGACATGGTACCCCCTGTGGCCATTAGTACAGGTAAATTATTTAGGGAATATTAATTTTCATCAAAAAGCAACCACTGTGTGCAGCCTATTACCTTCCTGCCCCGGCCAACATCTGTCCACCGAAAAGGGTTTCGTGCAGGACGTGGCGCGCGGACCTCTCCCTTCACGACCACCCTCGGGGAGACTCTCCTAGCAGGCGGCGACGTCCTGGCAGGAACCTCTGGCTCGGGTGCTGTTGTCACCTATTTAGAAAAGATACCAAGATAAAAGTTAATGAAGCGTTATTACCGATTATAAACACACACAACACAGGCCAGAAAACCGGCTTACAATCATGCACCCAGAATATACACCTAACAACACTTAATGTGAAAGCGAGTGGATACATACCGTCTCCACCTGCTCGTATGACCTCTGCCACAGCAACTGCACCAGGATCTGCATCCCCCCGTTGTCACTCAAGTGAACCTGCAAAAATAAGTAATGAAAGGTCAATTTACAAAACTGAACTTCTCGCATCAACTACAAAAAAATAAAGAGTACGTTGAACTTTTCCATTTGCCAAGTCAAAACAACATAATCTACTTACACCATCTCTGCTCCACAGCTCACGGCGGTCCACAGGAAAGTGGTCATCAACATGGAAGTACTTGACACCTTAAAAAAAAGAACATTATAAATTATTGGAATCGTCATACATATATCATAACTGTCCATAACTTTCAAAACCATAATGAATATTCTGGAAATTCTAATATTGATTAAATTCCTTTGCCTAAGAAGATGCAGAAGATACATGTAACTGCACTTAAACTACAATCTGTTTTTGAAAACATACCCATACGTGCTGCCACACGATGATAGCCCTGACGCAGCCATTTCTGCAGATCCACCTCGACGTTCAGACGCGGAGGAAAGTCCACAACAAACACCTGTACAAAACAACAAATACAACAAAATGAATAAATATACACTAAGTAACGTGGTATGAGCTGTTACAGAAGCTACTACCAAAGATATAACATTAAATACAAATTAAAACAACTGTACCTTAGTCCAGCGACTGCAGACACTGGCCAGGAGCCTCTCGAAGTCTGCCGCTGCCTCGTCGACGGTCCTGCTGGCTGTCAGGTTGTTGCTCGGGGCCAGAAGACAGACTGCCTCGGGTGTCCGCGCCAGAGCAGCATGGTCCACCTCGGCCTTCAGGTCCTTGGCACTGGCCCCCGGCGTCGACATCACGGCAAAGGAAAGTCGGCCCTCCGGCATCTCCACAAATCCATCGGCGACGCTTCGCAGGTGGGAGTCCCCGACAAGCAGAACCAACTGGAACACAGAAAGCATTTGATTTAGAATTAAAATCACTATTTACTCCACAGATCATGCATGTCTTCTTACACTCAAACATAGTCATAATGATAAAATATAATAAAAATAATACCTTCTTATCAGGAGACTCTTCCGGCATGACCAACTTGTGGCTGCGTCCAGTCACTGATGACCTTGGCCATTTCCTCACTGCATGGCGATCGCCCGTACCTATTCAGAAACAAACAACATACCAAGAAAAATGAATAAACCGTTTATAAATACACCACAAAAAAACACATGCAGTTTACAATCATGCATCATCAATCATGCAATATACACCATACACATAAAACATTTAAATGTGAAAAAGTGGATGTTAAAAGTGGGTGGGTACATACCTGCACAACGGTTGATGCTAGGGATCTGAAGATCAACATCCACCCTACGGCGCTGCGCCCTGCTCTGCTTGGCTGCCTCGGAACGACGGTAGGACTTGCCACGGGGCATCTAATATGAAAAGACAAAACATTTTGCACACATGAGTCAAACATGCTACAACATTTGATCCATCAATATTGCTACCATATGTAGTGACAAAACAACCATGTTACATAACAAACTGGTTCTTCAACAACCACAGTACAGATGAAATAAACTTCTTAATAAACTTACATATATACACAATTGATATAGTCTGTTATACAATACTAATAACATAACATACAAAACTCAATAATTGTATACCTTACCGTAGTAGAGTAGTTGGAAGTGTAGTAGACTGGATAGCTACAAACAGCAGATGTCCAATCTTGAAGTCACCTTTGCAAAACAGAAACAAAAAAATCTTTAGCTTTACAATTTCTCAAAATTTCTCAGATTCTGAAAACATCAGCCACATAAAAGGTCAGTTACAAGTACAACCACGTGTGTTTTGGTCAAGTGATTAACATAACCAAAGCAATGGCCATACTCAGGGTGCACATTGAGGACAATGCCAGACAGGCTAATTAACAATACAATGTTAATCCCCCCATCAGTGCCCATTTGGCTAAAGTACAGCAATCAAAATTCCTGTCTACCTTGGTGAGTGGTGAGCAATCAATATGGGGAGTGTCTGGTAAATTGACCTCGTGATCACTGAATCTTGATCACGCTTACTGCACGTGACTCACGTGTTTTGTATTTGTTTGTTTAATCATTTCAAGTTACGTTATGACCGCCCTCCTGTACTTTGCCGGATTATGATTTTGAGTTACCTTCAACAATTCAACAGCTTCTAGGGATTTGTAACTTTTAAACTCAAAGCGACGCACGTTTCATGGTCCCGCTATGCGAGGTAGTTTACGATGTAACCAACAATACAATAACAACACACGCGGCCACCGTAACACTGTGCATTCCTCGCAAGATCCTCCAAACATATTACGCGCTACTTATTTCTAATGTTCTAATACCGACGTTAGCACCAGTGTGCTACATCAACAACGCTCCAAAAATATTACGCGCTAGTTATTTGTTATGTTCTAGTATGGCATAAAAGTAAGTCCTTTGTCTGCTTTTCTACAAGTAATTTTAACAAAACACAGTACAATCATGTGTAATGCGGCGAACATCATTTCGGTTTGCACCTGTGTGCTACATCCCACGCATAAACAGTATATTTAAAATGTTAGTAAGACAATAACTCACCTTGCTTCGCACAGAAAATCCTTCGATGAGCAAAGATTCAACTTCAGCAGGAATCCCGAAGTCTTCCTAAAAGTTAAATCCTCGCAGAGTCACGAAAGTCAGAAGTAAATCCGGTCTCGTGTGTCGGTCTCAGCTGAAACAGCAAGAAAACCAACGCTGCTCTCTGTGCACACCTGGCTTATGTTCATCTATTGTGGGCGTTGCCCAAATGCAAATAAGCCGATACCGGTAGACCAGTTTCACGCTGAAGCTTGAGCAACTGCAGACGGTAACGCCCCTTTATCTGAAGTACACTCGTATTTTGTTTCACAAATCAAACTCTAACCTAACACTAACTCAACAAAACATGCACATAATACAAACATAACTGTCTTCATGTCTTTCTGCTTTCAAGCATAACTTTGTCTGAAGAAAACTCGTATTAGATGCAGGTCGTTTTCCCTCTTAAATTAGGCTACTGTGTTGTGGACAACTCCATCTCGCGCTTTATATTACTACAGCACACAATTTCGCCGTTTGTACACAGCAGACAGATGGTACTCTGGTTAGTGCAGTCGCCTCGTACTCAGAGGGCGACGGTTCGAATTCACTGTGTGGCTACCTGTTCAATCTTTCATGAATACAATGCCATTTAGGACAGCATTCTACAACTGCGTTTCGTGTCTTTATGGATATCCCGTGTTTTTTGGAGATCTGTTCACACTGACAGGCTAACAAAAATAACATTACAAACATTAAAATCTCACAGTATCATAGGCTATACATAGAGGATACTAGGTGAGTGGGCCACTCTGACACAAAATGCCACCAGTCCAGCCCTGCCCACCACCAGCTTATTCACGCAGCATGGTAGATAAATATAACTTGCAGCATAATTACAAATGTAATAATACAACACTGTATAACACATGATTTCATACTAAATAAATACTGTTTAGTGCATAACCTTGAACTTTCTCTCTCGCTCTTTGTCCAATCCTCAACTCTTTCTCTACCTTCCCTCAAAGATCGCATGCCATGCAGTGCTACATACACATTTCCAGGAAAACTGCAGGTTTATCACAACAACAACCTCTTTTCCTGAGCTTTGTTATTTCAGTAACTGTAAATGGTCCCTGCCGCCAACAATGATGATTACACACACATTGCAGTGGAATGTCAGATACCAGTACAACAGGTCTTTGTGGGCAGAGCAGGTGTTGATTGTCCATTCATTGTGAGGGGAAGAATTGATGGGTCGTTGCTTATGAGGGGAGCTGTTGATGAGTCTGTTATTGTTGAGGAAGATTGAGGTGGGGGGGTGACCACATTGTGGGGAGAACTAGAAGATCCATTGTCTAACCTATTGAACAGCTCAGGTCAGCCCAGGTGAATCATGCTTCAGACCAGTTCAATTTAGTTCACAACCCAATGTGCTGGAGATACATACTTTTACTATGTCAATTCACTGTCTCCTCTGCAGCCTCTCTGACCTGCTGCGTGTGTGTGTGTGTGTGTGTGTATGTCAGTGTTTGCATGTTTATTTTTGCTCTTTATTATTGTTAAGGAACTACATGTGTCTTTTCAAATATGTCTTTTGATAAGGCTATGTTTGTACTGAGACAGTGGAATGTTTTTGAGCATATAAGCAGAAGAACAGTTATGTATGTGTGTCATATTTTAGCATGACAATCTCCATTTGATCCGCTCTCGTCACTCTCAAACAACTGTCTCGCGTCTCGCGTTTGTACATTACTACAGCACACAATTTCCCAATTTCTCCACAGCAGACGGATGGTACAGTGGTCAGTGCGCTCGCTTCGTAATCAGAGGATCCCGGTTCGAATCCACCTTGGGGATACCCCTTTGGTCTCTGTTTGAATACTGTTTGCTTATCTGTTTTGCTCAGAATAAGGGCTCTCCTGCTTGGGGAGGCTCGTGTGTGTGTTATTTTCTTCTCATCTTCTTCTCATTCTGCTTGGGGAGGCTCGGCCCAACCTCCTCCCTGGCATCTCTGGTCGCGTGCGCGCTCTGACTTGGTGGTCCTGGTACCCGGTCGGTGGCGTGTGTGTGTGTGGGGGAGTGTGAGCTCTGCGCGCTGTGGTCGTGCGCTCCCCGGCGTGCGCTGCGCTCCCCGACGTGCGCAGGTGTGCTTCGGGCCCTCCAATGCTGCTTGCAGCTTTAATTATTATTATTATTTTTTTGCCGTCTTTGACTGCAAAAATGGGTGCCTGAACGTGCTCCGATTCTCGGGAAAATTTGCACGCACGTGTGTTATTGCGAAAATAGAGGTCTGACATGGGTTCGGAGCAGGGGGGGGGGGGAGAAAAATTGTTAGCGCCACCTATCTGCGAAAATCTCAATGCCCCCCACTTTCGCTTTGAGCTAATTTCACCAAATTGAGTGTGCATATGTATCATGCCCATACCTAAATATAAGCCTCTTGGACCCCTACTCTAAACCCAACAGGAAGTCGGGTATTTTTCATAAAGTGGTCATTTTTAGGCCTCAGCACCCCCATTCCATGCCTCGTACTTTCGCGAACTAGCCCTACAGATTTTATCCGATCGCCTTCAAACTTGGCCTATGCCCTCGTGACAAGTTGGGCACCCAAGCTTACTCAAATCTTGCTATTTGCTACAACGGTGTGCCCGTGACGCGGCGTGGAAGTTAGGTGTCTGGCCGCCAAACAGGAAGTGGTCTATAACTGGACTGTACATTGACCTACAGGCCCCAAACTTACCACGTGCCATGCCCCCCCCACCCTGAACACATCTATATGCTCATTTTCAGCCACAGTCATAGCGCCACCTAGTGACGGCAGGAAGTGTCACGTTTTACAGTCGGACATGCATCTCAGAGTGGGTTGAGCAGAACAACCTCAAAATTGGCCCCTAAAGCCTAAAAGACATTGATGATGCAGGACAGCGAATAAAATCGCGATTTGATCGGAGAGCCTGGTCTCGGCGGGGCGGCTAATGTCGATGGTCCATCATGAAAATTCAAACTGCTGTAACTTGGCTGAAAATGATCACATCTTGTCCATATTCCTCACGGTGGATGACATTCCCGGCCTGAACGCATGTAGGGGTCAATTTTGAATCAAAGTCATAGCGCCACCTATTGACGGCAGGACATGTCACGTTTTACATTCTGACATACAAATCCCAGTGGGTTGAGCAGAACTGCCTCAAAAGTGGCCACTAAAGCCTCAAGATGTTCATGATGCTTGACAGCGAAAATTGTGCCGTTTCACCAAAGGGCGCGGTCTCAGCGGCGCGGCGAATGCCGATGGTCCATCATGAAAATTCAAACTGCTGTAACTTGGCTGAAAATGATCCATCTTTTCCATATTCCTCACGGTGGATGACATTCCCGGCCTGAACACATGTAGGGGTCAATTTTGAATCAAAGTCATAGCGCCACCTATGTACACACAATTTACCGTTTTACATTTACATAAAAATCAAAGCCCCCCCCTTAAAATTGGACGTAAAATTATGAAATTCATGTGGCTTATTCGTCATGTCCAGACCTACAAAAAAGCCTCTTGGAGTCGTACTCTAAAGCCAACAGGAAGTCAGTTATTTTTCATAAACTGTTAATTTTCATGCCTCCTTCTTATCTTAACTGCTCCTACAGATTTTATGGGATCCAATTCAAACTTGCCCT
>SEMN01001903.1:0-20781 GCA_005408345.1 Macquaria australasica | reverse complement strand
GGTGATCTCTGTGAAATCCCATGCAAAAACAGCCCAGCAAGGAGCCCCGTGCCAAAGATGGTGACAAAAGGTGAACAAATTACCACTTTAAGAAACCAGGCTTCATCATATGCGTCTTTGTTTTGTGTTCTCAGTGAGTTTGTGTCATGGCTGATAGAGAGCGGAGAGATCAGTAAGCCTGACGAAGGGGTCAATCTGGGACAAGCCTTGCTGGAAAACGGCATCATTCACCATGGTGAGACAAAACTAAATTTTCTCTCTCTCTCTCTCTCTCTCTCTCTCTCTCTCTCTCTCTCTCTCTCTCTTTTCCTCATTTGCTCCCTGTTTTTCTCTGTTTGTTAAACCTCTGTCATCTTCTATTCCTTTATTCTATCTACTTACATTTCGATGCTCTTTGCAGCTCCCCATGTCATGTTTTTAATTCTGTTTTTAACTTTAAGTCATCTCATCCTCTTTTTTTAGCTTGTTTTACTGCCTCTCCTTTTCTCTGATTCACATTCTCCTTCTATAATTGTTTGACTCATTCATGTTATGAATGTATCCTCCACTTCCCATTGGAGCACATGTTTTAGGGTAGAAACCACCAGGATGCAAAGACATTGTCTGGTAATAATTCTGTGTGACATTATTTCCCTTTCCCTGATTTGAGAAATGACAAACACACACACACACACACACACACACACACACACACACACACACACACACACACACACACACACACACACAAACAGCTATAAATAATGTATGAACACAGTTGTCCAGAGTGTTGCTGAAGGGGCTCTTGTACAAAGTAAGAGCAAACCACCATCACAACTTACACACACACCACCCTCTCAGGGAAATTTACTGAGTCCCAACGTTCATATTCCTTAATACCTGTGGAAAATCCCCTGAAATCTTCCTTCACAGTAGCCTACGACCACAGAGAGATACAATGATGACATGCAGGGCTCTGTGGGATAGCAATGAGGCTTTGTGGGCAAACTGGAAAGGCTCGGGCCCTGCAGGCAAAGTGTAGGTGGCACCAGTTAGTCAGTGAAAAGAAATTGGAAAGAGAGAGCTAATGTGACACAGTGGCAAACTGAAGCTGTCCATCTCCCCCTGCTGAGTCTTGCATTTGTTTTGTGAAGAGACACATAAAACAGTCAACCACATGTATTTTATTGTACAGTGCAAACTTTATCCAATCAGCTGTACATGTTTGAGCCGCTAAAACACACCAGTTCATACTTGAATGTTTGCAATTTTGACATCTCCTTTGCTCCCATAATAATTCAGCTATTCTATTCAATTCAATTCAATTCAGTTTTATTTATATAGCGCCATATCATAACAAAGTTATCTCAGGGCACTTTTTCGAATAGAGCAGGTCTAGACCGACTCTTTATATTTACAGAGACCCAACAGTTCCCACCATGAGCAAGCACTATGCGACAGTGGCAAGGAAAAACTCCCTTTTAACAGGTAGAAACCTCGAGCAGAACCAGGCTCAAGGTGGGCGGTCATCTGCCTCGACCGGTTGGGTTGAAGGGGAAGGGGGGAGCGGGAGAGAGAGAGCAGGAGGAAAGAGAACATACAGCAGCTCAATACAGCATAGATATGGTAATGGCATTGATGTTAACACCAACAGAAATAACACTAAGAGCAACATTATAATAGCAATACTAATAACAGCAACAACAGCAATAGCATCAGCGGGTGCAGAGCAGGAGCACGGGGGCAGCAGGCGGCAGCAACCACAGACCCAGACCTCCACAGCTCCAGAGGCAGAAACACCTGCAGAAAGCAACAGAAGGAGAGGGAGAGAGAGAGAGGAGAGAAAGCACACAACTACGGGAAGAAGTTGAATTAATAACAAGCATTGATGGGATATGAGGGCGTACAGATGGAGAGGAAGAGGAGGAGAAAGGAGCTCAGTGCATCATAGGAAGTCCCCGGCAGTCTAGTCCTATAGCAGCATAACTAAGGGGGGGCTCAGGGGTCACCTGAGTCAGCCCTACTATAAGCTTTATCAAAGAGGAAAGTCTTAAGCCTACTCTTAAATGTGAGGAGGTTGTCCGCCTCCCGTACACAAACTGGGATCTGGTTCCACAGGAGAGGAGCTTGATAGCTGAAGGCTCTGGCTCCCATTCTACTTTTAGAGACTCTAGGAACCACAAGGAACCCTGCATTCTGGGAGCACAGTGGGGTAATAGGGTACTATGAGCTCTTTAAGATATGATGGTGCCTGACCATTTAGGGCTTTGAAGGTGAGGAGAAGGATTTTAAATTCTATTCTGGATTTTACAGGGAGCCAGTGTAGAGAAGCTAATATTGGAGAAATATGTTCTCTTTTTCTGGTTCTTGTCAGTAAACGTGCCGCAGCATTCTGAATCAGCTGGAGAGTCTTAAGGGATTTATTGGGGCAGCCTGATAATAGAGAGTTGCAATAGTCCAGCCTAGACGTAACAAATGCATGGACTAGTTTTTCTGCATCTTTTTGAGATAGGATGTGCCTGATTTTTGCAATGTTACGTAAATGAAAAAGGCAGTTCTTGAAGTTTGTTTTATGTGGGAGTTAAAGGACATATCCTGATCAAAGATAACTCCAAGATTCCTTACGGTTTCGCTGGAGGCCAGGGCAATGCCATCTAGAGAAACTATATCTTTAGATAATGTGTTTCGAAGGTGTTCGGGGCCAAGTACAATAACTTCGGTTTTGTCTGAGTTTAACATCAGAAAATTGCAGGTCATCCAGGTTTTTATGTCCTTAAGGCATGCCTTGAAGTTTAGCTAATTGATTGGTTTCATCTGGCTTGATCGATAAATATAATTGGGTATCATCTGCATAACAATGAAAATTTATGGAGTGCTTCCTAATAATATTGCCTAAAGGAAGCATATACAAGGTAAATAGAATTGGTCCAAGCACAGAACCTTGTGGAACTCCGTGACTAACTTTGGCGTGCATAGAGGATTCATCATTAACGTGTACAAACTGATATCGATCTGATAAATAGGATTTAAACCAGCTTAGTGCAGTACCTTTAATGCCAATAAAATGTTCTAGTCTCTGTAATAGAATGTGATGGTCAATGGTATCGAATGCAGCACTAAGATCTAGTAAGACAAGTACAGAGACAAGTCCTTTGTCTGATGCAATTAGAAGGTCATTTGTAACTTTCACCAGTGCTGTCTCTGTGCTATGATGCACTCTAAATCCTGACTGAAAATCCTCAAACAGCTTGTTGTTGTGTAGAAAGTCACACAACTGATTGGAGACTGCTTTCTCAAGGATCTTAGAGAGAAAAGGAGGGTTAGATATAGGTCTATAATTTGACAAAATCCCTGGATCAAGAGTGGGCTTTTTAAGAAGAGGCTTAATTACAGCTACTTTAAAGGACTGTGGCACATAGCCTTTTAATAAGGACAGATTGATCATATCTAGTAAATAAGTGCTAACTAAGGGTAAAATTTCTTTAAGCAGCCTAGTCTACTCGAAAAAGTGCCCTGAGATAACTTTGTTATGATATGGCGCTATATAAATAAAACTGAATTGAATTGAATAGTTGGGACGGGGTCTAAGAGACACGTTGATGGCTTAGATGAGGAAATCATGGAAGTTAGTTGATTACGGTTGATGGGAGAAAAGCAGTCTAAATGTACAGGTTTTACAGTTGTTTCTAAGGTTCCTGTGTTTGAAGATAAGTCAGTACCAACTGAGGGCAGGAGGTGCTGAATTTTGTCTCTAATAGTTAGAATTTTATCATTGAAGAAGCTCATAAAGTCATTACTACTGAAGTCTATAGGAATACATGGCTCAACAGAGCTGTGACTCACTGACTCCTCTGGAGTCGGATGTAAAAATATATGAACCCAAAATAGAAGCTTATATTTCAATTTTGACCTTAATTGAGACATTTAGTTGTTTTAAAAGCTTTTAATTATGCTTTAATCAATTCCACACTGTTCAACAACAATACGATAGCAAGAAAAACAAAAGAATATTTAATATATGGTTAAATTCGATTTTTTAAAATTTAAATGTTTTTTTTTTTTGGCTTATCTCTCTTTGTTTGCTTTCATTTTTATAAGTCTGGCTGCTTCAATGGAGATGATCGCCAAGGGCTCAGCACTGCCCCCTATCAGTGCGGCACGGTACTTTCTGCCTCACCCTGTGCATTTTCACTGCGCATTTATGGCCGATCAGAAAGACTAAATATGTCACACACATTCATTAAATATATTAGACAGACTGTGGAACGTCAGCATGTGTAGTACATGTGTAATCAAACATGTATATTGGCGATATAAAGAGAGACAGCAATGGGCATGCGCCAACTGCCTGCGTCAGTCAGTGTGTGTAGCACAGCGCCGTCAGAGGTGAGGCACAGTTCATCGCTGCCTCACCTCGCCCTTCTCCCATGTATTTGAACAGGAAATGCGTGAATTTAGCGATTTTGACCATAGAAATGTTGAAATCATACAGAAAACAAATTTATAGAACAGTCAAGTGGACAAATTGATTTTCTCTTATCATTGTTAGTATTTTACTTGTCATGATAACAGGTGAGGGGCCATGTGGCGCAATGGTGGGTAAGATGAGCTTAAGTCCGAATTTCCTCCTCTTAATGAATAAATAAACCACAGCAAGTTTTTTTTATAACAGGTGAGGCACTGCCTCACCTGCCTCCCCTGACTGCACGTCACTGGCGTGTATGTGTGTGTGTGTGTGTGTGTGTCACATAACATTAATAATGGCTCCCTCCTTCCCGAAGGTGTCCCAGAGGCGGACAAATACGTTCCTGGAGGCTGGTAACACCTGAACTAACCCAGACATTAATGATATAATTAGTTCCATTTGTGTTTGACAAGTCAGCGTGTGTCCAGTACAGACTGGTCCAGAGGAGACTCTCATTGTGAGGAGCATCGTCTGTATATGAAAGACAGGCCTATGGTTACTATTAACAGCTAAATGTGTGTGTATGACTAGCCCCCCGCCCCTCAGGTTTTTTTTAGTTTGACCCGGTATTAATGAGATAATGAGTGCCTCTCAATTTTGTATAGGCCTACATTCAACTTACCTAACCCTAGCACAGTTACAGAGGCAGTACCCAAAAGTCCAACACATCAACTGAGGGGGGGCTTTTATTATTCTAGTTATATTTGTCAATGTGTAAGGGACTGTATGAAATTATTATTAGGGTGAGGGGGGTCAGAAAAGTGGGAAGGTTATGTATTTTTTGTTTTGTTTTTGCTGAAGGGAGGGCCCTTTAATGTTTTTATTATTTTTCTTTTTTTAGATTTCATTTCAGCCTTCTTTTGTATGATGTATTGTTATAAAAAGATCACATGGTTACATCCAAATATTCACAGAATGAGTTTTGTGAGTTCTACAGGTCATTTAGGTGCATTTTGCCATATGCAGAGAACAACAATAATGCCTCAGCTGTGTCACAGCTTTATTTACCTTATCAAAAATATCTAAGTTTAAAGGAAGAGAACACACGAGGCTCTTTATAGTGGTTAGTGATTCACTTTATTCAGCATTCTAACAGAAAGCAGAACTGCAGTAAAGACTTAATGCCATTTTCAGTTGGTTTTGGTGAAGCCTTCTTGTAAAAATGAATTTGTACACTCTGTACCATCACATAAAAAACTTTTATCATTTAACCATATTGTACACTAAAGTTAACATTTTGAAGCAAATTTGCTGTATTTTGTTATTTTACTACTTCATTACTTGTAATAATAATGACTTAGTAGTCACGACTTTGTTCATCTTAAGTTCTTCATGAACTTTTAATTATTCGTTTTTAAATCAATTGTGCAGACTCAATACTCTTATATTACTTTGAGATATTTGGGGAGAGTGTGTTGCAATTTTTTTTAATTCAAGGAGAGGGTAGAAATGTATGAGTAATGCTGTTGAGGGCCTACAGTCCCTAAACTACCTGTCTCCTTCATGTGTCAAATAGGCCGATACAAGTAAGAGCATGTTGGTGCAGCCTTGGATGCTGCAGGGATGTCAACACTGCAAAATATTGTTCAAATCTGCCCCCAACAAGTATTCCAACTCTTTGAGTCGGTCTAGACCTGCTCTACTCGAAAAAGTGCCCTGAGATAACTTTGTTATGATATGGCGCTATATAAATAAAACTGAATTGAATTGGATTGGATTAGTTGGAATACTTATTGGGGGCAGATTTGAACAATATTTTGCAGTGTTGACATCCCTGCAGCTTCTATCTGTAACTCACTTATGAAACTCCACAAAGCCTCATTCATGTATAGACACAGATAATATCCCCAGCAAAGTACAACAATTCTCGCTGTTAGACATGATGAGGTACAAGTTACAGACTCGATGCAGTGTCTGACTGCGTCACACCCAGAGAAGACATGGAGTCTTACCAGTGTGTCTCAGCCCTCCAGATCATAATAACAATTAGGCGTGTTTGCACACTCCTCTTCCAAAGAACAACTCAGCTCTTATTGCACAAGCACAAAGACATATTTCTTCAACCCAATTTTTACTCAAACAAACCTGTACCTGTGTCCACAGGTACAGGTTATGTTAAATAAACACACCATTTATTACATGTTTATATACTGATTATAGATGATCAATAGGTGGGTTACAGTAAAGTTTTACCCTTTCACCCAGTTGCTTTGTTTTATTGAGGTGTTCTGGTACTCTCTCATGTGTTGGGTTAATGTCAGTTTGTCAAGGGCACCTTTGTTGAGTGTGAACCCCATTAGCCCTCCTTTTGTTTTTAAGTCCCCATTCACAATGTGATCAATGATCTGGTCTGTTCAAGGGTGTAATTTCCACTGGGGATGGGTGGTACATTTTCCCCTCACTTTTTAAAATCCTATTTTTGTCCCCCTCACTTTTACAGTTTCAGTTTGTCACTGGGCATAGTTCAGTTTGTTGGCAAAGAACCATGACAGCATGGATGAGTCAGAGGACAGGTGAAGGCCAACATCTCTTTCTCTTGTTTGACAGGAGTTAGTCATCAGACATGATACAGCTGTTTTAACAGTGGAAGGTCTTGTCCGTCTGGTTGTTTGTAATAAAGTTCTCAGAACTTCTCATTACTGTCAAGAAGCTCTCTGTTTTTAGCAGTTTGTCAAAGTCTTCACCAAGAAAAGGACAAGGCTTGTTTCAAGTCAGTTGAAACCTCTAAAACTGTCTCACAGTCCTCTTTGGAAAGTTTTCAACACCACCAGTGTACCAATGTAACCTCTGAAATACAACAAGTGTGTTTGGACCTGTTGTACCAATGTCCACTCAGTACTCCCTAGCGACTTCTTCTACAACAACCTCAACATTTGCCAGTGCTTGACATTTACATAATGGTGCTTCCTGGGAAAAATTAGCTTTGGAGCACAAAATTTTCCTGTTCCTGTACCTGTTTGTGAGCATCTGTGGCAGCACCTATCTTGAGGGTGTATCAGCAGAGTACCTAAGATGTTGAAAGGTTTATGGTAAGTGCTGACTGCTTGAAGACTCTGGTTAGATGTTCTGACAGTCCAGCCACAAAAGGGAGTCCCACTGGGATGCTTCTGGTGGTCCCTGTTGAGTCAGCAGTGTCTGTTCTGATTTGAAGGTGAGGTGAGATTCTCATCTGTCACAATATCATGGCTTACTAGGACACTTGATTAGACCAGAGCCACCATTAATGTTATTAGTAATACTTCCTACTTCCTACTATGACAAGTCCAAATGTCTGCTGGGAAAAAGGCCTATTCCAGGGTCCTTGAACTAGTCAATCTAAATGGAATGCAGCCCTTATTAATGTTTGACAAAATAATAACTTCTTAGATTTTTTTCAGAACTTTCAAATGTATCTCACTGTCTTCATCAGCAGGTGGAGTTTAAGGAACAAGCTTGACCAATGCAGTGTGTTTAGAAACAGTATGTGACACCGTCCTCTCATCATGAGGCTGAAAGTATCATGGCGAGTTGATGCTATCTGTCTGATATCACCAGCACTAACAGAAACCAGCTTTTTTTTAATTTTGAACTATTTGTCAAAGCTTCTATTGTTGGGTCATTGATGGCCCTGTTAGTTTAGCTGGGCTGTTTGTAATAAGGAACCTATTTTCTGATTTGCACCCATTTCAATCAGGAGAGACAACCTGAACTTAGAGAGTTATCGTCCAAATGAATTAATTTGTTTATATAAGGTGAAAATATAGGGCTTTTCTACAATTTTCTTCAGACTCCAAGTTTCAGACATGGATTGTTGTGTTTCTATGATCATACATCATGTTTCTAGTTGAGATTCAGATGGATTACCATTATATTTGGATTGAAGCTGTTAGGTGAGATAATACAGTGCCAGTGGAAACTGAGGAAAAGATATTCTGTGGAATGTATAATTAAAAGATGTTCTTCTTTGACCTTGGGTTTTGGCAACACAACAAATGATTCAAAGGAGGGACATGTATGTGTGCGAGAGTGTTTTTCTACACTAGTTGACATAAATAGACAGGCAGGGTGTGGTTTTCTTTTCCAGTTGAATGCAGGTGTGTCTATGAGTCATGGAGCCAGAAAATGAAAATGTTTGTGATGTCAGGCAGAGTCTGTCTTAGGACTGTTGGAGCCATTGGCAATTTGGCAAAGAGATTTGGGAAGATAAAATGTGGTCGGCGCCTGTATGGTGCAGAGATAAAAACAACTGAAGATGTGCTTCTGGCCTGGCCAGGTGCTCCTTCAGATTCTTGGCAAAGTTTGAGCCATACAGAGGAAAATATGTTTCAAGATTTCCAAAGAGTTTCTGTTTTTCTTCTCAAACTTTCTCACAAAACATTGGAAAAAAACCTACAACTATAAAAAAGAGAGCCACCAAAAAGAATCTAAATGATGCAAAATTTACTTTTAAAAACTGACATACTGACAAAAAGGGCACAAAGATGAAGATGATGATGAAGATGCTTTATTACAGCATTGCTCTTACTTTTGTAGTTTTGGCCATGGTTTACAGTAACCAGTTATCATAAACAATGACAGTTAGTTGATAGCATTGTACTCACCAAGGTAATCACTGAGATCTAAGCTCTATTCAATGTTCTCAGGGTGAAAACCGGTTCTGCCGGAAAAAACTGTCTACTGCCAATCCGCTGAAAAGCATGAGCAGTCACACACACAGAAAATAACAGAGTAAGCAGCTTAAACATGTCCAGTAATGTTTACTGAGAAACTCACACTGCAGAGTGACACACCCTGCATAGCATGCTAATGTTGTCAGCCATGTGGTTTCTCATAAGAAAAACATGTAGAATCCATTAGACATCATAACCCTCCTGGTAACACTTTACTGTAACCCCCCTCTGAGGCATTTATAAGCAGAATAGAAACCCTCGATCCATGGTACACACTACAGTGTAGTTGTAAGCAGTTGTAACCCCATTTTAAAGTATTTATTGGAATATCTGAAAATGTGTTGCATACCTTGTATACCTGTTCTCTCTCTGGCCCTAATTGTTTATTAAACTATTGTGGTTTGAGATTGAAAAAGTCAATAGTGACTTGTGTTACTGTAGAGAAACCACCATCATTCCCTAACCTTACCCAAAGAGCTTTTGCTGCCTAAACCAAACCACAGACAGGACGCAGGATGTTAACCCTGTGAACACCCATCATCCACCCCGACCACCTCCCTGTGAATTGTAGCACTTCCTTCACTTTGTTTTCCTCAAAAGAAATATATACACATAATTTCTTGGAAACCGGAATGGGTGTTAATAGTTTGGGTCGGGGATGGAAAACATGTCTCTGTCTGCTCCTCTGTGAAGATTTCTATCTGGAGATCATTCTCCCGTGCAGCTACATGAGACAGACAGTCCTCTTTAGAACCTGCTAATGATGATCTTGACAGTTGACCTCTGTCTGAAAGGGGATTTAGTAAACTGTAATCTGTTCAATAGTAGACAGCAAGGGTTCAAAAATCTGATCTAATTTAGGGAATTATAAAGCTTCTCTGTAAGTATTTGAAAAATAGCAAGATCATACAGGATTTATCTACGAATTTATGAAAGGGCAGTAGAACTCTCTCATTATACAAGGTTTTTATTTCACTTTCACAGTCTTTTATCTATTTAGTGTTTGAATCCTACATCTCATCTCCTGGTCTGAAACTATCATTTCCCCAAAGCAGTGAGAAGCATAAAAACCAGTCTTTAACTTAAAAAATGTCCTCGTGTCCAGTTCTGAAAATGAGCTGATAGGAGGGTCCAAACTGACTTTCTGGGAGACAAAAATATACAGTAGCCTACCCCAAATATGAATATACATACAATATATTACATATTATAAATACAGACGAGATAGACAACATCTAGGACGCTTGTTATTCCACATATTTCTGGTAAAGTATTTCTTGAGTGAAGAGAAACGTTGGCTGAGTAGATTTTACTAAAAAAGATTTCAGGCAGGATTGTTAGCCTACTGATGTATCTGATCGTAGAAATAGTCATCGTGCTCCATCTTTAAATTGATTCTACTAGGCTACTACTCTTGTAGCCTACCAGACAAATAATTAGTGGATAATAGGTTTTCAGTGATAGGGGTCATTTTAATTTCCAAATAAGTGAAACCAGAAGTATTACCATCACAGGGGATTTCTCTCCTTACTATCTAGTAACGATACAGCAACTAGGCCAAATTATAAAACCAGAGAACTCTCCAAGGATACTCGAAGGAAGCATTTTTTATCAATACAGTTGTACTGCAGTAATGTAACAGCTTGCATTTCACTCAGCAATAACTGGGACCCAAAGTGTCTTTTGACCTGAAATGGAAAGCAGGACAGTGACTCAAGTGCCACATCTGACCAGACACTTCAAGCAGAAGATCATTTATAGGCACTCTGATCCTTTACTTAAGTAAAAGTACCAATAACAATGTGAAAAATAATCCATTACAAGTTAAAATCCTGTATTCAAAATCTTGAGTAAAAGTACAGAAGTATTATCAGCTTCATGTAGTAAAAGTACTGGTTGTGCAGTAAAATGTTTCCTGTGACTGATACTGATTCTATGTGACGTTATTAGATTGTTATTACTGAACCATCAATGTGAGAGCAGCATTTTTATGTTATGTTATGCTAATTTGAACTACTCAGCTAGTTTGAACTACTAGTTAGCTAGGTTGAGCTACTTTATATATATTTAGCTAGTTTGAACTACTTTATATACAATTAGCTAATTAGTCCAGTGGTTCCCAACCCTGGGGTCAGGCCCCTCCAAAGGGTAACCAGGGGTCATGAGATGATGGGAGAGGAAAGAAGAAAAAGTTCCGATACATAAATGTGATTTCAGATTTTGGACTTTTCTCTAATCTATGATTTGTTGTGAAATATTGGATGATTTGAACATTTATTGTGACAAAACCATGTGAGAGGTTTAGAGGGGAAATGTCTCAGACATCTCAAATGTGACAAGACACCCCACTGATTTTATATAAGAGGACACAAGACAAAAAGCATTTTAAAGTTTTGTAAGCTTTGAAAAGTTTAATCTTTAACAATGTGTTGGATTTTATAAATGTCTCATATGTTTGTTTATATAAAATCTCAATTGTAAAAGTAACCAGTAACTACAACTGTCAGATAAATGTAGTTACAGTAAAGTAGCCTACAATATTTCCCTCTGAAATGTAGTGCAGTGGAAGTATAAAGTAGCATAAAATGGAAATACTCAAGTACTTTGTTACTTTCCACCACTGTTTATAGGTGGAAGTCTTCTGTCCCCCAAGTCTCTGAGATTTACTGATTGGTAAGACAGGATCCTTTACAATGTCTCTGTCCTCTGAAGCAGCTGTCTGTCAGCTGGACAGGAAAAACAATCTGTCTTCACCAGGCTGAGGAACATCAGAAATATACTGGACTAATGAGTTTTGAAGCAGAAAGAAAGAGATTTCATTGATTCTATTCCCCCTGCACAGCAGAAATCTGCCTATAGTGAAAACAGACAGCTCATAACGACACTGGGGGCCATGAAGCATTCAAGCATTCTAAAGTTATTAAGTTCACAACATAGACATAAGCAGATTTGTGAGTTTTAATCAGCTGTCTGTGGAGATTATGTTCTGTGAGCACACCAGAGAAAAAAAAAAAAATAGACTCGGAGTGTATGGGACCCCATGCTTGTTTTATGCTCTGAGTATATTTTTGTGTGTGTCTTGGTGTGGATGGATAATTACATTTGATAAAGCTCAAATCTGTTAGATGAGATGAGTGAGTGAAGGATGACAAAAACTCTTTAAAAGATGCTTTCTGAAAACTCCTACTACTCTACTGCTACTACTGTCAGTTCCTCTTTTCAAATTACTACTCAATAATGAGTTATGTATGTAACTACAGTTCTATGAATTCTGGATGACCGCTAGAGAAAGTATGTAATACCAGGGTTTTGTCTGTAGTGCAAAGGCTAAGTTCTCTGCAGTACAAACACAGCCACAGCACATTAGTGTTATTTCATTTGAACTATCCTCTTTGCTAGACAGACTGACTTTTTAACTTTAGCATATTGCTAACTTTGTGTAAACAAGCTTTACACAAAGATTACACCTATAAACTGGTAGGCCTATTTACATGTATGACAGCCAATCAGAATGCGGTATTGCAATGACAGTTGGGGTGAAGGGTCACTGATGATCCGCTCAGGCTCATTCAACTTTTGCTTATAGCTCTAAACTAATATATTGTTAACTATGAAAAAAAATCAGTCACTTCTTTGGCCCTCTGAAAAAAAGCAAGACAGCTGGATAACTTCAGATAAGGGAGCAGTGGAGAAAACAGCGCACCAGGTGCTGTGACTGAGGACGATGATGGGCCACTGCTGGCTGCTAACACTGATGCTAATGCTACAGTTGATATCATGGACCACTGTAAACATGCTTTAGAAGCATGTAGAGATCATGCCAAGACAAAACATCACATTGGAGCTAGCATGTAGGCTGAGTTTCATATGTATCCATCCATCCATTGTAATTCGACTGTGAAAAGTTACAGAAAACTGGGACAGACTGAGAAGTGTAATAATGGTTGGCTGAGGACAAGGAGGTCCTAGATTTGGACCTACTGTTGTGTTATGAAGTAATACTCTCCCTGTGTGACGTATTGAAATCTTTTATTTTAATAAAAGGAGTAATACCGCCAGGTGAAAGTACATACATTTTAGCAACCAAATATAGTTGTACTATCTACTCTAATCAAAGCGGGGTGAGTGTGATGTTACCTTGTACTTCATCACAGAACTTTCACAAATTTTGTTTTGGTCTAGAGGACAGAAGTACTGGATTTTTCTGGAAAAAGAAAAAAAACTGACACTGCAATGAACACTACAGGCTGGAACCAGAATCACAAGGAAATGAGAGAGAGAGAGAGATCCTCAGTGTGTTCTTTGTCTAGTTTTCCTGGTCTTCGTGGCCTGTTATCAGACAATGTCCTCCACATTCCTCCTTCTCCTTTCTCTCTGCTAAGCCTCAGTCCCTCCCTCTCTCTGATTTTCACCTGACTGAAACATGACCCTTTAGTAATAGGAAACCTGTGGCACTGTAACGTGAGAGCTCAGGTCAGTCACTCATACAAAGGCCGTACTGTTCACAGAATACTGGGGAGCTTTTAAACACGCTTTTTAAATCAACTTCAGCTGCATTACTGATTACTGAAGGAAATGTGTATTAGAAAGTAGTTGTTGAAATCATTTAGGTGTTAGGGGCTAGATTTTCTCACATCGCTACTTACCTGAGGCTGTAACCAGTCTGAATAGGAAATATAAATATAAGTCACACGGCTGTTGGGTGTGTGTGTGTGTGTGTGTGTGTGTGTGTGTGTTGGGTGAACCAGGTAATTTTAGTTATAGAAATCTGATGCAGTAAATTATGTTTTTGAATCCTAAAACAGGGAACTCAGTGTCGAACATGTTGTTCTACAGGTATCACAGTCTTGTGTCAACAGCTCCATCTGTCATCACCAACCTCTCAAGACATCTTTTACTTTGTCTTTGCTTCTCTGTGCCACAGCCTGATGGTGTACGGCCAGCTTTACGTCACACATGGGAAAGTTTCGACTGTGTCTGATCACTGGGCGTTGCCTTTAAATTGTGACTGACAATTTGATGAGACTGCAACGCAGACTTAAGGAATGTTTTGTTCCACTAGATACCAGAGGCCTGTACTATGAAGCAGGATTTGCGGTTAGCAAGATAACTTCAGGTTCAACTCTGGGTTTTCAGTACTACGACTGTGGTTCACTTCTTAGCGGGATAAATTGCCATGGTAACTTATGCTGCACGGCAAACCTGCTCCGGAGCAGGTTATGTTCGAGATAACAGATCAACGCATACAAAAGCTACTGACCAATCAATTCTCTTGGAAAATGACATCACCAATAGAAAAGAAGTGGAGCTCTGTACGTGGATCGTGAGAGGAACTCTTTTTATATGAGAGATACGAGATACGAGAGTTTCTCGTTGGATTGACCGACTTATCTGTGTCATCCTACAACAGAGACTGACTGAAGCACTAAAGCTTTGTACTTATAAGATATGAATGTAAGCCTATTTACCGCTAAATTCTGTTTTTATATTTATTTTTTACTTGCTCCCAAGTCCGTTTGACACTGCCGGGGTTGCAGCTGAAAGAATCAGGCTGAAATTGTCATACACTCCATAAGAATACATCTAAGCAACACATTAACTTAATGGAATACTACTCTGACGGGGCAGTGATATTATAAACCTGTTAATTTACGAATTCACACAGTCAGGGTTTTTTTTGCCAGCTGTCCTTCCTCAGCAGCTGCAGTTGTGTTGCTTTTAGCCTGGATGATGTTTAAATTCTTCGTATTTCTCTAATATTACAGTTTGCTCTTCGTTTGTAAAGTAGCCTATGTCGCTCTGCTGCCAGTACACCTTTCATGTTTATGATTGGTCATATGCTGCAAACACCACCTCTTTCATGTGAAATTGCTCATGGCTAGATTGGGAAACCCTGGATTGACTTATCGAGTTGATAACCAGCGTCGTGTAACCGCTTAGCGGGATCGCGGTTGTTAGGCTCAGTGAAGCCAGATAACGAAAAGATATCCTGGGTATGTTGAACTTGCTTGTGTAGGCAGTGGCTGTGTTTAAACTGTTACATCTCCAACAATAGCTGTAGGAATGTTGCAATGCAGCCAGGGCTGAATGCAAAAACAACACTATGAGTGCATAAGTCAGCAACGTACAGTCAGTTCATCAGTTCAGTACTTTTCATGCTAACACTTGATGACAAGATTTGGTCTGAAATTGTATTTTTTTTAACATATATGGATATCATGTGAAATTGTAAATTTTTTCAAATGACCAACTATGGATTACTAAAGACCTGAAAAGTGCTTTTAAATTATAAGAAAGTAAGTTTTCATAGAAAATAGTCAGCAGTATGGAATGAGATGAGGAGAACAAAAAGAAGGTAAAACAATAAAGCAGAGTTACATGGCAGTAGTGATGATCTAACCAGACTGTGATTAACAGACTTTAAAATGGCCTACCTCAGAGGCTTTCAAAGTGGGAGGCGGGCCTCCCCGGGGGGCTCCAAACAGTTTCAGGGGAGGCTCAGTGAATGGAAGTGACATTAGAGATTAGACATTACAGCATGGCCCACAAACTTTCAGCGCCACAGCGGTCAAATCCATTTGCCCTTCCTGCAACAACAGTGACTTCCCTACCTATATCCCTGAGCTCAAAATGCTGGCACAGTGACACCCAATGCACACACAGTAAATAACAATTAATTTGTGGTTATTCCATCAACATATTTGGCTCCTACAGAGATAGCTCAGAGATACAGTAGTTTTGGGGAATTGTGCTGTTTTCACTTTCCCAGAGTCAGAAACTAATAAATGCCTCAGGACAGACCATTTTTTTTTAATGTATTAGGTGTAGTCTGAAGTTGTGTCAAACCGCAATATTAGACTATCTTGGCTCAATTGTTGAGTGTCTATGGGATCAAATAACATAATCATGACCCCCTAGGCATCCAGGAATTGAGCAAAACTAAGAAAAGCAAGTGGGGAGCGAGGGGGGTGCCTTTTTCCCAAGATTTGTCTGAGGGTGGTGCTTGTTCTAAAGATAACCCTCCCAAACAACACTTAGTACAAGTCAACTTCCCTTATTTCTCAATGTCAATGCAATGGATGAAAAACTTTTGTCTATCAGAAGCATTAAGGTTTCTATCCTTAAACATGTTTTTTGAGCTGTAAACTACATGATATGACAGTACTGTGATGAAACACTTCAAAGTTGTGTTAATATTGACATTTCTTACCAAATATATAAAAATCAGCATTTCATGGGTTAAAAATGGCTCAACACGCCATCTACTGTTTTAAATCAGCCCTGAACCTGCGAGGCCAATGGTGACAGAGTCAACCGGTTGGGACCTGTCTACGTCATGAAATTTATATAAAAAATAGACTAATATTATATACGTCATGAAATTTATATAAAAAAAGACTAGGGATGAAGGGATAAGGAGGATGAGAGATGAGGGGAAAAGGAGGGTGAGGGATGAAGGGAGAAATCAGGGTTGTGGACGGATGGATGGAGGACTACGATGATGGGCCGGTGTCAGCTAGTGGCGGGGAGAGAGTAGGGAACCGGAGGAGTTGAGACTCTGAGTGGGGGAGCCGTCTCTTCATGTACTCTGATTCGGACAGAACCTCCAAAAAGAAATTTACAATGGAAAGATGCACTTGGGCGTTTCTGATGTCAATCGGGTCATTACACATGTAGGAAAGGTAAACTGGAGAAGACCAGTATGGTCATGAATTCCCTGCCTAGATGCGGAGGAGGTGGCTCCAATGCGGAAGGAATGCCCAGAGTACAACCCCATGGATATTGCAGATCGAGATAAGATTTGGCAAAAGTGGAGGCGAAACCAGAAGCGTGTGGCCACTTTACCTGTCTCTGAGACGACCAGAGGGTCTTAGGGGGAAGTTCGACAGGCTAGTCTTATTATTGGAAATTATTTATTAGGAATAACCACTTGAGATGTACCATCTTGTTTTCAAGGGGATCCTCAACAACAATAATACAATATAAGCACAATCAGACAAAACATTTAACAAAAAACAAAAATAACAACCTATTTAAACAACACCAAATGTGACAAGAACAAACAAACAACAACCAACAAAAAAAAACAAAGAAAAAAAACTATAAAAATAAAAATATAAGATATACAAAATCAGGAGATCATACTCCAAGTAGAGCATAATAATTGACCATTCATTCATACATTATAGAAAAGTATTAATGTCAGTGAAAGCATTAAATAATAAAGTTACAAAACATAATTATAGAGGTGTTATTATGGACATTGGGACATAGGTGGGCAGTCATCTGCCTCATTCTCTCTCCCGCTCCCCCCCCCCCCCTTCAACCAAACCGGTCGAGGCAGATGACCGCCCACCTAGAGCCTGGTTCTGCTCGAGGTTTCTACCTGTTAAAAGGGAGTTTTTCCTTGCCACTATCGCATAGTGCTTGCTCATGGTGGGAACTGTTGGGTCTGTGTAAATATAAAGAGTCGGTCTAGACTTGCTCTATTCGAAAAAGTGCCCTGAGATAACTTTGTTATGATATGGCGCTATATAAATAAAACTGAATTGAAATTTAATTGCCTCGACCGGTTGGGTTGAAGGGGGAGGGGGGGAGCGGGAGAGAGAGCAGGAGGAAAGAGAACATACAGCAGCACAGTACACTTCCACATAGGGATGTAAAGCAATAGTTGTGGTAATGGTATTGATGATAATACCAACAGAAATAATACTAAGAGCAATATTATAATAGTAATACTAATAATAAGAGCAATAACAGTAATAGCAGCAGCGGGTGCAGAGCAGGAGCACGGGGGCAGCAGGTGGCCGCAACCATAGATCCAGTCTCTACAGCTCCGGAGGCAGAAACACCTGCAGAAAGCAACAGAAGGAGAGAGGGAGATAGAGAGAGGAGAGAAAGCACACAACTACGGGAAGACGTTGAATTAATAACAAGCATTGATGGGATATGAGGGCGTACAGATGGAGAGGAAGAGGAGGAGAAAGGAGCTCAGTGCATCATAGGAAGTCCCCCGGCAGTCTAGGCCTATAGCAGCATAACTAACAATCCACTCTTACAGCCTTACTTGGTCTGGTATGGCCAGTAGCTTATGGTGGCTAATGTTACCTGATATTACTGTGTAAATGACATCATATGATATGATATGATCAATCATCCTTATGATATGATCAATCTGTCCTTATTAAAAGGCTATGTGCCACAGTCCTTTAAAGTAGCTGTAATTAAGCCTCTTCTTAAAAAGCCCACTCTCGATCCAGGGATTTTGTCAAATTTTAGACCTATATCTAACCCTCCTTTTCTCTCTAAGGTCCTTGAGAAAGCAGTCGCCAATCAGTTGTGTGACTTTCTACACAACAACAAGCTGTTTGAGGATTTTCAGTCAGGATTTAGAGTGCATCATAGCACAGAGACAGCACTGGTGAAAGTTACAAATGACCTTCTAATTGCATCAGACAAAGGACTTGTCTGTACTTGTCTTACTAGATCTTAGTGCTGCATTCGATACCATTGACCATCACATTCTATTACAGAGACTAGAACATTTTATTGGCATTAAAGGTACTGCACTAAGCTGGTTTAAATCCTATTTATCAGATCGATATCAGTTTGTATACGTTAATGATGAATCCTCTATGCACGCCAAAGTTAGTCACGGAGTTCCACAAGGTTCTGTGCTTGGACCAATTCTATTTACCTTGTATATGCTTCCTTTAGGCAATATTATTAGGAAGCACTCCATAAATTTCATTGTTATGCAGATGATACCCAATTATATTTATCGATCACAGATGAAACCAATCAATTAGCTAAACTTCAAGCATGCCTTTAAGGACATAAAAACCTGGATGACCTGCAATTTTCTGATGTGATGTTAAACTCAGACAAAACCGAAGTTATTGTACTTGGCCCCGAACACCTTCGAAACGCATTATCTAAAGATATAGTTTCTCTAGATGGCATTGCCCTGGCCTCCAGCGACACCGTAAGGAATCTTGGAGTTATCTTTGATCAGGATATGTCCTTTAACTCCCACATAAAACAAACTTCAACAACTGCCTTTTTTCATTTACGTAACATTGCAAAAATCAGGCACATCCTATCTCAAAAAGATGCAGAAAAACTAGTCCATGCATTTGTTACGTCTAGGCTGGACTACTGCAACTCTCTATTATCAGGTTGCCCCAATAAATCCCTTAAGACTCTCCAGCTGATTCAGAATGCTGCGGCACGTTTACTGACAAGAACCAGAAAAAGAGAACATATTTCTCCAATATTAGCTTCTCTACAGTGGCTCCCTATAAAATCCAGAATAGAATTTAAAATCCTTCTCCTCACATTCAAAGCCCTAAATGATCAGGCACCATCATATCTCAAAGAGCTCATAGTACCCTATTACCCCACTAGAGCACTGCGCTCCCAGAATGCAGGGTTCCTTGTGGTTCCTAGAGTCTCTAAAAGTAGAATGGGGAGCCAGAGCCTTCAGCTATCAAGCTCCTCTCCTGTGGAACCAGATCCCAGTTTGTGTACGGGAGGCGGACAACCTCCTCACATTTAAGAGTAGGCTTAAGACTTTCCTCTTTGATAAAGCTTATAGTAGGGCTGACTCAGGTGACCCCTGAGCCCCCCCTTAGTTATGCTGCTATAGGCCTAGACTGCCAGGGGACTTCCTATGATGCACTGAGCTCCTCTCTCCTCCTCTTCCTCTCCATCTGTACGCCCTCATATCCATCAATGCTTGTTATTAATTCAACTTCTTCCCGTAGTTGTGTGCTTTCTCTCCAGTCTCTCTCTCCCTCCTTCTGTTGCTTTCTGCAGGTATTTCTGCCTCCGGAGCTGTTGGGTCTGGGTCTGTGGTTGCGGCCGCCTGCTGCCCCGTGCTCCTGCTCTGCACCCGCTGCTGCTGTTACTGTTGTTGCTCTTGTTGTTAGTATTGCTATTATAGTGTTGCTCTTAGTGTTGTTTCTGTTGGTGTTAACATCAATGCCATTACCATATCTATTGCCTTACATCCCTATGTGGAACTGTATTGTGCTGCTGTATGTTCTCTTTCCCCTGCTCTCTCTCTCCCGCTCCCCCCCTCCCCCTTCAACCCAACCGGTCGAGGCAGATGACCGCCCACCTTGAGCCTGGTTCTGCTCAAGGTTTCTACCTGTTAAAAGGGAGTTTTTCCTTGCCACTGTCGCATAGTGCTTGCTCATGATGGGAACTGTTGGGTCTCTGTAAATATAAAGAGTCGGTCTAGACTTGCTCTATTCGAAAAAGTGCCCTGAGATAACTTTGTTATGATATGTAAGGTACACCTAAAGGACGTTTAGGTGGGTTTCTTGGGTACAAAGCCTTCAACCAGAGCTACGACCTCCTTCGTTGGTGGGTGCAGGTTGTACAGCGTTCCACAGGTACACTGAGACCGATGTTGAGGTTGGTGTTCAAAACATTCCTGCTGTAAAATCTTGTTTCTTCCAATTATTATGGCACCATCTTACTGAACATATAATACTTGTCATTTTTCGATCGGTAACACCATAGCCTAAATTGATAGCTAGCTAACAGTACAGTCTGCCTGTTGTTCAGTACAGAACAGAAGCTGTCAATCAAAGGATGTCATGTGTGTGATCGCGTTGAAATTGACCAATCATAAGAGGGCCAGTGCCTCCCTTGGTTTCAATTCAATTCAATTCAGTTTTA
>SEMN01001901.1:0-20891 GCA_005408345.1 Macquaria australasica | reverse complement strand
CTGTATATAATACTGTAATATAATACTGTATATAATACTGTAATATAATACTGTATATAATACTGTATATAATACTGTAATATAATACTGTATATAATACTGTAATATAATACTGTAATATAATACTGTATATAATACTGTAATATAATACCGTAATATAATACTGTATATAATACTGTAATATAATACTGTATATAATACTGTAATATAATACTGTATATAATACTGTAATATAATACTGTAATATAATACTGTATATAATACTGTAATATAATACCGTAATATAATACTGTATATAATACTGTAATATAATACTGTAATATAATACTGTATATAATACTGTAATATAATACCGTAATATAATACTGTATATAATACTGTATATAATACTGTAATATAATACTGTATATAATACTGTAATATAATACTGTAATATAATACCGTAATATAATACTGTATATAATACTGTATATAATACTGTAATATAATACTGTAATATAATACTGTATATAATACCGTAATATAATACCGTAATATAATACTGTATATAATACTGTAATATAATACTGTATATAATACTGTATATAATACTGTATATACCGTAATATAATACTGTATATAATACTGTAATATAGTACTGTAATATAATACTGTATATAATACCGTAATATAATACTGTAATATAATACCGTATTTTATGAACTAAGGTTTGTAAATTTGCACATTTCAGCTTTACAAATATAACTGTCAGGGAACCTTCAGGGAACGTTCCCTGGAGGTTCCCTGAAGGTTCCCTGGAGGTTCCTTGAACGTTCCCTGGAGGTTCCCTGGAGGTTCCCTGGAGGTTCCCTGTAGGTTCCCTGGAGGTTCCCTGAGGGTTCCCTGGAGGTTCCCTGGAGGTTCCTTGAACGTTCCCTGGAGGTTCCCTGGAGGTTCCCTGGACGTTACCTGGACGTTACCTGGAGGTTCCCTGAACGTTACCTGAACGTTCCCTGAAGGTTCCCTGAAGGTTCCCTGAAGGTTCCCTGAACGTTACCTGAACGTTCCCTGAACGTTACCTGAACGTTACCTGAAGGTTCCCTGGAGGTTCCCTGGAGGTTACCTGGACGTTACCTGAAGGTTCCCTGAAGGTTCCCTGAACGTTACCTGTAGGTTCCCTGGACGTTACTTGGAGGTTCCCTGGACGTTCCCTGAAGGTTACCTGAAGGTTCCCTGGACGTTCCCTGAAGGTTACCTGAAGGTTCCCTGAAGGTTACCTGAACGTTACCTGAAGGTTCCCTGGACGTTACCTGAACGTTACCTGGAGGTTACCTGGAGGTTACCTGTAGGTTACCTGAAGGTTCCCTGGACGTTACCTGGACGTTACCTGAACGTTACCTGAACGTTCCCTGAAGGTTCCCTGGACGTTCCCTGAAGGTTACCTGAACGTTACCTGAACGTTCCCTGGACGTTCCCTGAAGGTTACCTGAAGGTTCCCTGAAGGTTACCTGAACGTTCCCTGAAGGTTCCCTGGACGTTCCCTGAAGGTTACCTGAAGGTTCCCTGGACGTTCCCTGGAGGTTCCCTGAAGGTTACCTGAACGTTACCTGAACGTTACCTGGAGGTTCCCTGGATGTTACCTGGAGGTTCCCTGAAGGTTACCTGAACGTTACCTGTAGGTTCCCTGGACGTTACCTGGAGGTTCCCTGGACGTTCCCTGAAGGTTCCCTGAAGGTTACCTGAACGTTACCTGTAGGTTCCCTGGAGGTTCCCTGTTTGCTGGGATGAGGACATTTCAGAAATCTAACTGATGGAAATGAGAAAACAATTATTTTATAAAAATATAACAATAATTAAAATAAATCAGTATTTGGTTTCTAACAGGAAAACACATGGAAACATTTGCGTTGATTTCTAAAATAAATATGAATAAAACCTTTATTAACACCGTATTAATCACCACGTGGCGGCAGCAGCTGCTCGTTCCCGCGCTGAACGCCTCAACTTTGCCCCCGGAAGCGGAAGTTCCTTCCTTTCTTGTTTCTGCTTCGCATAGAGACACAGAGGTGAGTTCTCCGGAGTCCAATCCGACTGTAATCTTGGTTTCAGGTGAACATCCGATGGTTTAACGCGTCTGTGCTGAGTCTCTGGTGGTGTTTGTTTCTGTTCGCGGGGAAATTGTTTCTCTGAGTGAAACGTTTTGTCAGTTTTAGACGTTTTTCTGTCCGAGTTTCTGCCGCAACATGTCGCCATTTTAGCTCCGAGTTGAGTTCAGTGAACAAGAACCCGCCGTTTACTGATCAATATAACTTGTTATTGACGGTTTACAGGGTCACGTGGAGGCGTTTGTCCCCTTGGAAGCAAATCCGGTTAAAATCTGCCGGCGAGGCTTCTCTGCCTGGTCGGAGCTAACGAGCTAACGTTAGCATCTTGTTAATCGATATGTTTTAAATATCAGCGTCACTTTATCTTCGCGTGAGGTCGAGGCAGATGACCGCCCGCCCAGAGCCTGGTTCTGGTTCTGGTTCTGCTCGAGGTTTCTGCCTGTTAAAGGGAGTTTTTCCTTGCCACTGTCTCCTGGTGCTGCTCATGGTGGATCTGTTGGGTCTCTGTAAATATAAAGAGTCGGTCTGGACCTGCTCTGTATGAGAGAAGAGCCCTGAGGTAACTTTATGATATGATGCTATATAAATAAAACTGAAGTGAAGTGAAATCAGAAACCTGTCCGTTAGCCACCATGTGACCAGCTTCAGTAGTTCCATTACCGGACAGAAGCACCGTGAACGCACCAGTCTGACGTGACCAGGTCCCGGGGCCTGGGGAGGGAGACCAGGTCCCGGGGCCTGGGGAGGGAGACCAGGTCCCGGGGCCTGGGGAGGGAGACCAGTGAAAACACTCCGGTCCTGGTTTAAATGATCCGTTTGTATGTTCGCAGTGTTTCGCGAGGCTTTTATTTTTGAAAGTGTTTAGTTTCCTGTGGAGCTCCATAGTGATGAAGAGGATGTGAAACTGCTCTTCATCACTTGTGTTTCTGTGTAGACTGGTCACAAAGTGTTGGGGGGGGGGGGTCAGGTTAACAGGGCAGCTTGTTGATGAATAAAGTAACTTCGGTGTCTGACTCTTCCTCCCCCTCCTCCTCTCTTCTTCTTCCTCCTCCTCTTCTTCTTCCTCCCCTCCTCCTCTTCTTCTTCCTCCTCCTCTTCTTCTTCCTCCCCTCCTCCTCTTCCTCCCCTCCTCTTCTTCCTCTTCCTCCCCTCCTCCTCTTCTTCTTCTTCCTCTTCCTCCCCCTCCTCCTCCTCCCCTCCTCCTCCTCTTCTTCCTCCTCCTCCCCTCCTCTTCCTCTTCTTCCTCCTCCTCCCCTCCTCCTCCTCCTCTTCTTCCTCTTCTTCCTCCTCCTCTTCTTCCTCTTCTTCCTCCTCCTCCTCCTCTTCTTCTTCTTCTTCTTCCTCCTCTTCTTCTTCTTCCTCCTCTTCTTCTTCTTCCTCCTCCTCTTCTTCTTCCTCCTCCTCCTCTTCTTCTTCTTCCTCCTCCTCTTCTTCTTCTTCCTCCTCCTCTTCTTCTTCCTCCTCCTCCTCCTCTTCTTCTTCTTCCTCCTCCTCTTCTTCTTCCTCCTCCTCTTCTTCTTCTTCCTCCTCCTCTTCTTCTTCCTCCTCCTCCTCCTCTTCTTCTTCCTCCTCCTCCTCCTCTTCTTCTTCCTCCTCCTCCTCTTCTTCTTCCTCCTCCTTCCTCCTCTTCTTCCTCTTCTTCTTCTTCCTCTTCCTCCTCTTCTCCTCCTCTCCCCCCCCCCAGACGATGGCTCCTCGTAAAGGGAAGGAGAAGAAGGAGGAGCAGGTCATCAGTCTGGGTCCTCAGGTGGCCGAAGGAGAAAACGTCTTTGGAGTTTGTCACATCTTCGCCTCCTTCAACGACACCTTCGTCCACGTCACCGACCTCTCCGGGAAGTGAGTCGTCTCTCTGAACCATTATACTTCCTGTTTACATCCCCCAAAGCATCATGGGACCTGCGGTCCCCAAACACAGCCGTGAATCATTAACATTATTTAGTTTTACATAATCAATACAGTTTTAGAGCTTCAACCGAGCGGTCGGTCGATGTTCAGCTTGTTTTTTTGTGAACTCTTTAATAATCAATGAAAGTGATCAGCTTATTGATGAAGCGACGGGATCGACCTCGGCGACCGTTTTACTTTTGAAAGCTGCAACACGTGACCTATGACCTTTGAGCTGAAGGTGTGTGTTTCCAGGGAGACGATCTGCCGCGTGACGGGCGGCATGAAGGTGAAGGCGGACAGAGACGAGTCGTCTCCGTACGCCGCCATGTTGGCTGCTCAGGACGTCGCTCAGCGCTGCAAAGAGCTCGGAATCACGGCGCTGCACATCAAGCTGAGAGCCACGGGAGGCAACAGGTGCACCCCCGCCCGCCTGTCTGTCTGTCTGAACCCCCGCCTGTCTGTCTGTCTGAACCCCCGCCTGTCTGTCTGTCTGTCTGTCTGAACGCCCGCCTGTCTGTCTGAACCCCCGCCTGTCTGTCTGTCTGTCTGTCTGAACCCCCGCCCGCCTGTTTGTCTGTCTGAACACCCGCCTGTCTGTCTGTCTGAACGCCCGCCTGTCTGTCTGTCTGTCTGTCTGAACCCCCGCCTGTCTGTCTGTTTGTCTGTCTGAACACCCGCCTGTCTGCCTGTCTGTCAGTCTGAACGCCCGCCTGTCTGTCTGTCTGTCTGTCTGAACGCCCGCCTGTCTGTCTGTCTGAACGCCCGCCTGTCTGTCTGTTTCAGGACAAAGACTCCAGGTCCTGGAGCCCAGTCTGCTCTCAGAGCTCTGGCTCGCTCCGGCATGAAGATCGGACGCATCGGTGAGTCCACGCACGCACACAGTGTGAACTCGGACCAGAAGACGTTCTAACTGGATTAAACGTGTGATGGAAGTCGGTAACGAGGCAGAGCTGCACGTGTGCAGTACTGATCAGGATGTAGCTGTTAGCTGCTAACAGCTAACTAGCTTGTTCGTGATGACACGCAGCCGGGTAGCGCGGGGCTAAAGTTAGCTAGCTAGCAGCTGGCAGGTGGTTTGACTCCACTGAGCAGCCAGATGGTAACTATAGCAACAGCATGAGGACACGCTCGGTTCGGTTCGTCATTCGATAACAAACGTCCACAAACCGGTTTCACCCGAAGATCAGTTACTTTGATCCACAGAATCTGACACAACCACAACTGCTAACGGCTTCGATTTTAACTAAATGAGTTCATTTAAATTTGAATTAAAACTCAAATTAAAAAGTGAAATAAAAATAAAGGTTTGACTTCTTGTTTCTTCTTGTTTCTTCTTCGTGGGTTCGATCAGAGGACGTCACTCCGATCCCGTCGGACTCGACCCGGAGGAAGGGCGGACGTCGTGGTCGCCGTCTGTAAAACTGCAGCAAGATTTTGATTTTCTGACAATAAAAAGATTAAAATCAGTTTGTCTTCAGGGTCTCTGTTCATAACCGATGTCTGATCAGTCATCAATACTCAACTGTCGTGTAATCGGTGAAGGAGTTTCTGTTCAGACTGTCGGGAGTTAAAGCGTCCGAGTTGATTCAGTAGAAATGAACTTCGTCTGATTTCCTGCTGTCACGCGTTGGTTCTTAAGGCGGACTGTGGTTCTTAAGGCGGACTGTGGTTCTTAAGGCGGACTGTGGTTCTTAAGGCAGACTGTGGTTCAGCTGACTTCAGTAAAAACTGAATATAAAATTGAATTTCACACTTAAACGTAACAGGAACAGTAAAACTTTTTCTTAAACGCTTGAAGAAATGTACAGAGTCTGGTTGTGAACTGAAGGTGAATTTCTCCACTTTGATTAACTGCTGATGATAAAAATGTTAACATGCTGGTTTTTTAAACATGTTTAATGACAAGAGGTTTTTACACTTGAGCAGGAATCAGCTGATTGAACAGTTTGGTTCCTACGTTTATTTGTATTGATCTACTTTAATGAAGATCTGATCACATTTATGCAGAAAACTAAAGAGGTTCACAAACTAAGTTTCAGCATCACTTAACGTTTACACTGGACACAACCTGAGTACGATTACTTGAGTATTTCCATTTACTTAACTGCATTTATTAACTTTAAAGTTAATATTTACTTTTGATAAAATATAATCAAATGATCAAATACAGAGTTTAAACCAATCAATTACGTTAAATTAACTCAAATGTAGCTACATTAAATCCAGTAAACAAACCCTGTAACGGGATGAATGTTTGAACTATTGACTCAAATAAATTAAAATCTCATCTCACTAAAATAACAACAGACCTCAAATGACCAAACGGCGTCAGTTAGCATAACCAGATGTTTCCCCCTCATTATAAACTATGAATGCTAACGGCAACACGGATTTCTCCAGAAATAAAACTAATAGACGAGTTAGTTACTGAGAACTCAGGACTTCCTGCTGCAGCTCTTCAGGTGTTTAAAGGGTTAATGAGAACTCCTTCACTGTATCAGTAAAAACTATTAATCAATAATGAGCAGTCAGTTTGTGTGTTCATAAATGAGCTTTGGTTCATGTTGAAGACTCGAGTCACATCACGTTGAAACATAAACGGTCTCGGGGGCCATTTAGTAGCTGTTGTGCTTTCAGTCATGGACATGGTCTTCATCATCAGAGAGCCGGACAGATGTGTGTGAGTGTGTGTGTGAATGAAACTAAGTGACTCCATGACACGCTGAGGAAGACCATGTGATGTGGCTGAAAGCTACTAAATGGACCTTGAGATTGTTTTTCAACTGTATTTAATGTGAAGATTCAACCTTAAGTAGTTTTAAACTGGGTGGACAAAATAACAAACAGGGCTGCAGGTTTCCTCTTCAGCTGGTGATTGATTATTGATCAACTATTAATGTAATATATACACAGTTATCAGGTAACAGTGTTGTAGGTGCAGTTCAGGCTGTCGGCCAGCAGGAGGCAGAAACAGTCTGACTAAAGAAAACACTAACTACTAACTTTACTATTACTGACTACTGCTGTAACTACTGACTACTGCTGTAACTACTGACTTTACTATTACTGACTACTGCTGTAACTACTGACTTTACTATTACTGACTACTGCTGTAACTACTGACTACTGCTGTAACTACTGAGCTGACTACTGCTGTAACTGACTACTGCTGTAACTACTGCTGTAACTACTGCTGTAACTACTGACTTTACTATTACTGACTACTGCTGTAACTACTGACTTTACTATTACTGACTGACTTTACTATTACTGACTACTGCTGTAACTACTGCTGTGACTGTAACTACTGCCTATTTACAACTACTGCTCTAACTACTGCTGCTGTACGCTGTACTGGGCTAACTGCAATGACTGCTGTAACTAACTATTACTGACTACTGACTAACGGGCTACTACTGTAACTATAACGACTGCTAACTACTGCTGCTAACTACTAACTTTACTATTGACTGTGACTACTGCTGTAACTAACACAGCGTACTGCACTTTACTATATGACTGACGTAAACTACTACTGCTGTAACTACTGACTACTGCTGTAACTACTGCTGTACTTTACTATTACTGACTACTGCTGTAACTACTAACTACTGCTGTTAACTGACTGACTACTGCTGTAACTACTAACTACTACTGCTGTAACTACTAACTTTACTATTACTGACTACTGCTGTAACTACTGACTACTGCTGTAACTACTAACTACTACTGCTGTAACTACTAACTACTGCTGTAACTACTAACTTTATGAACTCAAACTATAAGTCTGACATTTACACATGTGTGTGTGTGTGTGTGTGTGTGTGAGAGATGAGATGTGTGTGTGGCTGTGGGCGATGCCTGCCCTTTATTTTCCCATCATGCAGCCGAGTCTCTCCCAGGGGATTGTGGGTAGGAGCTGTGTGTTGCTCGGGGGTTTGAACAGCAGCTCCACATGAGATCTGAGAACCTGCAGCCGTCTGACCCCCCCCCCCCGATCCACTTCCTGTTTCTAAAGGTTGAAGTCTGTAAAAACGAAACAAGTCAAAATTCACCTGAGTCTGTGTGTGGTGGTTCTGAGTCTCTGGTGGTTCTGAGTCTCTGGTGGTTCCGAGTCTCTGTGTGGTAGTTCTGAGTGTCTGGTGGTTCTGAGTCTCTGTGTGGTCGTTGTGAGTCTCTGTCTGGTGGTCAGTATCTGGTCCTGGATCAGACTTGGTGTCCGGTTCTGTGACTGACAGTGCAGGCAGCCAATCAGAGGGTGAGTAAACAGTGTGTTCATGTTGAAGCTTTATTGTTTCCACACAACAGAACAAACTTTACAATATTTAAATAAGAAAAACAATAAGATTAAAAACAATCAATGAAGGCAACTTTTACCCACAATTCACTGCAGGATGTTTTGGCTTCTGTGGAAGGTTTGTGTGTTTGGAGATGTACACTTTATTTCTAGTTACTCCTCAGGCTGAAGGCTCTGCTCCTCCTGCTGCTGCTCCCTCCTTCTCCTCCTCCTCTGCTGCTCCCTCCTTCTCCTCCTCCTCTGCTGCTCCCTCCTCCTCTTCCTCTGCTGCTCCCTCCTCCTCCTCTGCTGCTCCCTCCTTCCCCTCCTCCTCCTCTGCTGCTCCCTCCTTCTTCTCCTCTTCCTCTGCTGCTCCCTCCTCCTCCTCCTCTGCTGCTCCCTTCTCCTCCTCTCCTGGTGAGGAGGAGGAGTTGTCTCCGTCGTAGATGATGTCTTCAGGGTTCGGAGCAGGAGGACAGAACTCCTCCTCAGGAAGAATCTTCTGGAAGATCGACTCGGCCTGATCAGAAGAAGGTAAGATCAATAATGAACCAACATGGATCGATTGTTACAAGTTAACTGTGACATCCTGTCTGAGTGAATCAGGTCGAAGGTCAAACTTCAGCTTGTGTTCTGTAACGACGGATCAACAATGTTTATTATATGACCAGATTTCAGTTTGGATATTTAACCACAGAAGAAGAGTGTTACAGGTTTAGAGTTGGACGTATAAATACAGAGATGGCTCTGACAACAAACAGATATATATATATATATATATACGTATAAAGTATACACATATGTATATATACACACTTATTTTTTAAACCTATATAAAGAAAGTTTATACTTAATCACACTAAGATGGTGGACATTATACCTGCTAAACATTAGCATGTTAGTATTTATCTGTACAGCCTCACAGAGCTGCTAGCATGGCTGCAGACTCATCAATATTATGTTTAATTATTACTCATCACATCTTAGTTATTATAGTTACGTAATATAATAAATGTATAGTAATATTTGGTGTAAACTATAATTTTTGTCTTGTTAATCCTGAATGTTGTGATTATGCTTTTATTAATAACTAATGAAGCTAATTTTACAACAAGCTAACCAGCAGCAGCCAATCAGCAGTCAGAGGAGAGTTTCTGCCAGGTGTGTGTGTGTGTCTCACCTGTCTGATGGCATGGTCGTGTCCCAGACCTCCATCCGGTCCAGAGCACACGTACATGTTAGACGGGAGGTCGTGACCTTCGACCTCCAGTCCTGAACCGTCTGCCATGTTGAAGTACAGACACCAGAGGACAGACGGACAGTCCTCTGCAGACAGACAGGCAGGGAGAGAGACAGACAGTTAACAGGTGTTGGGTCCAGTTATCTACCTGCTGGTTTCTCTGAGTACAAATTCAAACGAAAGATTTCTTAAAGAAATAAAGACATTTACACATCAAATAAAAAAGTATAAATCAGACAGAAGATCAGCTGTTGTCGGGGGGGAGACCACAGACTGTAAATAAAGATGGCCGATGCGTCGTCCATCTTTATTTACATGTAAACAGGACAACTTCCTGAACCAAGCTAATGCTAGTCTGTCCGCTGAACACACACAGACCAACTGATTTCAACCGCCCATCAAACAGAGTTACTGGGACCAGTAAGTGTAATGTGTTCAGTCTGATGGTTAACAAACATCTTCAAAGATGTCTGTCACACTGAGGCTACCCTTTAAAATGACAGGAAGAGACGAAGAAGAGAGGTGCCCAGTGTAAAATGTCAGAGGTTGTTAGTCAAATGTCAATTAGAGGAGGAGGAGTAGAGGAAGAGGAGGAGGAGCAGCAGACTGGAAGAGTTGGGTTATGGTAGGAAAGAAGTGGTTCGTACGACATGTTTTAAACAAACGTCGACACTGGACTTAAATATGGAGTCAATAACTCTGCTGGAGGATCAATCAAGCTGCATTCAACCCTCTGTATAGTTCACTTAAACCACCATACATGAAACGCATGTAAAACTAATGCAAAGGCAACTTTAAATACTTGGTATTGGTTATAACAACTGTAATAATTTCAAGAACCAACTAACTGTTTGTTAAAGACTTTAAAACCGCACAGATGATGTTTTAAAGGGTTAACAAGTTAAAACAACAGTCAGGGGCTCAGACGAACTCTCAACAGGTTTTACTTGCTGCAACATTAACAGGTCCTTCATAACATGCTGACTGTCCACAGTCCTCATTCTGTATGAAAGATATGTCTGTGTGTGTCCGTGTTGGTGTTTAAGCTTCATATGAACTTCAGATAAACTTTAGATTATAATGTCACGCAGAATGAGGATCTGTTAGTTCACCTGAGCGCTGCTTTTACACTGAGTTGAAGTTACTCTGAAAGTTGTGATGAAACTTTGTAAACATTTGACATTTAGTTCCTTTCGATTCTCAGACCTGCAGTCACACCAGAAATGCGACCAGTTATTGATTTAATGATGTTTGGATTATTGATCTGATTGTAATATTTGTTTTCATGTTTTAACATCACCGTCGGCCCAGAAACTACAGATGGAAACCAGCTTTCAGCTACATGTCGCTGCTGAATAAACTATAAAACAGATCGTTTAAAATGAGACGATTACATATTATTACAGGCAGCTGCAGGTTTCAAGACGGATATAAAACATCTGTTTCTGTTGAAGAGGTGAATTTTATGTGTTTAAAAATGTTTCAATGGACAAACAAATGTCTGACATGTCTCTACAGTACAATTACTGTAGAGACATGTTGACATCAAACAGGAAATGTTTGGTAAAAAGTGTAACAAGTTGCAGCTTTTCAGTTTGTAGAAATTTCTTTATGTAGGTTATTATTATTATTATTATTTACAAGCCAAACAGACTTTCAGTGTTGGACAGCTGAGTTCATACTGACGCCTGAAGAGTCTCAGTGAGATCAAACACTGAAGTGACAAAATGTCAGATTAACATACATTGAGGGGTCCCACACACATACACACACACACATCTATGCTCACCCCCCCATATGATTGTAAATGGAGTGGACAAAATATTAGAAACACCTCCAATATAATGCAGTCCAACACGTCACTTTTTTAACATTTTTCACCGTTGTTAGATTTCTTAGACGAAACAATCAATTGATCAAAGAAATAATTGGCACATTAATCAATGAAAATAATAGTTAGCTGCAGCTCTCAACTCATCAGTCTGAAAGTGAAGCTTCAGAAAAAACCAGCTGAAGCTGCAGAAAGCTTCTCTCCTCCTCCTCCTCCTCCTTCATCACCTCTGATGAATCTCTTTATACCTGCATCCATCCATCCTCCAGGTGTGTGTGTGTGTGTTCCTGGAGATTGTTCATGTTATAATTAAAAGCAGAGAAGAAAAATGATGAACGAATTAAAGACAGAGAGAGGAGGTCAGAGAGGAGAGAAAGTTTACAGGATAGAGTATCGTTTACTACACTGTGTGTGAGTGTGTTACCTTGGTCATGTGACTCTGCCGTGCGGAACATCCTGGTAACCACCGGCAACAAGTCCTCGTAGGCGGAGCCAACTGACTGACAGGTGAGGTGGACCAAATCTACAGATAGACAGGAAATAAATCTCATTAAACAACTTCATCGTCGTCTCCAGGGCAACAGCTAATTCTCAGTTTTTCTGCTCGTTATATTTAAATATTTTTATATTCTAAATTACTACATTAATTGTTTAGTCAACAGAATAAATGTGACATCTTCAAATGTTGTTTTGTTAAAACACAAAGTTCACTGAGAAAATCTTTTCTTTGATTAATGACAAATGTTTTTCCTGCCAATCAGTCAATTATCAACTAATTGTGTCAGCTTTTGTTTTTTAATTAAGACCTCATGAACAAGTTTAAGATTGGTTTTATACGACCTTATTGTGGCTATAAACACACTGTGTGTGTGTGTGTGTGTGTATGTAGATAAATGGTGTTTTGTTTTAAAGGCGTTCAGGCCCAGTGACTCAGTAACCAATCACACTGCAGCATCAGGACAACACAGCAGAAGAAGATGAAGATGATGACGATGATTTGACAGGCGGAACACACACGCGCACACACACACACAGTCCTGCTGTGTGTGTGTGTGTGTGTGTGTTGCTGGTCATTAATCAGTGTTTCTGTTGTGGATTCATCAGTTTCTCTTCAAGGACGCTGGAGGATTTTCAGCTGCAGAGTCACTGATCATCACCTCGAGGCTCCAATTTCTTATATTTTATACACTGCTGAAGCTGCAGGGAAATAAAGGCTGCTTAAGGACCTCAAAAACCTCCTCAAGGACCCCTAAAATATCATCAAATGACAGCCACAGTATTTTCAGTCTTAAAGCAACTGAATCAGTATCAGAGACGACAACATGAGAAAACATGAGCTGATGGAAAATAAGATGAGAAACAAAAAGGTGGAAACTGATGGTGAGAAATAAAACGAGAGATTTGACTGAATGGATGAAATATAACGAGATGAGATGATTAAGATATTTAGAATAAATGAGACACGATGAATTATAACAACGATAAGATGACGATGGTGATTAAGGCTGTGGTGAGAAACGAGAAACACAACAGAGCGTCTCACATGTTCCAGGCATGCAGGTCATCGTGGACGGACACAGCTCCACCATCTTCACTGCCGGACAGCCTGCTGCTAATGGAGGAACCGTTACCATGGAGACCTGACCAGACAGACAGATAAAAGTTCCTCCTGAGTTTACAGATAAAAGTCTTTAATGAAAAACCTCCTCAGAGTGTTGAAAACCAGATTAGTTTCATCTTATTACCGAACACTGCAGGCTAACACACACACACACACAGAGCAGAAGATCTATGAAGCATCATAATTCTCTGACCAAACTTAATTCAATATTTCAATATTTAACTCACACCTAATTAGTGAGCAGTGTGTGTGTGTGTTAATGTTCAGACAGAGAGATGAATTTGGGGATTTTCTCAGTAATTGATTCTATTTGACTCTTTCCATGACTTTCTTTCTCCTCTGATCTTTTTCCTTTTCATTAATCCCATAATTCATTGGGGCTGAAGGACACAGTGACCTCTGACCTGAAGCTTCATTCAAAACACTTCAGTCAAGTCGGATCAATTTCCTCATTAGACCCTCTAACCAGCTAGTTAGCATTACTAGCACTGTGAGCTAACTTTCCAAAGAATATCCAATGAAAGCATTAAATTACTTTAAAAATGATGAAAGAACGGGCAGGTTATCATTTTCCACCTGAAGGGTTACCTGAAGTTTACCTGTGGTTTACCTGAGCTTTATCTGAAGTTTACCTGAGCTTTATATGAAGTTTACCTGAGCTTTATCTGAAGTTTACCTGTGCTTTATCTGAGCTTTATCTTAAGGTTACCTTAAGTTTACCTGTGATCTATCTGAAGTTTACCTGTGGTTTACCTGAAGTTTACCTGTGGTTTACCTGAGCTTTACCTGAAGTTTACCTGTGGTTTACCTGAGCTTTATCTGAAGTTTACCTGAGCTTTATATGAAGTTTACCTGTGGTTTACCTGAGCTTTATATGAAGTTTACCTGTGGTTTACCTGAGCTTTATATGAAGTTTACCTGAAGTTTACCTGAGCTTTATCTGACGTTTACCTGAAGTTTACCTGTGGTTTACCTGAGCTTTATCTTAAGGTTACCTGAAGTTTACCTGCGATTTATCTGAAGTTTACCTGTGGTTTATCTGAAGTTTACCTGTGCTTTACCTGAGCTTTATATGAAGTTTACCTGTGGTTTACCTGAGCTTTATCTTAAGGTTACCTGAAGTTTACCTGCGATTTATCTGAAGTTTACCTGTGGTTTACCTGAGCTTTATCTGAAGTTTACCTGTGCTTTACCTGAGCTTTATATGAAGTTTACCTGAGCTTTATCTGAAGTTTACCTGTGCTTTACCTGAGCTTTATCTTAAGGTTACCTGTGATTTATCTGACGTTTACCTGAAGTTTACCTGAGCTTTATCTGAAGTTTACCTGTGATCTATCTGAAGTTTATCTGAAGTTTACCTGTGGTTAACCTGCAGTTTACCTGAAGTTTACCTGTGGTTAACCTGCGGTTTACCTGACGCTTACCTGAACATTACCACAATAAAAGAATTGACAATGACATTTGCAAATAGCTAAAATGACCAAAAATGAATATGAAATAAAGTTTCTACACTTTTTTGTTGAGAAGTCATTTTGAAACTTTGTTGATGAAGAACTGTTGATATTATTAAACAAGGATCAGGAAACGAGGACTGACGTTACACCTAATTAATGACCAACTGGCAACGCAAGAAAAACCACAGTCTGCAGCGCTTTGAGCTACATGCTAACATGCTGATGTTTAGCAGATATAATGTTCACCATCTTAGGTTAGCGTGTTAGCATGCTAGCATTAGCTAGTTAGCAGTAAACACAGAGTGCAGCTGAGGCTGATGGGAATGTCTGTAGTTCTGCAGGTATTTGGACACATTAACATGTTGACCTGATGGTGGCGCTAGAGGAAAAGTCAGAGGATCAGCAGTTATTACAGTTCATCCTGAGGGGACCGTGAACGATGAACAATAGTTGCTGAGATGTTTCAGTCTGGACCAGAGTGGAGGACAGACAGACGGATAATAAAATCACATGCTGATGCTAACGTGGCTAAAAACATACAGAAGGTTTAATAATAAAAAGCGAACAGAACATTAAACTAATGGAGAAAAATAAACAAATTTAAATGTATTAACATAATTTACCTGTTGGTCTGAGTTACTGGGCAGAACGGAGCTGTCAGTTATCAAAACAGCTCTGGAGAGAAGCCTGAAGAGACAGACAGACAGACAGACAGACAGACAGGTTACCATCAGATCCTCCTCTGGAGAGGAAACTAAACTCCAACGCTTGGGCCTCGTCCAAAACAAACCCAACATGAGCAGGTCCAGTTCCTGCCTGAGCTAAACTCACCGGATTTATTATTATTTATCTTTATGGGAGTTTGATGAGTGTTGTTAATGGTTGCTGCCATGGTATCACTAACAGTTTCTGGGTGGTTGCTATGGTATCACTAACAGTTTCTGGGTGGTTGCTATGGTATCACTAACAGTTTCTGGGTGGTTGCCATGGTATCACTAACAGTTTCTGGGTGGTTGCTATGGTGTGTGAGGTGGCTGGGTGGTTGCTATGGTGTGTGAGGTGGCTGCTTCGATGGTTTTTGGTGGTTGGTGACCTGGTGGGTGTGGCCACCCTCTTCCGGTCGGCCCCCACGTAGCCGTCCTCCACCACGAAATGGCTGCAGCTGATTCGCTGTCCTCGGCTGTCAATCACTGCCTTACACCTGAAAGAAGGGGGAGGAGACAAGACGCCATGATGTCATTGATGAGACTAAAAATAGACACTTGGAAGAATTCTGGATATTTTCTAAACTGAAGAACAAACTGAACAAGAGAATCAGTTACTGAGACGATACTGAACCAGTGAACTTTAAATTGACTAATCAAAACCATGAATTTATCAGGTGTTGCTGATTGTGTTAAGTGTTACTAATTAACTACAGCTCACACACACACACACTGAAGCGCTGCTGAAACCTATTATTGTGAATAATGATGCACACAAAAGCTCATCCATAACCTCTGACACACAGATATTCTGGGGACCACCAACACTAGAAGGTCACACACACATAAACATAATAGACAGATGATAATAACACACACACACACACACACACACACACAGTCCTCGTGTGTGTCACTGCTGCCTTTTAGCATCGTTAGCATTTCCACATTCAGACTGATTGACTTCAGAAGAGGCTGCAAACTACACACACACAACACAATCAGAGCAGAACAACACCCGGCAGGAAGGAAGTACAACGTAAATGACTTCAGCACAGGTTAATGACTGTAGTCTGACCGCTGACAGTCAGCAGGTGGAGCAGCAGAGACCCTCACAGAGATCATTAAGGTCATGAAATCCACTTAGAACCCAGAACAAACAAAGGGGCTGCAGAAGCTGTTTCTAACTGTTCTTCAGTATCACAGTGATCCAGTGACAGCTGTCTGAACATCCATGGTCCACTGCAGACACTGATACAGGCTGAAAACAGCAGCAGCCACCTGCAGCTGACGTTACAACAGACCAAGACAAAGAATAATGATAATAATAATAATACTTTTTTAACTACATGTTTTGACATTACTGAGCCTCAACATAGTTTTATATCCCTGAACACACCTGCCTGAAGGAGCAATGCTAACATGCTAACAGGCTAATATCAACATGATGACACGATCTGACAGATTAAGTCTTTTTTTAAACTGAGTGACCTTCGATAGGTCACCTGTGTGTGTGTGTGTGTGTGTGTGTGTGTGTGTGGGCACACATTTAATCAGAAAACTGACGAGGCAGCAAATAATGATAGAGAGACAGTGACACAGACAGAGAGAGAGAGAGAGAGGGAGGTGTGAAGAGGAGGAGAGAGTCATCTATCAGAGGATAGGAGAGGAGAGGACAGGGGAGAAGGAGGAGAGGAAGAGGAGAGGAGAAAATGAGGAGAGGACAGGAGGATCAGAGGTTAAATTATAATGTTAATTTCCTCTCCATAAATTGAATATTTTACTGATCATAAATTATCGTCCAATCACTGCTCTTAACAGAAAGGTCACACACACAGAACCATCACTCTGCAGGTAAACGTCTGGAAACACCTGAAGGGTTCTAGAGTCTCAGACCAGGTCTGGATCTGTGATGATGAATCTGATTTGTGACCTCAGTAACATCCTCAGCGGATATTAGTACTATGAAGTATCAGTACTATGAAGAGTATGAGTACTCTGTCAGTATTACAGTGAGTAGTATTTGTACCTGTTGGTGTCCTTATCGACCAGCAGACAGGTGACTGAGTGTCTCAGGCAGTAGATTCCTCCGAACACAGCACTCATCCTGAAACACACAACAGGCGAGCCACAGCATCATCCAATCAGCAGGAAGGTAAATGTGACAGGCTGTACCTGTATTAGAAGTAAAATACATACTCAAACCAAAGAGATGTGCAGGAAACCATTCACATCACTGAATCCTGTAACTGATGAGCTCAATCTGCAGCTTCACTGACTGAAGGTCCATTTACTGTTTAAATACTCTGCCATTAAATCCTTCAGTCACATACTGCACTTTGATCAGGTGTCCACATACTTTTGGCCATGTGTGAATGTTGAATTAGCTGTTATGTGAGTGCAGATTTTCAGAATAAAAGTTATAAAAAGATATAAAAGAGGAGGGTGTTTGATGGCAGGTCTGTCTGTGATTGACAGATGTCTCAGACAATCACAGTCAGCTGTGGTCTCTCTCTCTCACCCCCCCCCCTCTAATTAATAACATAATCAAATTACAGCTCACTTCATAAGTCAAAGTCTCGCTCACACACACACACATAACGTACAGCAATCTGTCTGTCATCATGCGTTAATTACTGTGTGTGTGTGTGTGTGTGCTCATCTCTTTGAAACATCTTAAGATGGTGGGCCAAATTACACACACACACACACACACACACACACACAAGAATAGGAACTGATTGCACGCGTGTGTGTCCCTGATTAAAAGAAAACAAAGCATTAACTGTAGAGACGAAGGAAAATTACAACACATATACACCTGATGTGTTAGCGTGCTTGTGTGTGTGGTAGCATGTGTGCGTGTTACTGTGTGCGTCTCTGAGCAGTAATATCCGCTGAGGATCATATAATATGTAAATGAGCTGAGCCTTGGGCGACACCCCCTCATTAATATTCATGTTCTATTCTAATGAAACAGCAGCGGTCGCCATGACAACCACCTGATGTCCTCTAGAGAGTCTACAGACGTCAACGCGTCAGATACTGCAGTACTGACAACATACAGTACACTGGGAGCTGAAGTAGTAGTAGTAGTAGTAGTAATATGGGTGGAACCAATACTTGCAGTGGTACTAGTACTTCTAAGTGTGGTATCCACACCACTAATCTGTAACCTAGTAGAAGTATAAGTAGTATTATCACCATCACACCACCTGAAACACAGACAGGTCCTTACCTACAGAAACACTGAGAGACAGGCAGACAGACAGACAGGTAGACATACAGGCAGACAGACAGGTAGACATACAGGCAGACAGACAGGTCCTTACCTACAGAAACACTGAGAGACAGGCAGACAGACAGACAGGTAGACATACAGGCAGACAGACAGGTAGACATACAGGCAGACAGACAGGTCCTTACCTACAGAAACACTGAGAGACAGGCAGACAGACAGACAGGTAGACATACAGGCAGACAGACAGGTCCTTACCTACAGACACACTGAGAGACAGGCAGACAGACAGACAGGTAGACATACAGGCAGACAGACAGGTCCTTACCTACAGAAACACTGAGAGACAGGCAGACAGACAGACAGGTAGACATACAGGCAGACAGACAGGTAGACAAACAGGCAGACAGACAGGTCCTTACCTACAGAAACACTGAGAGACAGGCAGACAGACAGACAGGTAGACATACAGGCAGACAGACAGGTCCTTACCTACAGAAACACTGAGAGACAGGCAGACAGACAGACAGGTAGACATACAGGCAGACAGACAGGTCCTTACCTACAGACACACTGAGAGACAGGCAGACAGACAGACAGGTAGACATACAGGCAGACAGACAGGTCCTTACCTACAGACACACTGAGAGACAGGCAGACAGACAGACAGGTAGACATACAGGCAGACAGACAGGTCCTTACCTACAGACACACTGAGAGACAGGCAGACAGACAGACAGGTAGACATACAGGCAGACAGACAGGTCCTTACCTACAGACACACTGAGAGACAGGCAGACAGACAGACAGGTAGACATACAGGCAGACAGACAGGTAGACATACAGGCAGACAGACAGGTCCTTACCTACAGAAACACTGGGGTATCTCTCCAAGGCCATAGACAGGAAACAGGAAGGGCGTGTTGCCGTAGCGACCCAGGCAGCGCAGGAAGTGACGCGTGGAGGCAAGGCCCAGCTCTGTGGGCGTGTCCTCTGTTACCATGGCGATGGAGTGAAGCAGGAAGTGCTGCAGGTTGTCGCCAAGCTTCTGGTCACACAGGAACTCCAAATATGGCTGACCATTGTAGGCTGGGAGCAGGGGGATAAAGGACTACATTACCCACAAAGCCCCGAGAGGCTAGGCAGATTATGTTAAATATGTAGGTGGATCTGACAGGTGATGTCAGCAGGTGTCTCACCCTGCTGCTCCTCCGTCTCCTCCACACAGGAAGTGAGGAAACGCATCAACTTCCTCTTTTCTACCACAGACAGCTGACGACTGGCAAACACATCGGCTCTGCTGCAGGGCACCTGAGAGACAGACAGGTCAACAGAGAGACAGACAGGTCCACAGAGAGACAGACATGTCACACAGAGAGACAGACATGTCACACAGAGAGACAGACAGGTAACACAGAGAGAAAGACAGGTCCACAGAGAGACAGACATGTCACACAGAGAGACAGACAGGTCAACAGAGAGACAGACATGTCACACAGAGAGACAGACAGGTCAACAGAGAGACAGACAGGTAACACAGAGAGACAGACAGGTCCACAGAGACAGACAGGTAACACAGAGAGAGACAGGTCCACAGAGAGACAGACAGGTCCACAGAGAGACAGACATGTCACACAGAGAGACAGACAGGTCCACAGAGAGACAGACATGTCACACAGAGAGACAGACAGGTCCACAGAGAGACAGACAGGTAACACAGAGAGACAGACATGTCACACAGAGACAGACAGGTAACACAGAGAGAGACAGACAGGTCAACAGAGAGACAGACAGGTAACACAGAGAGACAGACAGGTCCACAGAGACAGACAGGTAACACAGAGAGAGACAGGTCCACAGAGAGACAGACAGGTCCACAGAGAGACAGACATGTCACACAGAGAGACAGACAGGTCCACAGAGAGACAGACATGTCACACAGAGAGACAGACAGGTCCACAGAGAGACAGACAGGTAACACAGAGAGACAGACATGTCACACAGAGACAGACAGGTAACACAGAGAGAGACAGACAGGTCAACAGAGAGACAGACAGGTAACACAGAGAGACAGACAGGTCCACAGAGAGACAGACAGGTAACACAGAGAGACAGACATGTCACACAGAGACAGACAGGTAACACGGAGAGACAGACATGTCACACAGAGACAGACAGGTAACACAGAGACAGACAGGTAACACAGAGAGACAGACAGGTCCACAGAGAGACAGACATGTCACACAGAGACAGACAGGTAACACGGAGAGACAGACAGGTCCACAGAGAGACAGACATGTCACACAGAGACAGACAGGTAACACGGAGAGACAGACAGGTCCACAGATATGTGACCAGACAGACAGGTGTAAACAGAGCGACGGGTTTTCCACACCTGTTCCACTTTTCCGTGTCGATAGGTGAGAATCCTGGTGACGTTCTTGAACTCTGCATAGCGACTGACGTTTGATTTGATGAGCAGATCAACCAATGAGCCGCGAGAATACATGAGCTGCAGAAGGAGGAGAAGAAGAAGGAGAAGAAGGAGGAGGAGAA
>SEMN01001900.1:0-20923 GCA_005408345.1 Macquaria australasica | reverse complement strand
GGGGGCTGTGACAAAACCGGACTGAAGCGTATTCTGATCCAGGCAGCTTGGAGGGTTCAGAGGATCAGGATCAGTTTGAGTCTACCTGTCCTTCAGGTGAGTGTCTACCTGTTGATTTACTCTGCTCTCTGATTGGCTCTGACAGAATTACCTGTGACCTGCCGAAGGTGAAGCTGTGATGTCATCAAGGAGGTCAGACCTCCAACATGGTGGTGAGTCGTCACATCACTGATGAGGTCATAATCTTGTGTCACACGCTCATATCGTATCATGCTCTGTGACATCATCGCTGCTATTCAAACCTGCCAGACTTTTGTCCAATCACCGCTCACTCGGCAGGTGTGTGATGTCACAGAGTGGGCGGGGTTAACGTCTGCTGGGAGATGATGTGAACAAAAGGCCGAATTGTAGCGCCCCCGCCAGGCAGTGTGTTCTCAGAGCGGGGCGCCCTGACAAAGACTGACCGAAGCGTTCGTCTGATCCCAAAACAGCTGACTGAAGGTCACGTGACCCCGACGGCTGAAGGTTTATTTTAATCAGCCAATCAGTAACTCAGTAGTGACTGAACTCCTTTACTGAAGAAGACGGATGCAGTTTGAAGCTTAATCAAATAAACTAGTAAGGGGACCTTGAGTTGGATTATTTTGTTCAATAGTGAACTTTGAGGCTTAAAGTAACAAAGTGAAATAAAAAGGTCAAACTTCTTGTGATGCAACAGCTGTCTGTCTGCCTGTCTCTCTCTGTGACCCCAGCAGAGGACCCCGTCTCTCTCTGTGACCCCAGCAGAGGACCCCGTCTCTCTGTGACCCCAGCAGAGGACCCCGTCTCTCTGTGACCCCAGCAGAGGACCCCGTCTCTCTGTGACCCCAGCAGAGGACCCGTCTCTCTCTGACCCCAGCAGAGGACCCCGTCTCTCTCTGACCCTCTGGTTTACTGTGGTGTTTTTGCTGAGTGGGTTTGCGGCAGGAGGTTGAGGACAGCTGGTTCCCAGTCTGTAGAGTGTTGATACTGGAAAGACTCCAGTAAGGAAACGCTGTGTATTCAGCATTGAATATTAATCTCATGTAAATTGGTTAAATCACATTTCAGCATCTTTCTTGTTGAGCGGTATTTAACATGCTGGGATGTGTTTAATAAAGAAATAAGCTCATGACTTCATGTTTGTGTATTTTATTTGTTCTACTGCAGTATTGTGTTAACCTGTAACATAAAGATTCTGCAGAATCATTTTTTGTATTTGGGGGACAGCTAACGGTGTTGAATGAGTTGTGCGTCTTTACGCACGGTGGGTATACTTGGATTAAGACGTGCGCACGAATTAATTAAAACGTAATGAATTGTATCTCGTGCGCACGCAATGGCATTTCGAGCCCTCGAAGTGTCTCTCTCTCTGTCTCTCTCTGCGTCTCTATCTGTGTCTGTCTCTCTCTCTCTCTGTCTCTCTCTGCCTCTCTCTCTGTGTCTCTGTCTCTGCGTCTCTATCTGTGTCTCTCTGTCTCTGTCTGTCTCTCTCTGCCTCTCTGTGTCTCTGTCTCTCTCTCTCCCTCTGTCTCTCTCTGTCTCTCTCTGTCTCTCTGAGTGCATGCTGGGAGTGTGAGTTGGCTGTGAGAGCGTCTCCTTTGGAGTGAGTGTATTTCTTTCTTTTTTCTATCTTTCTATCTGTTGTGACGGTGTGTTAATATTTGTGGTGTTGGGTGGTGGTAGTTTGGTGCACAGAGGGGTCAGGGGGGTTTTGTTAGCTCAGCCAGCGCGTGCTGGTTGGCGTCTTGCGTGTCGGCATGGAGTTCACCAACCTGACACGGAGACACGGCTTTAAGATCGCCGCTTCTTTCCCGTGCTCCGTGGAGGAGTGCAGTTTGGCGGTGGGGAAGGTTGTCGGGTACGGCAGCGTGAAGTCTGCCGCTCGGATGAAGTAGAGAAAGCAAACAAGGTAGTTGAGAGCGGAGTCGTGATCAACGACACGTTCGTACCAGTGTTGCCTCTGACTACGCCAGCCAGGAGGCTGACGGTCTCTAACATACCGCCCTTCATCAGTGACGGGCTGCTGGGTAAAGAGCTGTCCAGGTTCGGGAAGATAGTCTCCCCGTTCAGGAAGCTGTCGTCGGGCTGCAAGTCGCCGCTCCTGCGGCACGTTGTGTCTCACAGACGACAAGTCAGCATGATTCTGAATAAGAAGGATGAAGAATTAAAGCTGACTTTCAAAGTGAATGTTGATAACTTTGACTATGTTGTCTTTGTAACATCCGAAACGTCTAAGTGCTTTGGTTGTGGCAATGAGGGCCATGTATTAAGAGCCTGTCCTAACAGAGCTGCTGCTGCTGATGGAGGAGAAGAGGCGGGAGGGCAGAACCAGGGTCAGGCTGAGTCCACAGAGCCTCAAGTTCAGAATCAGAAACGTGCTGAGCCAGAAAAAGAAAACCAGACTAACAGAGAAAAGGAATCGGAACAGAGCAGTCAGGATACAGCAGAAACAAGTGAGGACAGAGGTGAACACAGTTCAGACACACAGCAGGAAGCTGTGACACCAACAGGTGGGACTGAAAATAGCAGTGTGATGGAATTAATGGAAGAGGAGGCAAATGTTAAAAATCTTAGTGTTAAAAGAAAACAAAACCGTGATGATAAAGGCTCCCAACAGAAAAAGGGAGCAGCCAGTGAGGCCACAGGGAACAAGGAAGTGGACCAGGCGTCCTCAGGCTCTGAGGCTGATATGGATGAGCAGGGTGCAGAGGACAGTGAACCCCAGACCTGTGATGGAGGACCAAGAACTACAAAAAGCAGAGAAAGACCATACAGTGTTTCTGCAGTCGACAAAGAACATGAGGGGAGTGAAGGTGGAGGATTACTTTGCTGATAAAGAGTGTTTTCTTGTGTCTGTACGATCACACATGTACAACAAGAAGAAAGCAGGCTTCACTGACCAGGAAATATACAGGCTGAAGAAGATATGTGTGAAGGTCAAGCAGGATCTGAGCGATGATGATGATGTCTAAGACACTATGTCTTATTTTTCATTTATTAGTATTGTTTTTCCTTCTCTCACATTTCATGAGTGACTTCAGAGTTACAACACTTAACCTCAACGGAGCCAGAGATGTGAGGAAGAGGGCCAGTTTATTTGAACTGCTGAAGCTGAAACACTCAAATGTGACTTTTCTCCAAGAAACACACAGTGACGTTTCAGTTGAGACTGAGTGGGAGAGGGAATGGGATGGGCAGGTCATCCTGAGTCACCTGAGTACAAACAGTGGAGGAGTGGCTGTTCTGTTCTCCAGAGACTTTCTACCACAGTCTTTTAGTGTCGAAGAGGTGATAAAAGGCAGACTGCTGGTAGTTACAGCATGTTTCGAACATTATAGTGTTGTTTTGATAAATGTATATGCTCCCACTTCAGGACCCGAAAGAGTTAATTTTTTAAATGAAATCGGTTTAATTTTGAATAATTGTTCTGGTGAAGAAATGTTGTTTTTAGGAGGTGATTTTAATTGTACAGTGAATGATGCAGCAGACAGAAACCACCGTGAGCCTCATGCTGCCTCCAAACATGCAATGACTCAGTTAATAGAGACTCAGAGTTTGGTGGATATTTGGAGGGAACTGCATCACAAGGAAAGGCAATATACATGGCTGCACAGCAGGGACAGCACCATCTCTTTGGCTCGACTAGACAGACTCTATTGTTTTAAGCATCATTTCAGCACGGTCAAAGGGTGCAGGATAGTTCCTGTGGGTTTTACGGATCATTCAATGGTTATTGGCAATATTTGTGTTCCAAATATTAAACATAAGAGTGCATATTGGCATTTTAACACCACCTTGCTTATGGACGTTCATTTTAAAGAAACTTTTGTTTTCTTTTGGGAAATTTTCAGGTCTAGAAAATCTGAATTTACATAAGACAATGGTGGGATTATGGTAAGGTTGAAATCAGGCAACTGTGCCAGCAATACACTCTCGATGTCACTCGTAACATTATTAGATCTATGAATGACCTAGAGATGGAAATAGTGGAAATACAAAGTCCGGTCTCGTTTCCAGAGTGCTGCTCTGATGGACTCTCCATCTAAGTTCTTCTTTGGCTTAGAAAAGAAGAATGGACAGAGCAGGCTGATCCATGGCCTGCACTCTGAAACAGGACAGCTGCTGACTAACTCTACTGCTATCACACAGAGAGCGGTGAACTTCTACAGTCAGCTGTATACCAGTGAGTATGAAGAGGATGACGTGGGCTTTGACTCTTTCTGCAGTAATCTCTCTAAGCTTCCGGTAGAAGTTAATGTAGAAATAGAGGGTCCTCTGCTCCCAGAAGAACTGTGTACAGCTCTGCAGAGTATGGAGGGGGGAAGAGCACCGGGGATTGATGGACTTCCGGTGGAGTTTTATAAAACCTTCTGGACCGAGCTGCGTGAAGACATTTTAAGTGTCTTCAATGAGAGTTTTCATGACATGTCATTGCCACAGAGCTGCAGGAGAGCAGTTGTTACTCTGATACCAAAAAAAGGTGACCTTCAGGAAATTAAGAACTGGCGACCTGTCTCTCCTGTGTGCTGATTACAAACTGCTGTCCAAGACCTTGGCCAACAGGCTGAGAAAGGTGATGGCGCACATCATCCATCGAGACCAAATGTACTGTGTGCCTGGTAGGTCGATCTTTGATAATATATCACTAATCAGAGATATTTTGGAGGTCTCCAGCTCATTGGGAATAGAAACTGGTCTCTTGTCGTTGGATCAGGAAAAGGCTTTTGACCGGGTTGAGCACCACTACCTGTGGAAGCTCATGGACAGTTTTGGCCTCAGCCCTGGTTTTATTGCCATGATCAAAGTAATGTATGAGGACATTGAGAGTGTGTTGAAAATCAATGGAGGATTAAGCAGACCTTTTAAAGTGTGTAGAGGTGTACGGCAGGGCTGTTCTATGTCAGGAATGCTGTATGCAATATCAATAGAACCATTGTTGCATAAAATACGCTCTTGTATAGATGGTCTGTTGTTGCCTGATTTTAATACAAAGTACGTTTTATCGGCGTATGCTGACGATCTTATTGTAGTTATTACAAAACAAGGGGAAATTGATGAACTAGGAAAAATTGTGACTAATTTTGGGAATATTTCGGCAGCAAAAGTAAATTGGGGAAAAAGTGAGGCGTTAGCAGTGGGAGGCTGGTTTTCTGGTTTACCCAAACTCCCAGGAGGATTAATATGGAAAAGAAATGGTTTGAAATATCTTGGCGTCCATCTGGGAGATGAAGGTGAAGTGAAGAAAAACTGGGAAGGAGTGTTAGAGAAGGTAAAAGGAAAATTGGCTAAATGGAAATGGCTTTTACCACAAATGTCGTACAGAGGCCGAGCACTGATTATAAATAACTTGGTTTCTTCCATGCTGTGGCATAAACTGGCATGTCTGGAGCCCCCTGCAGGCTTGCTACAGGAAGTACAATCTGTTGTTGTGAACTTTTTCTGGGACAAACTTCATTGGGTGCCTCAGAGTGTACTGTTTTTGCCAAAGGAAGAGGGGGGACATGGTCTAGTGCATTTTGGCAGTAGATTAGCAACTTTTAGGATACAGTTCGTTCAGCGATACCTTACAGGCACAGATGATGTAGTATGGAAGAATTTGGCAAGTTTTATTTTGAGGAAGACAGTTAATTTAGGGTTGGATGCATCTCTGTTTCTGGTGGATTCTAAGCTTGTACGACTGGATGGATTACCTTTGTTTTACCAGGGACTTTTTAAAGCATGGAACCTTTTTAAATGGAGTCGTCTGGAGCCTACAGCCTCTCTGTTCTGGCTTCTGGAAGAACCCTTGGTACATGGATCCAGACTGGATGTACAGAACAGGACTGCCCCTGGACTCACCCACAGGCTGTGTGACACTGGAAATATCAAGTTGGGACATATAGTGGATGTTGCAGGTCCTGGGTTTGAGAATACAGAGGCAGTGGCATCTTTACTTGGTTTCAGGTCTCACCGCTACACCAGAGACATTCTGAATCTGTGGATTAAGACACTGACCAAAGACGAACTGGAAATGCTGCGGGATTATAATGCCGGAATGGAAATTCCGGATCGAGGCGATCCTTTTCCTGAACTGGGCTTTGCCATAAATTTGAATGGCCTTAAAGGACAATTACTTGAATCTAAATATGCTAAGAGTTCAGATTTATACATGGCAACTGGGAAAATAATATATAGATACTGTGTAAAGGCCTCAAACAAAGTGAAACTGAATGGGAGACAGGACACAGTGTGGAGAGACACACTGAATGTTTGTAAAAATGTTACACCAGTATGGAGGGCTCTTTATAAAGCCCCCTTACATAAGAGATCAGGTGATCTTCAGTGGAGGATTTTGCATGGGGCCTTAGCTGTTAATGTCTTTGTAGCAAAGATGAACCCAGCTGTCTCCAGTAAATGTCCTTTCTGTGAAACGTCAGAAACTGTGTTTCATTGCTTCTCAGAGTGTAAAAGGCTTGAACCTTTGTTTGAACTGTTAGAGTTTTTGTTCAGGAAGTTTAACTGTAAATGGTCCATAACCACTTTCATCTTTGGTGCTGGCTATAACAAGAGGAATGCAAAGAAATGGCAACTGCTTAATTTTGTGGTAGGAGAAGCAAAGCTGTCTATCTATAAGAGCAGGAAAAGCAAAATAGAAGATGCTTCTTGTCTTGAGTTGGTTCCTCTTTTCGTGGCATTAGTGAAAGCCAGAGTGTGGCTGGATTTTAGATTTCATACGGCCATGAACAGTCTGACTGAGTTCATGACAATGTGGTGTTACGATAATATCCTCTGCTCAGTGATGGAGGACACATTATGTTTCAGTCCTGTGTTTGCATGAAATATTAGTGTTTTGTTGAAAAGTTGTTTATTGATGGTTTAACTGGAATGAAGTATTTATATCAGTGTTAATAAAGGTTGTTTAAAAATCAAATATATACTGGCGATATGCAATATATATACGGTGATATACAGCGTATATATAAAGTATACCGATATATATATATGCTCTGTCTTGATACTTATTTGATGTCGCAATTATGCCTATATATACTTGTGTATATATATATATGTATATACTTATTATATATATATATATATATATATATGACATATGTATATATATAAACAACCTTTCTATATATATTTCAATATATATATATATACTAAATACCCATTAAATATATATATATATTCTCTTTCTCTTTCTCTTTCTATATAGCGTTAATATGGGTGATGTGGCGACAGCCGTATGCCGTTGTAGCCATATGCGTCAGCCAACCGCGATGCGTCGCGTCGCGTGCTTAGCCGGTGTGGCATAATATGCCGATGGCAACAATAATAATAGTGGCGTTAATATGTATGTGATGTGTATGCCGGTGTGTATTACCAATAGCATTGTGTAATAACGATGTATATGCGCGTCGTAGCGCGTGTAGCGGTGTAATATTATGCGGGTGTATATGCTAATAGTTAGCGTTGGCGCCGTCGCGTTAGCACGTGCGTGTAGATGTGTATGCGTTATTAATATGTAATAGCGTTAGGATATGCTTGGGCAATAGCGGTGTATGTGTATAGCATTGTGTAACAACGTGTGTAGCCAATATGTATGCGTCTCTCTCTGTCTCTCTCTCTCTGTCTCTCTCCCTGTCTGTCTCTCTCTCTCTCTCTGTCTCTCTCTCTGTCTCTCTCTCTCTCTGTGTCTCTCTCTCTCTCTCTCTGTCTCTCTCTCTCTCTGTCTGTCTGGCCGCTCCGGGGCTCCGTAGACACCAGACTCTTCAGACCCCAGAAACACTCGCTGAACCGAACTCCATAGACATCAACCTCTTTAATGCACTTCACTTTTAATGAATGATTTTCTATATATTTTCAAACTTCTTTAATAATCAGCAGGTTGTTTGAAATAAGTTCTTGTCGTTAAAGAATCTTCACGTCACCTGTTAAACCTATTTGGAGCGAGCTGATTGGAGGAGAGCTGCTGATGTGCTCTGACGCGTTTCTTTTCCCAATCGGACATTAAAGGGATACTTACTGCTTTTTGGTTGAAGCCTGCTTTTATAAACGGAAAAGACATTCAGGCTTAACTGGTGACTGATGTACAAATCCAAACCAGTTCTTTATTAAAGTGATTATTTCTAATGGCAGCAAACGCTGATTTACTGTTGAAGCAGGTCAGTGAAGGGGTCACAGAAACCTCCAGACCAGAACAGCTTCTGATCCAGCCGACACCTTTCTGACGGTGTCCTCTACATCCATCTTTATATATCCATCCGTCCGCATTGTATCTATGTGTAATATCTATATTGTCAATGTACTTTGTTCCATTTCTTCATTATCGGTTGTGTTCTGGGGACACCCTCTCGTGTCTGTCCCCAGAACAAAGGCAGCACTGGCCGCTGCAGGACGGAGCCTTCGGCTTCGCCTTTCTGGGAGGTTGAACTTTTCCCCGGAAGTGTCCAGCTGCGGAGCCGTGCTGCTGTTAGCGCTTCTGGACCCAACAGGCAACTTCAGAAACGGAACAGTCACATATTTATTCAGCAGCTGAACCGGCGGGATGGACACCGACACGGCTTCACCGGTAAACACGCCGACCGACCCGCTGTTCTTCCTCCAACCGGAGAGTTTCTCACCGGAGCTGGTAGCGGAGCTAAGCTAACTGAGCTAGCCTCTGGATCAGAGGGGAGGCAACCTGCCGCCAAACTCCATTCAAAAACAGAGCAATGAAAAGACAACTGCCCACTTGTCAAACCGTACACACTAACTGGCACAGAGATGAGAGAATGTATCTGCACCGTCCTGTGGTTAATTCGGCCTCGACAGAACAGAACTCTGCTCCAGTAAAACGCGAGAGATCCACAAACGGTTCGGTTCGTACCTACCGGAGCGAGCCAAAGCATGAGGAAAACCGGTGGAGCAGTGCTGCAGGGCTCCGTTTGAACCAGTGTGGCGTCAGCCGAATTAAAGCATTATGTTCCTTCTTTTGATTTAATCACAATGTATTAATCTATCGTGTCTGTCGTTGAACAAAGAAAATAAAGCGACAAGATGCTGAATGGAGTTTGGCTGTTTGGCTCGCTTTGGTGTTAGCTGGTGTGGAGGCCTGCGGTTCAGAGGTGGAGGAAAAGTACTGATATCACACTAGAAATACTGTGTTCCTGCAGTAACGGTGTGCGAGTGAGAGTACTCGGTAACAGTGAGAGTACTCGGTAACAGTGAGAGTACTCAGTAACAGTGAGAGTACTCGGTAACGGTGTGTGAGTACTCAGTAACAGTGAGAGTACTCGGTAACGGTGTGTGAGTACTCAGTAACAGTGAGAGTACTCGGTAACGGTGTGTGAGTACTCAGTAACACTGAGTACTCAGTAACAGTGAGAGTACTCAGTAACAGTGTACTCAGTAATTTCAATTCAGTTTTATTTATATAGCGCCATATCATAAAGTTATCTCAGTAACAGTGAGAGTACTCGGTAACGGTGTGTGAGTACTCAGTAACAGTGAGAGTACTCGGTAACGGTGTGTGAGTACTCAGTAACAGTGAGAGTACTCAGTAACAGTGTGAGTACTCGGTAACGGTGTGTGAGTACTCGGTAACGGTGTGTGAGTACTCAGTAACAGTGAGAGTACTCGGTAACAGTGAGAGTACTCGGTAACGGTGTGTGAGTACTCAGTAACACTGAGTACTCAGTAACAGTGAGAGTACTCGGTAACAGTGAGAGTACTCAGTAACAGTGAGAGTACTCAGTAATAGTGTACTCAGTAACAGAGTGAGTACTCGGTAACGGTGTGCGAGTACTCAGTAACAGTGAGAGTACTCGGTAACGGTGTGTGAGTACTCAGTAACACTGAGTACTCAGTAACAGTGAGAGTACTCGGTAACAGTGAGAGTACTCGGTAACAGTGAGAGTACTCAGTAACAGTGTACTCAGTAACAGAGTGAGTACTCGGTAACGGTGTGCGAGTACTCAGTAACAGTGAGAGTACTCGGTAACAGTGTACTCAGTAACAGTGTACTCAGTAATTTCAATTCAATTCAGTTTTATTTATATAGCGCCATATCATAAAGTTATCTCAGTAACAGTGAGAGTACTCGGTAACAGAGTGAGTGTACTCGGTAACGGTGTGTGAGTACTCAGTAACAGTGAGAGTACTCGGTAACAGTGAGAGTACTCGGTAACGGTGTGTGAGTACTCAGTAACAGTGAGAGTACTCGGTAACGGTGTGTGTGTACTCAGTAACAGAGTACTCGGTAACAGTGTGTGAGTACTCAGTAACAGTGAGTACTCAGTAACAGTGAGAGTACTCGGTAACGGTGTGTGAGTACTCGGTAACAGTGAGAGTACTCGGTAACAGTGAGAGTACTCGGTAACAGTGTGAGTACTCGGTAACGGTGTGTGAGTACTCAGTAACAGTGAGAGTACTCGGTAACAGTGTACTCAGTAACAGAGTGAGTGTACTCGGTAACTGAGTACTCAGTAACAGTGTGAGTACTTGGTAACTGTGAGTACTTGAGTACTCAGTAACAGTGTGAGTGTACTCAGTAACTGAGTACTCAGTAACAGTGTGAGTACTCAGTAACAGTGTGAGTACTCAGTAACTGAGTGTACTCAGTAACTGAGTGTACTCAGTAACAGTGTGAGTACTCAGTAACAGTGTGAGTGTACTCAGTAACAGTGAGAGTACTCAGTAACAGTGAGAGTACTCGGTAACTGTGAGTACTTGAGTACTCAGTAACAGTGTGAGAGTACTCAGTAACAGTGTGAGTGTACTCAGTAACAGTGTGAGAGTACTCAGTAAAGTGTAGTGTTGAGTATTAAAGCAGTAAATGTTCTATCTGATCTCATTAGATGATTCTTCCTCATCGTTCATGGAAAAGCAGGATTTTACTGTTTTCATTTTCAACTAGTTTGTATCTAATGATTCATTCTGGATTCATCTGCTGATTCTTTTCTCCATTAATCCATTGGTTGATTGATTGATTGATTGATTGATCACAATGAGCCCAAAGTGACTCCTTCACATCCCACTGTCCAAACCTCAACATTATTAACAACATTAACATTATTAACATCATTCAAGGAACAGCAGCAAAAATCACTTCAACCATTTATTTCCTGTCAATCAGCTGATTGATTAATGGACTGATCCATCAGCTGTACCTGAAGAAACTGTTGGGGAGTTTCATGTAAAACTAAACATCAGATTTTAGATTTTTTGGTGCAGTAGAAGATGATAATGATGAACAGGTGACCTCTTAGAGAGCTTTAAAGTATAACAAACAGTTTCTGCACCGTTTGACATAAATCAACACCTTGATGTCTTCATTTGTCTTAAAGTTAATTTTGTTTCTGACTGGAATCATTAAAGTCAAAGGTTGTAATTTCAGGACGTGGCTGAAGAAGTTCGGATCAAAATGGAGCCGGACAGCGACGTGGAGATCCAGTCGTATCCCGTCCTCAAGAAGCTGTCCGTCAAACTGACCGACTGCAGGGTGTGGCTGGAGGGGCGGGACTTCCTGTCTCTTGGTAAGACATCTGAACTTATTTACATTCTTTTGATTAAAAAACTTTACAGTTCAGGAGAATAAATTATTCTGCTACCTCGTGCAGCTGCTTTGGGTCAATAAAAAATGAACCTCTGATGCATTTGAGATTCAGACAATCTTCTAATGTGATTATCATCATAAAATAACTTTCAATCACTTCTTTAAAGTCTGCTTTACTTCCAGAGGACCTTTGAGTTGACCTCTGACCTCTCCGTCCCTACAGATGATCACCCTCATCTCTGCAACCAGAGACCGAGGAGGTGCTACCCAACAAATACTGGCAGAAAGATGGTCTACTGCTCTGAGTGTAAGAGAGGTTTCTACAAGAAGTCTCACCTGGAGGCCCACCGGCGAACCCACCAAGGACAGAAACCCAACCAGTGCTGGCAGTGCGGGAAGACCTACCCGACCCTGATGAGCCTCGTCGTCCACCAGCAGATCCACGACCGCAAGGAGCCCTACCAGTGTTCGTACTGCGACAAGACCTTCGCCCTGAAGAGGGACTGGAAGACCCACCACCGGACACACTCGGGGACCAAACCTTTCAAGTGCTGGTTCTGCGGGGACGGCTTCTGTGAGCAGGACGAGCTCACCGAGCATCTGGAGGTGCACAAGGGGGAGAAGTGCTACCACTGCAAAGTCTGCAACAAGATGTTTGTCTCCTACCAGGGCTTCAACTTCCACCGCAAGTCGCACAAGAACCAGAAGCTGCTGCCCTGCCTGAAGTGCAAGAAGACCTTCAGCAACCCTCAGAGTCTGAAGCTCCACCAGGTGATTCACTCCAACAGGAAGCCACACAAATGCCCCACCTGCGGCAAAGGCTTCAAGCTGCTGAGCGGCCTGCGCTGCCACCAGAGGACCCACGAGGACCTGAAGGACTACCACTGCACCGAGTGTTGCAAGTGTTTTTCCAGCCTGCAGGGTCTGAAGCTGCACAACCGCACGCACACTGGACTGAAGCCCTACAAATGCACTGAGTGCGGGAAAAGGTTCACCCAGTCGCCCCACCTCAAGTCTCACATGGTCACCCACACCGGGGAGCGACCGTTCCTCTGCACCACCTGCGGGAAGAGATTTACCCAGTCGTCCCACCTGAGATCCCACATCACGCTGTTCCACGTGGGCGAGAAGCCGTTCACCTGCGACGACTGCGGGAAGAGCTTTACCATCGCTCACTACCTGAAGATGCACCGGCTGAGCCACACCAAGGAGAAGCTGTACCAGTGCTCATACTGCGAGAAGTCCTTCTCCTACCACAACTCCTGGAGGGCCCACGAGAGGATCCACACTGGCGAGCGTCCGTTCAGCTGCCAGGACTGCGGCCAGAGCTTCATCACGTCGGGCTCTCTGCTGAGTCACCAGAGATCCAAACACACCGGAGAGAAGAGCCACTACTGCATCACCTGCGGAGAGTTCTTCTTCACCAGCTCGCTGCTGCGCGTCCACCAACTCGACCACACCGGTGAGCGTCCGCATGCCTGCACTTGCGGCAAGACGTTTAAAACCAAAGGAGTGCTGCGCTACCACCTGAAGAGGTTCACCGACCACCAGCCGGCAAAAACTATTGAAAACACATAGGGGGGTGTGGTGTGTGTGTGTGGTGGTTGTGGTGGTGGTGGTGGTGGTGGGGGGGGGGGGGTGTAAAGATACTGTGTGAGGGGAAAGGGACAGGTGCATGCAGGAAGTTATTGTAGTATGGCTGCTAACTTGACTGAACACTAAGTAACCGATGCTTCGATCGGAGTCAGAGGACCCCACCCCTCACTCCTCATTCAGTCAGGTCTGAACTCTCAGACATAAAACTCATATTGAATCATTCAGTGAGACTTCTCATTATCTCTAAGAACAAAGAGCTTTTCTTCGGTATCACAGTGATCAGTGATAGTTGTCTGAACATCATAGTCCACTGCAGACAGGAGCTGCTGATGGACTCTGACTACATGGACACTGATACAGGCTGAAGTTGTAGCTCATGCAGTCGCCTCACAGACGTTGAAAGTCTGGAAACACTCGGTGCTGCTCAGCAGTTTCAGGTTTTTTGGGGGCTCTTTAAACCCAAAGCTGCACATACAAACACAATTACCTGATCATTTTTCATGGATTACGTTCATAATCAGAACAATCAGTTGTATGTTTTGTGATTTTACATGAAGCTTTCTTTTTTTACAGAAAATGAAATGATGTAACACCTCTTGTCCTCCCTCTGCTTCTGTCAGCTGTTCAGAAACTTTTCTTAAAAAGCCGCTGAGATGTAACACTAAGAAACCATGGATCTACTGTTTGTTGCCAGAACAAAGACGTCTTCATGAACTCAAAACGAGTGAGTGAACCGAACATCTGGATCGATTTTTAAAAACTGACTGAAAGAAAAGCTGTTTGGACTCGAGTCAGTGAGAGGTTGAAGGAACAGTCCGACACTTTCTTCTCTGTGACTGTGAAGGACTTGATGTCATCCTCAGACCCAAAGATTAAAATAATGTTATAAAACGTCTTCAGCCAATCATCTCTAGTAATGACCGTTGGACCTGACTCAGGACCTGACTCCGGACTAATGTGTCCTGACTTGAAACTGACCTGTGAAACGCTGACTCGGTCCTCCTCTGGTCGTTCTGGTCTCATATTGAGATCTTTCTGGTCAGGATCTCCTGCTGAGTTCAGGGACTGTCACTCTGCACTCTGATTCATGTTAAAGCTGCTGCAGTGAAATAAACGTCTTGTTTGATCCTCGTCTCTGCGTCTTCATGTTCTTCTGTTTAACAATAAAAAGCAAATCCTGTACAGAAGCTCGGCCTCTGTGTGTCCTTAACGGTTAAGTCCAGGATCTGATCTGTTAGACTGAATCCAGTCCTGGATCCAACAGATGCATTCTCTGAGACGTCAGAGCGTTTCCACAGAGTTATATTTCAGTTTGGTTTCTTGATTTGGACTAAATTAGCTTTTATTCCACCACAGGTGTCTCATTTTCTACTCCAAATGAATCTAAAATAAAAAGTATTGAATTAAAGTACATTAAGTCGAATAAATCATTATTATACAGACTTGATGTCATCTTAAGACGGTTACTGTTTTCAATGAATCACAATGAGAAAATAAAACAAACACATTTAAAGAAGATTCATATTTGTATGTTGACTTGACCAACAATATAACCAAATAAATAATATGTCCCAGAATATTCCTCGAAGTGCTTCCAAAACTTCAATGAAAATTCACGGTTTCTTTACTTCCGCTGCTTTTATTCTGAAGGCGCGGAGTCAGCTCGTGACTTCCGCCCGTTATGTAAATAGTAAAGATGGCGGCCTCCTGTGTGCGTCGCGCTGTCGTCAGTCAGACTGTGAGCGGGTTCAGGTGTTCAGGAGGACACGTGAGACTGACCTCAGCTGCAAGGTGAGTCTGTATCAGAGACAGGTGACTGCAGAGACAGACAGGTACAGAGACAGACAGGTGACTACAGAGACAGACAGGTGACTGTACAGAGACAGACAGGTGACTGCAGAGACAGACAGGTACAGAGACAGACAGGTGACTGCAGAGACAGACAGGTACAGAGACAGACAGGTGACTGCAGAGACAGACAGGTGCAGAGACAGACAGGTGCAGAGACAGACAGGTACAGAGACAGACAGGTACAGAGACAGACAGGTGACTGCAGAGACAGACAGGTGCAGAGACAGACAGGTGCAGAGACAGACAGGTACAGAGACAGACAGGTGACTGCAGAGACAGACAGGTGACTGCAGAGACAGACAGGTGCAGAGACAGACAGGTGACTGCAGAGACAGACAGGTGCAGAGACAGACAGGTACAGAGACAGACAGGTGACTGCAGAGACAGACAGGTGACTGCAGAGACAGACAGGTACAGAGACAGACAGGTGACTGCAGAGACAGACAGGTGACTACAGAGACAGACAGGTGACTGTACAGAGACAGACAGGTGACTGCAGAGACAGACAGGTACAGAGACAGACAGGTGACTGCAGAGACAGACAGGTGACTGCAGAGACAGACAGGTGCAGAGACAGACAGGTGACTGCAGAGACAGACAGGTACAGAGACAGACAGGTGACTGCAGAGACAGACAGGTACAGAGACAGACAGGTGACTGCAGAGACAGACAGGTACAGAGACAGACAGGTGACTGCAGAGACAGACAGGTGCAGAGACAGACAGGTACAGAGACAGACAGGTGACTGTGCAGAGACAGACAGGTGACTGTGCAGAGACAGACAGGTGACTGCAGAGACAGACAGGTGACTGTACAGAGACAGACAGGTGACTACAGAGACAGACAGGTGACTGTACAGAGACAGACAGGTGACTGCAGAGACAGACAGGTACAGAGACAGACAGGTGACTGCAGAGACAGACAGGTACAGAGACAGACAGGTGACTACAGAGACAGACAGGTGACTGTACAGAGACAGACAGGTGACTGCAGAGACAGACAGGTGCAGAGACAGACAGGTGACTGTACAGAGACAGACAGGTGCAGGACAGGTGACTGTACAGAGACAGACAGGTGACTGCAGAGACAGACAGGTGCAGGACAGGTGACTGTACAGAGACAGACAGGTGACTACAGAGACAGACAGGTGACTGTACAGAGACAGACAGGTGACTGCAGAGACAGACAGGTACAGAGACAGACAGGTGACTGCAGAGACAGACAGGTGGCTGCAGAGACAGACAGGTACAGAGACAGACAGGTGACTGCAGAGACAGACAGGTACAGAGACAGACAGGTGCAGGTGAGTCCTGTCAGTAAACTGCTGTTTGATGTGAGTATTTCTTTTATATTCTGGTAGAAGTTCGGTTCTGAAGGTGTCGGAGCAGAAACGCTGTGATGTAACTGGTTCTGGTTCCGGACATAAAGTCACTGTTATCATCGACTGACCTTCAGCAGTCGATGACGACATGAACTTCTCAAGTTTCTGCTGATCAGATGAAACTTGGTCCTGCTGAAAGACTTATTGATCTGAGGCGACATCTGCTGGGCAGCTCCTGGTGTCAGTGATGTTCTGATGATGTCTTGTGTTTGTGTGTAATTATATAAAAACTACCATCAGACAGTCTGTGGCATCAGAGGCTGTGGAGGGGAAGCGCTCGGCCTGCTGGGTAAAAGTGAGCAGACATGAGTTCATCGGGAGAAACTTCCAGAACTCACAGAGTGGAGGAGGAGGAGGAGGAGGAAGAGCAGGAGGAGGAGCAGGAGGAGGAAGAGCAGGAGGAGGAGGAGGAGTGCTGTGGGCGGCGGTTGGTACGTTCAGTCAACGCAACATTTCTTTATCCTTCACACCAAACTCCAGTCAGAAATCTAAAGATTTAACACTTCCTTGTCCTTACACCAGACTCCACTCAATTTGTAATCGTACTACACTTGAAGTGTTTGCCTTTACTACCAAACTCAATTCAGAAACCTGCAGATTTTACACTTCTGTATTTTTTATCTCTGTGTGTGTGTGTGTGTGTGTGTGTTAGCAGCTTTCTCCCTGTTCAGCAGTACTGATGAAGACCAACGAGATGAAGCCCAGAGGAAAGAGGACGAGATGATCCTGCTGCTGAAGAAGGCCAAGGTACCAGGACCAGTAACTGTAGTAGCAGCAGTACTGCAGTAGTAGTAGTAGCAGCAGTACTGCAGTAGTAGTAGCAGTAGTACTGCAGTAGTAGTAGTAGCAGTAGTACTGCAGTAACGTGTCCTCTCCCAGCTCAGTGTGTATCGGGGGCAGCTGCAGGCCGCCTCTGGTTTTCTCCATCAGGCCGTGGTTCTGGCTCATCAGACCCACAACAACCAGGCCATCATCTACACCTACAGTCTGGTAAACACCTGCTCACTGTGACCTCTGACCTCTGCAGCTGTTCACAGGTGTAGTTTCTCTGTTGATGGAGGCAGCTGTGTGACCTTTGACCTCTTCCTGTGTGTTTCCTCAGATGGCGAATCTGGCCTACGTTCAGGGTCAGCTGGACAACGTGAGCACCGTCCAATCACAGCTCAGCTTGTTATTTTCACCAGATAATTAACTTGTTCTTTGTCACTACGGCAACAGCAGTGAGCCACTGCAGCCTTCATCATCATTGTTTCTCCTCTTCATCCTCTCAGGCAGAAAAACTCTTCAAAGCAGCGATGAGCTTCATGCTGTCGGGAGGAACTCCGCAGGTCAGTGTGTGTGTGTGTGTGTGTGTCTTCAGTCAGCTGTTTCTGTCTTCACTGACTTCCTGTCTGTTTCCAGGACGACAACGCTGTCATTGAGATGTCTCTGAAACTCGCCACCATCTACGCCGAACAGAACAAGTAAGAACAAGATTTACCTGTTCAACTGTCTGACCTCTGACCTGTCAGAGGCGTGACTGTGTGTGTGTGTGTGTGTGTGTGTGTGTGTGTGTGTGTGTGTGTGTGTGTGTGTGTGTGTGTGTGTGTGTGGAGGGTGGAGCTTGCAGAGCATGGTTTCAGGTTCTGTACGGAGTCTCTGGAGGCCAAACTGGAGAAACAGAAGGACGTCCCTGCAGAGGAGCAGACAGGTTTCAGACTCATTATTTACATTAGCTACATATAGCTGTTTTTTTTTATTTAATTGAAATTTTAATTAAAGTTAAAAAAAATGTTATTAAGAAATTTTATTCACAAAAATCTAAATCATGTCGGTTTAGACTTCTGCAGCGTGTCCTTTATGAAGGAACGTAAACCTTCTGACTTTCTTCTTAAAGTCACAGTTTGTGAGTCAAACCAAAGTGTAGCCCCGCCCACCACCAACACCCAAACCAGTCCAGAGTCCAGTTCAGAATCTGGACTGGTGGAGAACACGAGTGATGTAACTTACTGTGGAGAAGCTGGCGGGTTTGCTGGTCTTGGTGAAGAGATGACGTTGGTTCAGATTCTACTAATGAGATGAAACTGAAGCCACATGATCCTCTGCTCCAGCTTTACTTTGATCGTCCAATCAGAACAGTTCTCACTGAACAGTGTGCCGTTCAGGTTCAGAGCGTCTGAGACTGAGAGACGAAACTGTTGGTAACACTGTTGTTGTTGCTGTCTTCAGAAGAGCAGGAGGCTCTGAGGAAGGAGACCCGCCTCCTGCTCGGTCTGTGTTTGGACTCGCGGGCTCGATACCGAGCATCAACGCTGCACCTGAACCAGGCCGGACAGGACTACCTCAACGCCCTGAACATCTGCCGCCAGGAGCAGGGAGACACACACCCACAGGTAGACACACCCACAGGTAGACACACCTACACACTGAACAGAATCTAAAATGATGTCATCATCGTGTCCCCTGTCAGACCCTGGTGCTGATGAGCGACCTGGCCACCATCTTGGATCTGCAGGGTCGCCATGACGATGCCCTGGCGCTGGTCCAGCAGGCCGTGGATCTGAGCCGCTCTGCCGGACACCCGGACCAGCACGTGCTGCTGGGAAACATGGCCGGCATCCTGCTGCACAAAGGTCAGGAGAGGTCAAAGGTCATGGAGGCTCCAAACAGCAACTGGTTGAGTTTGTTTTGATCTGAATGACCCCGTGACCTTTGCTCTGCTGTGTAGAGGTGGTTCTGATCTGAAGTTCTGTCTGTGGTTTGTCAGGCCGGCTCGAGGACTCGGTGCGGTTCTACCAGGAGGCTCTGAGTCTGGCTCGGCAGTCCGGAGACCAGGAGGCCGTGGACAAGATCCAGGAGGGACTGAAGGAGGTGAAGAAGAGGAGGAACCAGGAGAGGAGGGAGGAAGAGGAGGAGAAGGCTGCACAGGAGTGACTGACTGGTGTCTTCAGTGTGTTTCTGTCAGAGCGGGTTGGACACAAAGTCTATCTATATAGACAGGGACAGGATCCTGGTGACCCCTGACCCCTCCTCCCGCACCACCTTCAGGACAACGTTTCCTCCTGTGCACCTGAAATATCCAAACCTGCTGTTGTTAAACGCACTGACCACATTCATGCTCCCCAGAGGACGAACCTTTAGACTTGAACAGGGCTCATGAAGACCTGGTCTGTGTTTCCGGGTTCAGGTCTGCGAGTCGTTTCATGACTTGATGTTTCTGTTGTGTTTGTGTGTAAAGTCAGAAAGTGAAGCTGAAATAAATCAGAGTCCGAGCTGTTTGTCCGAACTCACTTTGTCAGAATCGATTAAAACTTCAGAAGCTGCATCAGCAAATATCTGTGACTAAAACCATTCATTGATTAACAAAAGTGTTGCAGATTCACTTTCTGTCCATCAATTAAGCGATTAATTGACAAAAGGTTGCAGCTCTAATTGACATTACTTAACCCTAAACCTGGGCCTGGACCTGGACCTGAACCTAGACCTGGACCTGAACCGCTGAGGGCAGCGTTGATGCTGACGCCAGCCAAACAGAGATTTTATTGGACAACATCAACATACATATTACCCAGCAATCATCACTGCAAATCTGAATGAGAAAAATACCAAAGAAAATAAGAAATGATTGATTGATTGATTGATTGATTGAAGCATATAATCTTGTTATAGATTGCTACTGACTATGTTACAAAACAAAGATCACATGACGGAGATGGGTTTGACTTTTCGAGGGCATGAACGCAGCCGTACATCCGACTCTATGCCCCCCCACCCCCCCACCCCACGGCCCCAGTTATTTGCTGAGTTACAAAGTACCTCTTTATTGATTACAATAGATAATAATACACGTAATACTAATGATATAACTCAAATAGTGCAGTATGAATACCTGATACTTTATGCTTACCTGAATTACGACTTAAATACAACAGTAATACTGCGTGTGTTATTGCAGTACCAACAGTATAACAGTAATACTGTGTATTACTGTTATACTCTGTGTATTACAGTTATACTGTGTGTATTACTGTTATACTGTGTGTATTACTGTTATACTGTGTGTATTACAGTTATACTCTGTGTATTACAGTTATACTCTGTGTATTACTGTTATTCTCTGTGTATTACAGTTATACTCTGTGTATTGCTGTTATACTGTGTGTATTGCTGTTATACTGTGTGTATTACTGTTATACTGTGTGTATTGCTGTTATACTGTGTGTAGTGTGTGTGGAGATACGAGGTTTGATCCTGACCTGCAGGTTCCCATAGAAGGTGACGCAGGTGAACTTCCTGTTATGTTTACTGAACATGTCAGAATAAAAGCAGAGTGATGATAGTAAACAAACAGGAGATTACCATCACACACAGCAGCCTGGGAAACACACACACACACACACACTCTCTCACACACACACGGACACACACACACACTCAGACCCACACACAGACACACACACACACACAGACACACACACACACACACACACAGACACACACACACACAGACACACACACACACACACACAGACTCACACACACACTCTCACACACAGACACACACACACACACAGACT
>SEMN01001899.1:0-20985 GCA_005408345.1 Macquaria australasica | reverse complement strand
GTCTTTGTACAAACCTCCTTTGTCAAAGAAACATGCAGACCTACAGTGGAGGATCCTGCACGGCATTGTGGCCGTGAACTCTTTTATCTCTGTAATTAATGCTGCTGTGGAGGACAGATGTCCTTTCTGTGATCAGAGAGAGACAGTGTTTCACTGTTTCTCTGAGTGCACTCGTCTCTCAGCTCTGTTTGTCTTGTTAAGCACCTTTTTTAACAGATGTGGGGAAGTTTTTATGAAACCGGTTTTTATTTGTGGATTTAAATACACTCGTCGACACAAAGAGAAATGCCAGATTTTGAACTTTGTGTTAGGACAGGCAAAGATGGCGGTGTATCTGAGCCGCAGGAGGAAGGTGGAAGAAGGCTTGAACATTGATGTGGTTCCTGTTTTTCTCAACATGGTGAAATCAAGACTGTTGTTAGAGTTTAGTTTTTACAGAGCTGCTCAGGACCTGCAGAGCTTCCAGCAGATGTGGGGTTATGAGGGGGTGCTCTGCTCTGTTTCAGATGGAAACTTAGTCTTTGAACATGAGTTGCTGTAATTCTTGACACTATGTGAAGTTTTTTTTTGTTGTCTCTGTAATATTTCATGATTTTTCACAGTGATCATAGTGGAAAATAAAGGTTGGTTCTAAAAATCAAAATCTCTCTCTCTCTCTCTGTCTCTCTCTCTCTCTCTGTCTCTCTCTCTGTCTGTCTCTCTCTCTCTCTCTCTGTCTCTCTCTCTGTCTCTGTTCCCGCCTCACCCAGGAGTCCCGGGAAAAAAAGAACATCACACACGTGCGCAGTGAGGGCTCGCGCTGTCTTCTACAGGCTCCTGTCGTCTCGTGAGGGATTTTTCTCCCACGTCACGGTCAGAAACCAGCGGCTCGCGGTGTTTCGCGCGGCAGATTCCACTTCATGTCAAACCAGCTGCAGTTAGTCCGCCAGGGACCGGAAACAGTCCGTCAAAATAAAAGCCACAATTTGGAAAGTGGCGATATAAATAATCAAAAATGTAATAATTCACTTCCCAAAACCGGTTTACTGTATGTTAATAAATAAAGTAACATGATAACATATTTGAACATACATCAGCTTTATTCGTGTTTTTGTCAAAGTTTTCACACTCGCCTACATATGGGTCATATTTCAACAGATTGATTTTTTTAAACAACAATAAAATGGAAAATGTAGTGAAATCAAAACAAACGTGTAAACAAATAAAAAGAAAATTCTCATAATATTATATTTATATAATAGTCCTGTCAATTTAACCTTCTATGTCACTGGTTCACAACCTTTTTTGACTCATGACACCTTAAACAAAGCAGAATGTACTTTTGACCCTTGTCACAGTTTGCTTTGTTGAACAGTTGTAAACTGATTTTATTCTCTCTTATTGTTTCAGTTGAATAAAATCTAGAGGTCTGAAAAATTGAGAAATTGTTCAATATTCTACCAGAAAAAACAAACCACATAAAGTAAAGTCTAAAGAAACAACTATTATCTTGTTTTTTTTATGTTGTTTTGTTCTTCTAGTTATTTCTCTATTAATCTAATGCCTCCTCAGATTTAACTGCATTATTTTGTGTCTGAAAGATACATTTTCAATTTTCTGTTTTCAATCAGCCAAATATTTCAACACGTTCAGCTGGTTTTAGTTTGAAAATATCTTCCCGGAAGCCGTGTTCTTGTCCGCCTGGTTCGCTCGGTGACGTCTCTCACCGGTAAACTCCACCGACGAGCCGACCGGACTCACCGCTTCTCCCTCTTCTTTGCCGGAGCTCAGAGCGGCATCGCGGCATCACAGAGCCCCGACTCTCCGCCTCTCCTCCCCGGCCTGCCGGCCGCGACGAACCGCTGACAGCAAGGACAGGACACGGAGCGGGTTCCGCTTCTCCTCTGGATGATGGATGTAACTCCGGTACCGACTAACGGACAAGGAGCCCGGTGGACTCGGCGGAGGGGCAGCGGGGACTTTTGAACATCCTACCGGCCAGAGGATACTGGCGCACCGACGCCGTTTACTTGAATTTTAATCTTTTTTCCTACAATGTCACCATCAAGGAGACGCGGCTGAGGCGCCTGCTCTTCTTCTCGGAACTCCGCTGACCGTCATCTTCAACTGTTTCTGACGGTTTAGCTGTTCTGACGTTAGCTCCGGTATGAGCAGAACCGGACCTTCCTGTCAGATCTGACCGGGGTTTTGGGGGTGGCGGCGGGCTGCTGGTGGGGACACGTTTGGATTTTTGGATGAGAACCGGTCACCGGGCCGGATTCCGTGCGGAGGGACGCTGGCCGGAGCGGAGGAGGAGGAGGGAGGAGCAGCAGCGGCAGCAGCGGCTGCGGGGAACCGAACTGACAACCTCATCCCCGGGGGGAGAGAAGCAGCGAGGCGGCCAGAGGAGGATGTGAAGATGGGTTTAGTTTTCGGTCTCCTGTGGCTATTTACCGGCTTCCTGCAGGGCGTGCACGGCCAGGGCGTGTACGGTAAGGACGTCATTAACATACAATTAATACGATGTAAATGTCCAAATTTTTATAGACTTTAATACGATGAGAATACGGTTTTAATAGCCGCGTCGCAACACAAGCAGCGTTTAACCCGGAAAACCACCCACACCACCTTGACCTTGTGAGGGATTTAGCGCGTGTGTAGGCTGAATGTGTGTGCGTGTGTGTGCGTGTCGCTACCTCGCTCATTCAGTCATATTACGTTCATGCCTGGCCTAAAGGCACAACAGGTAGGCTGCTACACGCGAACACACACCTGTGAAAACCAGTGAGGGCGATGCTTCAGATTCCTGTAATGTCCCTGTAGCTACTCTGGTGTTCAGTATTAACAGTGTCACTGCTAGATGCCCTGACGCCATCATGTTTCGGTGTCTCCGGTATGTACCGCCTACAGAGTACCGGTCCTGCAGGTCTGTTCAGGGTCTCTGTGGGACTCGGGAGATGGTGACATGATGTTACTGCTGCTATTTTATTTTTATCCACTCTGACAGGCAGCACTGGAATACTCGGGTTCCTGTGGGGACTCCAATGAGCTCTGAGTGACCTTTATTATAATATTATTATGCACTTTTATTCCTGCAGTTACTGTAACAGTCACCATCATAATCCTCTATAATATGAGTTTTGAGTGAGGTTGTAAAATATGTTTGTTTCTTCTTTTTATAATCATATTTCTGTAGCTGCTCATAATGTGATTTAACATGTTCGGGTCTAATTTCCTTACTTTTAACAGAATACATGATTAACATGAGATACTGTGACACTCCTCTCACTGAGGGCCACTACTTAAACACACACAGGTCCTCTTCGTGCTTGTTTACAGACTTGTTTCGTGGATCTTTCAGTCGCATGTCATGGTCTTCATCAGCAGATGGTTTGCTCAGTTGTCATGTGACCTAAGTGTGGAACTATAGTACTTATAGGTGGCTGACATGATGACAGCTGAACAGACTGCTGCTGAAGACAGTGAGATGTGGTTGAAAGCTCATAAGAAAGAGCTCATAAGTGGACCTTGTGTTATGATTTTGTTTTTTTTGTCAAACTACTTTCAAGGTCAAGAATGAACTTTCCCACTCATTTCTTTCTTTTTTGTGCGTCTCATTGTATACCACCACAGGAAGTCAGTGTGAGTGTGGATAATAATAATAATATTATATATAATATTAATAATATTCATCTAATGCTGCTTTGTGGACTTGTTAAAGAAAACCTGGTGTTTTAAATTCTTTAAAAATGTAATCATATGATATAACTACACAGTATTACAGTAGTGACACTATTTATCTTCCGTATAGTAAAGTACTATAGTAGTCAGTGGTGGAGGAAGTATTCAGATCTTTTACTTAAAAATAGTGAAAATAACATAAACGTTAAACATAAAAAATAGCAATACTACAATGTAGAACTAATTTTAATGACTTTATATTCTGCTGGGGAGCTTGTGAATTTAGCTCAGGCGATCAATAAAGGTTCATCTTAATCTATAATATTACATCATATTTTATTAGTTGATTATTAATCTGAATCTGCAAAGTAAGAGAGTTATAGTGAAGTAAAAAGTACAATATTTCCCTCTGAGATGTAGTGCAGTAGAAGTATAAAGACTCAAGTAAAGTATGAGTACCTCAAAATTGTACTTAAGTACAGTACTTGAGTAAATGTACTTAGTTATTTCCACCAATGATAGTAGTATTATCTGTGGTATTACTGGTGTATTGCTGTGTACTCTTTGGTATCACCTGAGCCATCTTATAATAATAATTATTTTTTATATTTATATGATATTCAGGTCAATAAGTAGGATTTTATCAATCCTGAGGTTTGAGTCCCCCGTCCTGACGTCACATAACATTTTAACAACTACAACAAAATACTTTGTAAAACTTTTGAATTATTTGTCTTTTCCATATTTCATTGATTCAGTTCATCTCTGTAGTCTGTACAGTTTGCTTCCCAACATGCCAGCAGTGTAACTGTGGTGCCTAAATACGCAATCATTCTTTATTAATGTATTTATTTATGTGTTGGACTGAAACTAAACTCTGCACCACCAGCTGTCAGCAGGTGGATGTTGTGTAGTTGTTAGTTTCTAAACAGGTTGCTAAAATTCCCCCCAGACTCCCAGATAAAGACCTGCAGACGTGACCTCAGCGGCAGCTACAGCCTGGATGATGAGTTCTCCCAAAGCTGGTGCTTTATTATCTGGTTTATGATCTGATCCTGTGATAGTCCTGTAATAATCTGTGACTTTACTGTGTTTTCCTCTTCTTTATGGTACCAATGAAATATTCCTTTAATATTTCTTTAGTGTTTTATCACCTGATATTCCACTAGACTCTAGTGTTTTTCAGTACTGACCTTATAAAATACATCTAATGTACTTTTCTGTTTCTTATAGTACAGCTGGGACCTGATAGTACTCTCACCTGCCTTCATGGTGTTTTTACTGTAATATTCCAGTAATCTGAGCTGTATGTGTAGTGTCAGTCAGCCGGCTGCTGCTCCCTCTGAGGAAACATCTGGAAGAGTATTCTTTTACAACTACAACTACATGGAGGATTTAAAGGAGTAGTAGTATCAGAGGTAGTACAGTAAGGTAGTAACAGAGCTGTTGTGGAAGTAGCAGCCCTGCTGTTATTGTGTAAATCTTCCAGCTCAGACTTGACTTTTTCTCTCTGACTGTCATCTACAACAACCAATCAATCAATCAAGCTTTATTTGTGTAGCACCTGTTTTACAAGTTTGTCCAACTTCACAGCTGACTGACCAGCTGATAATGAGACAGAACAAATATAAACAGTAAAACTACTTGAGACTAATGATAAATAAAAATGATGAAAATGTTTTTATAAAACAAAAAATAGATTAAAAAAATTAAATAAAACCCAGATAACAGAGATAATAAATAATCAATGTAAAAATAAAATCAATAAGAGGGAATAGAACATTTTAAAACATTATTACAATAAATTAAATGATTAAATAAAATAAATAAAGGCCATAAAACAGTTTAAAAATGTCACCATGTTGAGCTGATCTTCAGACAGACGGTTTAAAAGAAATAAAAGCTGCCTCAAGAGGACCTGAAGGTCCTGGTTCATAGACTGGAAGTAGGCCAGAGCAAAACCATGAAGAGTTTAAAAGACGGGTAAAATAATTTTAACTAAAACTGGCAGCCAGTGATGGTGTAAAGAGTTCCTCCTTCTGGTCCGAGTTCTGAATCAGGACCTGATTTATGACTTGTAGATCAGATCAGAGAACATGACTGTAGTCTGGCCTGCTGGGTGACTTTATATTTTAACTTTTTTCAGTTTGATGAAATGATTGTGATTTTGGCAGCTGTGGTCTTCCATACAAATCCCGACATTGATTCACTGTCATTATAAAGTGCAGTGTGAGTGTGAGTGTGTGTGTGTGACGTCGGCTCCCTCAGATTATCTGTAATCTTATATGTCACAGATTAGAGGAAAGGAGGCGCATTACATCACACAGTGTTACTAACATCCGCAGTTTAACATGCTGACGTCTCTGTCACCACGCTGATGGGAACCTTTACATTTAACTCCTCTTCTGTCTGCAGCCGGGATACAGAGGAGGAGGCGAGCGAGCGAGCGAGCAGGGGGATTAGGACGCAACATCTGTGCGTTTGTTTTACATTTGGTAAATGGAGGCTTTATGGAGACAAACTTTTTCTGGTGATTTACCGTGTGATTCTAAAAATGAAACAAAGGCTTTGTGTCAAGTAGAGCTGAAACGATTAGTTGATTGATTGATTAGTGAAAAGACAGAAAATTAATCTGCAGCTAATTAGATAGTCGATTAATTGTTTGTAATTTTTAAGTAAAAAATTCACTTTTCTGACATTTTTTGCTGTTTGCTGACATTCTAGACCAACTGATTTATCGATTAAGTTGAGAAAATAATTGGTAGATTAATCGATAACGACGCCAGTGAGGAGAACACGGAGCTCTGCAGCGGGTTTCTGGAGACTCCTGCTGCCTGATGGGTAAACTGGATCCCAGTTCATCTCCTCACACTCTGAACAGGAGAAACTGGTTTGGATTAAAGCTGCAACAAATGATTTGTTTCTATTATTGATTAGTCTATAAATTGTCACATTATCACATGTTATCACAGCCCACCATTTTCTTATTTTGTCTGAAAAACTGTTGTAAAAAAGACAGCAAATCTTCACGTTTCAGAAGCTGGAACCTGAACATGTTTTTTAGGATTTCAAACAACATTTTGTGCAGAATAATCTCTGATTTACAGCCCTGCTGCTCAGTTACTATCAGTTGTTGTCATCCTGTGATGGCTGCATCATCATCATCATCATCATCATCACCCTGCAGCCTGCAGTCAGTGAGTGTGATGCAGCCCGTGTTGTTGTTGTGGCCGTCAGATGTTTGATTTGCTGCTGATCTGATCTGTTTCACAGCCATATGGGCTCATTTTCTGCCTCATAAACTCTCCTCACCACGAAGCACTCACAGCTCATTTGGATGGAAAAGGTCAAACACAGTCAGTCAGTCTGCGGCTCGCTCACTGTTTGGCTGCTTGTCACCGAACAACACCAAACAACAGCGTGAGGAGCCTGCAGCGCCCCCTGCAGGCCGCTCCGGTCACTGCAGCCACAACACAACAAACTACAACAAACTACATCCTGCTGATTTACTGATTCTCAGTCTGAACAGCAGTGCTGGACTGTACAAATCCGAGGTACTTGTACTGCACTTGGGTATTTTCATTTTATGCTACTTTATACTAATACTGCACTACATTTATCTGACAGCATTAGTTAGTTACTTCCTGTCCTCTACATTGGATATAATGTTATATAACTACAGACGTGCACTTTGTGTGTGAAAGGCCTGTTAAGGGTTCGTCCTCCGGAGAGCAGGAATGAGATCAGGACCTGATGGTGGTGCTAGAGGAAAGGTCAGGGGATCACCAGCATCCCTGGGATTCATGCTGGTTCTGAATGGGAACTGGTCCGAACAGGTGGGACGTAGTCTTTGTTCTGCATGTTATAACTAAGTTTAAAACCATGGCCATAAAATCCAAAGTCCTAAACTTTGAGTCCTGAACACGTCATCATGCACCGTTCACCAGCTGTAATGCTGTTTCTAATGTTAAACTCATACAGTAAATTTACAGAAACAATAAAAAAACCTGCTGTGCACTGAAGGATTCTCAGTAGTGATTCACTGGGATGAATTAAGTGTTTTCTCTGTAATTAGTATTAATGTAAACAACTCTTTCCAGGAAACGTCAAGGAAATGATCAGGAGATTACACACCTACAAAATAAAGTCTTAGCTGATGATTTGGGTCTAAACACGGCTGAGAAGTCAGGACTGGTGAGGGGACTAGTCCCAGTTCACCGCTGGGCTTTAACACCAGTAAATGTTGTGTATTTGAACCGGCTGTCAGACTGAAAAAGCTTTTGGCAGATAAATGAGATCAAATACTGTAGTTTTATAAAAGATTAAACAGATTGTTTAACCCGTTCACAGTCTGCGTGAGTTCTGGTTCAGGTGGGATCTTGTCCTCTGGATGTTCAGTCTGTGGTTCAATGTGTGTGTGTGTGTGTGTGTGTCAGATGGCCTCAGGATGCTGCTGTTGGGGCAGATTAACCACAAACACACACACAGAGTGATGTTAGCTCCATGCTAACATGTTAGCATTAAACAGCTGAACTGGGCAACAGGAAACTGAATCACACACATTTCACAGTATCTGTTGTGGCGTGTGAGTTGGTGTATTTGTGTGTCCGGACACATCTGCTACCTGTCACCTTCAGTTACACCCCCGCTGTGTGTCAGAGCTACAACAGGAGCTGTCAATCAACACACACACACACACTTCCTAAACCACCAAAATACCCATCAGCCCCAGCAATGACTGTCACACAGGACTCCCTCAGAGAGAGAGAGAGAGTGTGTGTGTGTGTGCATGCGTGTGTGTATTTTCCCAGCATGCTTTGGGGTCACACATGACAGTAAATCTGTAAAACGTTTTCTTTTAGCTGAAATTATATTTACCTGTAAACTCTGGGTGTTTAGAGATCACAGAGCTCTCAGGTGTTTCTGCTGTCACTGGAAAATGGCTGCAACTAACGATTATTTTATAATTAGATTAATCTGCTCGTTTTTCTCTCGATGAATTGATTCATTGTTTGGTTTATAAAATACACAAAATGCACATCATAATTTACTAAACCTCAAAGTGACGTCATCAAATGTTTTGTACGACCGATATTTCAAAACCCAAAGATATTCAGTTTATTATCACATAAGACCAGAAATCTACTGTCAGTGGGGTGGGGGGGAAGGTCAAACCCTCTAAAAAAAAATAAATTACATTTACAATTAAAATTAAAAACACTTCATATTAATCTCAGCAGTAATCTACCATGTGACACACGTGTATCCTCGCTGTTGTGGCATTTAAACAGCTCCTAATGTTGTACTCTCAGCGCTGAGCCTCAGTCAGAGAACATGTGTGAGTGTTGAATAAAGCTGGGACCCAGCGGAGAACGTTCCTCTGTGGGAGAACCTCCACGTTTCACTGTCACACACACAATCACAGTAAAGAACCCCTGCAGGCTGTTCTCTCTGGATCTGCATGCGGCTGCCAGGTTTCTGCTGTCTGACGCTGACGTTTGTTGTCCAGGACGACGAGGGGAGAGCCGGGCGGCGTGCGCATCTAATCCTGAAGTTCGGGATAATCCGGATCTTCCGGGCTGAAGGGGGAGGGAGACGGGGAGGAGATGCAGATTCCTCTGAGGCCACGAGGCTCACAGCGAGAGTCTGGAGACGTTTAGTTTAGTTCAGATGAGTTTATGTGACAGGAAACAGAAAAACAACCTTGACTGAACATGAAGAGAAAAAGCAGCTCCATCACACAACAAATACCACAGACTCACCCGGTAACTTCACCAACCACGAGACCAGTCATGATCTGGATCAGACCAGGTGACAGCGACTGAATGTTTGCATTGTGGTGAATAATCAGAGCAGCGAAAAAATAAACAGGTTGTGAAGAGTAGAAGCTCACAGTGTCAGTCAGTCCAGCAGAGAGCAGGAGGAAAGAGAACATACAGCAGCACAATACAGTTCCACATAGGGATGTAAAGTAATAGTTGTGGTAATGGCATTGATGTTAATAAAATAAAATAAAATAAATAATACTAAGAGCAATATTATAATAGTAATACTAATAATAAGAGCAACAACAGTAATAGCATCAGCGGGTGCAGAGCAGGAGCACGGGGGCAGCAGGCGGCAGCAACCACAGACCCAGACCTCCACAGCTCCGGAGGCAGAAATACCTGCAGAAAGCAACAGAAGGGGAGAGAGAGAGAGAGAGAGAGCACACAACCACAGGAAGAAGTTGAATTAATAACAAGCATTGATGGGATATGAGGGCGTACAGATGGAGAGGAAGAGGAGGAGAGAGGAGCTCAGTGCATCATGGGAAGTCCCCCGACAGTCTAGGCCTATAGCAGCATAACTAAGGGGGGGCTCAGGGGTCACCTGAGTCAGCCCGACTATAAGCTTTATCAAAGAGGAAAGTCTTCAGCCTGCTCTTAAATGTGAGGAGGTTGTCCGCCTCCCGTACACAAACTGGGATCTGGTTCCACAGGAGAGGAGCTTGATAGCTGAAGGCTCTGGCTCCCATTCTACTTTTAGAGACTCTAGGAACCACAAGGAACCCTGCATTCTGGGAGCGCAGTGCTCTAGTGGGGTAATAGACAAGTACAGAGACAAGTCCTTTGTCTGATGCAATTAGAAGGTCATTTGTAACTTTCACCAGTGCTGTCTCTGTGCTATGATGCTCTAAATCCTAACTGAAAATCCTCAAACAGCTTGTTGTTGTGTAGAAAGTCACACAACTGATTGGCGACTGCTTTCTCAAGGACTTTAGAGAGAAAAGGAGGGTTAGATATAGGTCTATAATTTGACAAAACCCCTGGATCAAGAGTGGGCTTTTTAAGAAGAGGCTTAATTACAGCTACTTTAAAGAACTGTGGCACATAGCCTTTAAATAAGGACAGATTGATCATATCTAGTACATAAGTGCTAACTAAGGGTAAAACTTCTTTAAGCAGCAGATGATCAATTTGGGAGGGACTAAAGTTAGCATAGGAGTCATCTGTTATATTGAGACATGGAACTGAATTAAATGCCGATGGAATCACTTCCTTAAATTTAGTAGTCCAGTAATAGGAATTTAGGAGAGAGAGAGATGCCATCGCTAACTGAGCTAAAGCTAAACTACATTAGCAAGCAACTAACTAGCGTGTAAACAACTGTGGGATTAGCGGAAAGTCACTAACAGGAGAGAGATATGAGTGCTTAAACAGAACTAGTGTAAACTCAAATGTATAGCGGGTAATTAACCGTTATAGTGAAGAAAATATCAAAATTAACTGGGTTTAACTAGAGCAGCAATATTTGCAACCACTAACACAGAAACACCGGCAACCGGAAATGAGACAATACGTTTACCTGAGCACGTCAGCAACAGAAGAGAGGCGTATTTGACCTGTGTTAAGGTGTGTGTGTGTGTGTGTGTGTATGTGTGAAGGTGTGATGAAGAGCTGCGAGCGGCTGCAGCCATAACTCTGCATGTTCTCCTTTGATGAAATCATTAACTGGGCATATTTGACCTGTTCTCACTTTCCCCTCTCTGGGAAATTGGGATTAATTATAATTGTTTTTTAATTACCCCATCTCTCCCAGCTGTGGAGCGTTTCCTTGCAGATAGGAAACGCCGCTCGCACCGCCGTTGTTCCCCTCCACCCCCACCCCAATGTGTTCCTGTGTTTATCAAGCCATTAGCTGTGGGTTTACTGTGTTAATAAGTGTTAATGTGTGGTAATGAGGATGGAGCGCGGCAGATATCTGGGAGCGCTGTGGCCCGCCTCCCGTTTCCTGCCGGCCGGCTGCTTGATCTGAGGAGGAGGAGGAAGAGGAGGAGACTAACAAGTTGCTGCTGCTCAGGTACAAACGATATGCACTGTAGAAACAGATATTGAAGACAGCATGACGCTCACTCAGCAGCTAGCAGCCCGACTCCTGAGATGAGCTTTCAGTCAGCGTCCATGGTCATCCTCCTGGGTAGAACATACTTACCTCAGCAGCTCTTTGGTCATTCACCGCCGGCTCTCTTTTGATGGCATCTCAAAGTAAACGCGGTTGAAAGCTGTGAAAGAGCCAGTTTTTGTTGTTAGTGGACGTTTGAGTTGAGTTGATTGTGTCACAGTGCAGCCAGGCACAGGTGTGCTGAGGTGTGATCACCTGAGCTGCTGCTGTCAGCAAGAACTCTGCTGTTCCAACTACAAACTAATTGTACTGCATCCTCCTGGTTTTTAGGAGTTTGGACTCCAGAGATGAAAATACAAAATACTGCTTCAGATATCACTGCATGCAGTATGCAACCCATTTACAGTATGGATGTGCATATTGGACGTAGAACAGATGGTCTTTGTTCTGACATTAAGCAGGTTGGAGAACTCCTCAAACCTGCAGTTCGGCCCTCGTGGAAGTTTGTGCTTCAGACACAGCAGCTGATTTCACTGATGACTTCCTCCTCTGTGGTTCAACTCGGTGTTAATTAGTGAGATGGGCTGCTGGTGTGTTTGGGTGCAGTGGAAATCTGCAGACTCCGACAGCTAGTCCTGTGATTGGACGCTGAGGACAACTCTGTTCTAAAACTTTCCATTTACAGAAACACAAACTGCAGTAGAAGAAACTGCAGTAGAAGAAACTGCAGTAGAAGAAAGTGATCAGCTGACTGACTCTGCTGCTGATTCATCTGTGTTTAGTCCTTTTTAAAAGACGCTGGACAGAACCATCTGGGCTTGACTGGAGATGGGCATTGAAACGGTTTTTGTTATTATTGATTATAAATTACCTTATTAGTGTCTCTTCAGTTAAAACATCAATATTTAGCGACGTGGCTCTGGGGATGGTGTTATTAGTGTGAAATATCTCCAAAAGTATCTGTTGGATTGCCATGAGATTCTGTACAGACATTCATTGTCCTCACAGGATAACTCCGCCTGACTTGGTGACGATATAAAATATCACAGAAGGGTTCAATTTGATCTTGAAAACTATTTACATGACTCTTAACATTTCAACACTCACAACATTGATAAATGCACTTTTTTTGTGTCATATTGGAGGTGCCGTAATTATCAGTTTCTGACTTGTAAATCTGTAATAGAGATTCTTCTGAAAGCTTTGATATATCTGACTTACCAACACTGAAGTGCCTGAAAACCAAACAAACAGACAGGCTCCCATCAGCCAAAGTGCATCATTGAAGGTAATTAAACCCAAATTTAATGGATATGTTGTCATTATGTACAATGAACAGTATTTTTAACCCTCACACAACTAAATCTGTCTGTAGTTGTCTGATGAATTGAACTCTAGTCCAGAGAGACATTTGAACCATCACAGGTCATATTTCCAGGAGGTTTTCTGTGGACAGTCATGGTCCCCAGAGGATAAACCCTGATGATGTTGGGGACCCCTCTGAGCTTTCCTCTAGCACTTGATGAACACCTTAATCTGTGGCAAGGTATCTTAAAAATGACTTTTCATTCAGATAGCTGTGGATATTCATCCTCTGGAGAGGATGAATATCTACAGCTGTGATTCTGACACTGAGCTCTCCTGTAGCGCCACCATCAGGTCAAACTGCACTAACAGTTTCTAGCCATGCTCTATGGACGGCTCTGTCGGTCCTCCACACTGAAACATCTCAACAACTGTTGGTTGGATTGTGATGAAATGTGGTTCGTTCATTTTCCCCTCAGGATGAACTGTAATAACTTTTGTGATCCTCTGACTTTTCCTCTAGCGCCATCATCAGGTCAACATGTTAATGTGTCCAACACTTTGGTTTATGACCAAATACCTGCAGAACTACAGACATTCCCATCAGCCTCAGCTGCACTCTGTGTTTACTGCTAACTAGCTAATGTTAGCATGCTAACAGGCTAAACTAAGATGGGGAACATGGTGAACATTACACCTGCTAAACATCAGCATGTTAGCATCGTCACTGTGAGCATGTTAACCTGCTGATGTTAGCATTTAGCTCAAAGTACAGAGCGGCTAGCATGGCTGCAGACTATAATCTCATCGACATATTGTCAGTAAATGTATTGATCCTGTTGATCTGTCAGACAACAACCTGTTCTGAACAGCTTCAGCTTGAATAAAACAGAAAACAAATGAAAATATAAAAGAGATAAATATTAAACATTAATAAAAAAGCTTTTGCATACAAGTCTATTTTAGGAGGTTATTTAAAAGGTGATACAGCATTAGATTGGGTGTTTAACAGTGAAAACAGGCTGTGACAGTCTGAACCTTTGACCTCTGTCAGACTGGGTGTTTGTCCTGGTTTGGGTGTGTTTGTTTTGTGGTTTGGCGCTGACTGTTTCTGAGGAGTGGAGGTGGAGATGGCAGTGACACTTCACGGCTCTGTGAACATCTCTGTTTGTGTACCAGCCAGTGTGACAGGTCCTTTTCTGATCCACTAAACATTTGGGTGAAGAAATTAATCAACATGTCTGTTTGGATTTACTCTGGATCCTCCCGGCCGGCCTGACCAGCGGAGGAGAAGTAACCGCTCTGATGGGAGTAGAGGAGGAAGAGAAGAAGAAAAGCTCCCCAGGTTTCTTTTAAGGTGGAAAAGTTTCACTTTTTATTGTTTGTATGATGAAACAAAGTGCAGGTTTGCTGCTGCGGCTCCCCGGAGGAAACGTGTGGAGAGGTTTCTGTTCTCTGTTTCTCTGGAAGAAACAGGAAGTTGGTATCTGTTTGGGAGGAAGTTCAGGTATGACCTGCAGGTTCAGTCGGTTCTCAGAAGGTGAATCTTGATGCTTTTGTTGATCTTTCTGGTCTTTTTGGCTTGTGACCCCTTAAAATGAGCCCTTAAAAGAAATGCAACTAGAACTGCAACTAACTATTATTTTCATGATTGATTAATTGATTGTCAGAAATCAGTGACAAAAAATGCGGAGTCCAAGGTGATGTCATCAAATGTCTTATTTTTGTGGGATCTCGATCTCAACCTCCCAACAAGAGAGGAGAGGAGGAAACGAGGAGAGGAGAAAAGGAAACAAGGGAGGATAGGAGGAAACGAGAGAACAGGAGAGGAAATGAGAGAGGAGAGACGAAAAAAAAGGAGAGGAGGAAACAAGAAGAGGAGAGGAGGAGAAACCCAAAATCAGACTCATTCTTCTTCTTCTGTCTCCTCCTGCTCTCGGCTCGTGATTATCATTTGAGTCCTCAGGTCTGATGAGTAAATCTTGTCCCAGTGCATGCTGGGAGCTGAGGGGAAGGTGGAGGTGAGATAAATATGGCCGCCGGAGTGTGGAGGACACGTCTCCGCTGTAATGACATGTAATGTATTCTCCGAGCAACATGCCGACGGGCTTTATGGTGTGTGTGTGTGTGTGTGAGCGTGTATTACTCATGTTGTGGGGACATAAATCTGTTCACACAGTCACATTGTGGGGACAAAACATAAGTCCCCACAATGTAAATCATTAAACAATAGAGTGAAGACCTGGTTTAAGGTTAAAGTGAATCTCCAGGAAGTGAATGTGAGTCAATGTGATGTCCTCTGAAGTGATGGAAACACGACTGTGTGTGTGTGTGTGTGTGTCACATTGATCATGTTGATGGCTCTGGCTGTATGTTTCACTGTGATTCATACGGAGGCAGAGGAAGTTTACGTCCTCTCAGTCATCACACTGACACAGATATACATCCACTGTGTGTGTGTGTGTGTGATTGTGATTCATGGTGGCCATTACTGAACATGATTAGTTGAGGGAACTGTACGTCCTGCAGCAGAGAGAGAAGAAGAGAAAATAACACCTGAAATATGAGATTTAATCACAATGAACCAGGACGGAGGTCTTACTGCAGATCCCACCACAAGTACTCAGATCCTTTACTTAAGTAAAAGTACCAATACCACAATGTAAAAATACTCCATTACAAGTAAAAGTCCTGTGTTTAAAATTCTCCTAAAGTAAAAGTAAATATTGTAATGTGTGTATTGTAGTGGAGTAGAAGTATAAAGCAGAACAAAATGGAAATACTCAAGTAAAGTACAAGTACCTCAAAATTGTACTTAAGTGCAGTACTTAGTTACTTTCCACCACTGCCTTTAAGGTGGATTTGTATTTGCAATTTGTCAAAAAGTATAAATTCTCCAGTAATGGCCTTTAGAGTTTCACTGATGAAGATGAACAGCACTCAAACAGACGTTACAAGGTCGGATTTTTCATCTTCACCTGCTGGTGGTGGCCCAGCATGCACTGGGGCTGACAGATCACCTGAGGAGACGTTCTCAGTCACATGTTCTCATGAAGCAGCATGTAGGAGGCTCCGTAGAACATGTCAACATGTTCCTACAGTACAGTGAGTAACTGCACAACAAATGAGATGAGTCGTCAAAGAACAGAAAACTGCAGCTCTTACAAGAACATCGATCATGGACGCTTCTGTAAAGAGTCTGGTTGAGGAGATCCATCTTTTGGAGAGTACAAAGACACACAAATAGTGTTAAAGTCCTGCAGAGAAACAGTGAGGACACCATCTTGTTTTTGTACACATGATTACAGTATGTGTAGAAGCAGCTGTCTGTGTCTGTACTGAAGAATGAACTTTACGTACCGATACATAAAGGACACAGTACTTCCTGCATGGACACTGAGCGCTGGTGCTGGATGTAGACTGTGAGGGTCGGACTCATCCAATATGGACGTAGTTTCTAGTGATACTGGACAGAAAGTGAAGCTTCCAGCTGAGCATTCAGAACCTCAGTGCAGGTAAAACAAAGGTCTTTGTTTCAACAGTTTTCCTTGTTTCTTCATGTGAAATTCAGATAAAACCATCAACAAAACGTTCACTCTCCCTCTACCTTCATCCATCTTTTTAAAAACAGAGGTGAGTGATGTGATGTTTGTGGAGCAGCTCGGTAAGTAAGGCACCAGCAGGTGTGTGAGGTGTCGGCGTGGACCAGCTTCCAGGACGACGCAGATCACAGAGGGAGGAAGTGTTCACGTGCAGCAGCATCTTCAGCTGCAGAAAGCCCACCTTGGGGAGATTTATCTCTCCCAGTGTGAGGATTAAGGCCGTGTTTGGAGAATAATACACAGTGTACAGTGTGCTTATGTAAGCTGTCAGCCTGCGAGCTCTGCAGGCTCATTCAGCCTCAATCCACCAGCAGCTGCAGGATGCTAACATGATGGAGGCGATCAGAGGAAACAGGTGGAGATGGGCAGTACAAAGAGACTGTAGAGTTCTCTGTGCTGCAGGGTTTAGAGCTGCAAGCAAAGGATTTTTATCACTATTATTTTATTGATTCTCTTTCTATTTACAGTGTCAGAAAGTATTTTAAAAGATGCCGATCACAGCTTCCCAGAACCTCAGATGACATCTTCAAATTGCTTGTTTTTCCCAAAACCAAAAGAAATGTAACTGACAGTAGCTGCGTCTACATGGACCCTGATATATATATAAAAATGGAAATACAACCTGTTCTCACCACCACACCAGTGTGATGAGCATCACTGCTGCAGCAGACCTCATGACCTTTTCTGTTTCCTGCAGGCTTCAAAATAAAAGTTTAAGAGACCATGGTGAGACCATGAACAGCATTTTTATAGAAATCTCATGTTGAGATTTCTTCCTCCTCTAATCAATACTTTTCATTGGGTATCAGTAATGTCAGTGCCCTGCTCTTCTCACTGAGCCTCTCACCTCAGCCTCTGTGTTACGGCCCCAAACACAACCCGAGGCAGAGAGACGAGTTTTCAGCTGAAGATGCAGCAGTGTTGTTGCTAGGCAACCGCAGAATCAGCTGTCAGTCATCAGACAGCTGTTGTTTGTGTCTGATGTCAGGGTAAACATGTTTTACTTCAGTCATGTGATCATAAACAGTAAGAAAACAATGAAAGAGTCTGCAGGTGTTTTTTCTCTCACTCTGCAGCCCTGAAGCTCCGCCTCCACACGGCTTTCAGACGATCTGATTGGACAGTAGAGAACTGCACCAGTAATGTCATGCATTTCACTACTCTTTTTGGTTCAGTAGTGTTTAACTTTTTTAATCAAGGAATTCTTTGTTATATATTCGTTAATAGAGCAGAGAGGTGAAGCTTTCCTGACTGAAAACAATGTTTCATTTGCTCCTTTCAAATATGTAATAACTCATAATAATTTATTAAGCTTGGTGAGTCTGAATGAAGCTTTGTGGCTGGACGTCATGAGACAGGAGTTGATGCTACAAAATACGTCTGCATTTATAATCTATTTAAACCCCCCCCCCCAGCTGTCAGTGTTTCCATGCGTCGTTCCAGCTGATAAAACTGTAAAATGTGAATTTCCTGCTCGACTGCTTCACTCCCCCCTGTGAAGATGAATGGTTTACTCTCTTTGCTCTCGCTTCTCCTCCATGCCTGAGTGCTGATGTGAGTTATGATGCGTTTCCTGTTGCAGCGGCAGTGTGCGTGGTGCTGATGTCTGTTATCAGGTCAGACTCACTTTAATGTTGCTACTGTGACAAGAGCAGAGAAGAAGAAGTTTGGCCAGTTCTTCTTCTCTGCTCTCCATCACATTATTATTATTTCATCAGAGCTGGAAGATGTTTCATTTGTCTGTGAATTATAACATGACCTCAGAGAATCCTGCTCACTGATTGGCTGGCAGAGTCTCCTCAGGCAGAGTTCAGGTGAACAGTTTAACTGCTGTTCTATATTAAACTGCAGGTAACCATAGCAACAGTACTGATACTTACATCAGGTTACAGTAACTTACTCAAAGACTCCTGGAATCTCCTCAAGGACCTCTAGGTCTACATTCTCCTCAGGGAGCTTTACAGCCTTGTCAGGGGCCTGCAGAACCTCCTCAAGGACCTCTAGAACCTTCTCATGGATCTCTATGGCATTCTCAGGGATCTTTGGTGACCTCTACAACCTCCTTCAAGAACCCCCCAAACCTTTTCAAGAGCCTCTGAAATCTTTTCAGGGACCTCTGAACGCTTGTAGATTTGTTTATTGTTTATTTAAAAGGATCCCCATTAGCTGATGCCATAGCAATCAGCTAATCTGACATACAATACATAACACATTACATGATAAACATGAATTGCATTAATATACATAAAATTACATCAATATACAATTAAAACCGACCCATTTTACTAACCACTGTGTTAATTCAATTCAGTTATTCAATTCAGTTTTATTTATATAGCGCCATATCATAACAAAGTTATCTCAGGGCACTTTTTCGAATAGAGCAAGTCTAGACCGACTCTTTATATTTACAGAGACCCAACAGTTCCCACCATGAGCAAGCACTATGCGACAGTGGCAAGGAAAAACTCCCTTTTAACAGGTAGAAACCTCGAGCAGAACCAGGCTCAAGGTGGGCGGTCATCTGCCTCGACCGGTTGGGTTGAAGGGGGAAGGGGGGAGCGGGAGAGAGAGAGCAGGAGGAAAGAGAACATACAGCAGCTCAATACAGCATAGATATGGTAATGGCATTGATGTTAACACCAACGGAAACAACACTAAGAGCAACATTATAATAGCAATACTAATAACAACAGCAACAACAGCAATAGCATCAGCGGGTGCAGAGCAGGAGCACGGGGGCAGCAGGCGGCAGCAACCACAGACCCAGACTCCACAGCTCCAGAGGCAGAAACACCTGCAGAAAGCAACAGAAGGGGAGAGAGAGAGAGGAGAGAAAGCACACAACTACGGGAAGAAGTTGAATTAATAACAAGCATTGATGGGATATGAGGGCGTACAGATGGAGAGGAAGAGGAGGAGAAAGGAGCTCAGTGCATCATAGGAAGTCCCCCGGCAGTCTAGGCCTATAGCAGCATAACTAAGGGGGGGCTCAGGGGTCACCTGAGTCAGCCCTACTATAAGCTTTATCAAAGAGGAAAGTCTTAAGCCTACTCTTAAATGTGAGGAGGTTGTCCGCCTCCCGTACACAAACTGGGATCTGGTTCCACAGGAGAGGAGCTTGATAGCTGAAGGCTCTGGCTCCCATTCTACTTTTAGAGACTCTAGGAACCACAAGGAACCCTGCATTCTGGGAGCGCAGTGCTCTAGTGGGGTAATAGGGTACTATGAGCTCTTTAAGATATGATGGTGCCTGACCATTTAGGGCTTTGAAGGTGAGGAGAAGGATTTTAAATTCTATTCTGGATTTTACAGGGAGCCAGTGTAGAGAAGCTAATATTGGAGAAATATGTTCTCTTTTTCTGGTTCTTGTCAGTAAACGTGCCGCAGCATTCTGAATCAGCTGGAGAGTCTTAAGGGATTTATTGGGGCAGCCTGATAATAGAGAGTTGCAATAGTCCAGCCTAGGCGTAACAAATGCATGGACTAGTTTTTCTGCATCTTTTTGAGATAGGATGTGTCTGATTTTTGCAATGTGCAGTAAATGAAAAAAAGGCAGTTCTTGAAGTTTGTTTTATTTGGGAGTTAAAGGACATATCCTGATCAAAGATAACTCCAAGATTCCTTACGGTGTCACTGGAGGCCAGGGCAATGCCATCTAGAGAAACTATATCTTTAGATAATGTGTTTCGAAGGTGTTCGGGGCCAAGTACAATAACTTCGGTTTGTCTGAGTTTAACATCAGAAAATTGCAGGTCATCCAGGTTTTTATGTCCTTAAGGCATGCTTGAAGTTTAGCTAATTGATTGGTTTCATCTGGCTTGATCGATAAATATAATTGGGTATCATCTGCATAACAATGAAAATTTATGGAGTGCTTTCTAATAATATTGCCTAAAGGAAGCATATACAAGGTAAATAGAATTGGTCAAGCACAGAACATGGAACTCCGTGACTAACTTTTGGCGTGCATAGAGGATTCATCGTGCGTGTACAAACTGATATCGATCCTGATAAATAGGATTTAAACCAGCAATTGCAGTACTAATGCCAATAAAATGTTCTAGTCTGTAATAGAATGTGATGGTCAATGGTATCGAGAATGCAGCACTAAGATCCTAGTAAGACAAGTACAGAGACAAGTCCTTTGTCTGATGCAATTAGAAGGTCATTTGTAACTTTCACCAGTGCTGTCTCTGTGCTATGATGCACTCTAAATCCTGACTGAAAATCCTCAAATAGCTTGTTGTTGTGTAGAAAGTCACACAACTGATTGGCGACTGCTTTCTCAAGGACTTTAGAGAGAAAAGGAGGGTTAGATATAGGTCTATAATTTGACAAAATCCCTGGATCAAGAGTGGGCTTTTTAAGAAGAGGCTTAATTACAGCTACTTTAAAGAACTGTGGCACATAGCCTTTTAATAAGGACAGATTGATAATATCTAGTAAATAAGTGCTAACTAAGGGTAAAATTTCTTTAAGCAGCCTAGTTGGGACGGGGTCTAAGAGACACGTTGATGGCTTAGATGAGGAA
>SEMN01000190.1:600000-917605 GCA_005408345.1 Macquaria australasica | reverse complement strand
TTAAACATGGGCCACAGTGGAACCATCACTCTTCAGATGTTGTCCATCTGGTCTGACATAATATTGGCAATAGCAAGAGTGACATGGTGGGGCAAAAAACATTCTGAAACAAACCCACTCAAAAACCAAGCCTCCACTATAACGTGCTGCAAATACAATCAACATTAGAAGTGAATTTGTGTAAGCATTTTCTGACGTTCAGTGAACTCTATCTGTGAGCCACGATAGCAACATCGGCAAAATGTGCGGTAAAAGTTGCCCACAATGAAAGATTATAGTTGCATGTTTTCTGTAAATATTGAGCGTGCCACATTTTCAAAACCGTGTTTGATGAAACACGACTTAGAGTCTACAGCCAAAGTAATGGATTAATTAAAGTTCTGACCTGATGATGGCACTAGATGAACAGTCAGAGGATCCCCAAAGTTATTCATCCTGACATTGACATAAATGGAAATCCATCCAATAGTTGTTGAGACATTTCACAAAAAAATGTGAGCCTCATAATGGAGGCTAGAGGACAATGCATTAGGATTCATCCTCTGGAGATCAGGAATGTCTGTACAAAATTCCATTGCAATCCATCGAACAGTTACTGAGATATTTCAGTAAAGTGGTGGACCGACTGACCAACAGACTGATGTTGCCTTCCATGAAACCATGACGCTAGCATGGCTAAAAATAAGATTTTAGACAGCATACGTGAAATGTCTTAATAAAGCAGGTAGTAGTGAGTTATTTCACCTTACTTTGACCTTGGCTAAAGTTGCATCCCACTGTTTAAAACCAAGGTTTAACCTCATGTCAGGGTTTAGTTTGATTTACAGTAGCTCTCTTTCCATGAGTCAAACAGCAGCAGTGACCTGGGGTTGGGGGTGGGAATGTGGGGTGGCTTTTTCCAGCTATGTTATTGTGAAATCTTTGTTTCACAAGAGACAAAACAAGCATAATGTCCTTTAAACCCAGATCCTTTCCTTTATTGTCCTTTCTCTTTCTCTTCTTCACTTTCCCCTCCATCCTTTCTCCCCTCCTCTGTTCTTTCATTTTCTTCTCTCCTCTGTTTTCTATTTTGCCTCTTCCTCTCCTTAGTTCATACAAAGTTTAAAGCAACCCTGATGTCTCTGATCTGAATCTACATATAAACAGTTGCTGCCTCACCCGTGTGCTACTACTATCTTCTTCCATCCATTTTCCCTTTCAACTTGTCTTTTATTTGTTTTTACTCCCCCTGACATTTATCCTCCTCAATATATTCACCCACTGTAAAAACAAATAAATATGACCACCTTACTAATACCGAGTTGCTTTCCCTTTTACCCTTGTCTCACTTGTCTGAAAATAACCCCTCTTCTCCTTTTTCCTACAACTCCCCTCCACGAGTGAAGCTGACTACATGAATGAAATAGATATTGATCACTTCTTTACTCTGGATTCACCTGGTCTTTGTCATGAGAAAGAACAGGTGGTTCTAATAATTTGTAAATTCAGTGTACACAGAACTTAAATTTACCCACTTTCCTTTTAACAAAGACCATCTGTTGAAACGAGATAGTGGAGAACAGTGTGTGCACTGTGGATGGAGCCCATCCTTGAACCTTAAATTAAAATGTCCTTGCTTCAACTTCTGCTTGAATAATAATAATAATAATAAAAAAAGCTACAACAAACCTCAAAACTTCAGATCGGGTTCAACTACATGTCTTTCCTTCTCTTTCATCCTCTCTTCCCTCTAATCCTTTTTCTTCTCCTCTTTTTTCTCAATATTTTATATAAACTTGCAAAATCCCAAATGCTTCAGATGTCATTTCACCAATAAACAGACTTCTCTTCTCCCTCAAGGCCACTGTTCTTCAGCTCTACTCAGGTCAAAGCTGTAACAAACCTCAAAACCTCTGATCTGGTCCCATTAATCAACAGTCATAGCTGGAATCTGAGTGACGGAAACAGATGACTCAGTCTAAAACAGGAATGCCAAGAATGTCAAATCATTTGGCTGAAAAGATGCAGCTGTTTACACTTCCCTGAGTAAGACTAATGTATTATAAAGAAACATCAGTGATCCAGCTCAGTGGCACATTGAATGCCAATGCATGATGAGGTGTGATGGACGTGTATTGTAGTGTACAGAAAATCAAAAAGTCTAATATCAACGTCCTGTTTGCCGATAGGGTTACTTAAAAAATAAGACATTTTATTCCACATGTCCCTTTTTCTATATACTGTAATGGATTTCTTGTTTTGAAACAAAACTCTTCATGTTTTCTTCGTATGTTCACCGCCTAGCGCCTCGTATCATCACCTTATTGGAGACTGTGGATGTACTACTGGATCACAATGCCACCTTCATCTGTGAGGTGGAGTCCCGTCCCCCCGCTGAAATCACTTGGACCAAGAATAACCACCCAATAATGTAAGTTCGGCTACAGCATGCAGCAAATTCAAATGGGGACCTGTGAAATACTTGTTTTTATCTTTATTTTGGCAATGTATTTAATGCAAAATGCTCTTTCACACTCACACAATACCTCCAAAAAACTCAAATTTTTCTGGGTATTGCTTCAGTGTCTTCTCTTTTTTGAGTTTTCTGATGATAAAGTTTCCTTAGATGTCTCCTCGGCCATGATCGTCATCATTGCTATCAGCTTTAAAATATGTCTGTATTAGCCGCTAAGCGTTGCCATTACAAGGCTAACCGTATAGTTGCTACATTTAGCCATCTCAAGGGCCTTGATCATAATTGATAAACAACATTTCTAAGAATAAAACATAAACAACGCTATCTGCAAACATCGGTAGTCACATACATCACATATTCCAAACAAATATCTTTCTAAAGTTCTTAATATTTCAAGACAATTAAAAAGTTAAGTCCATTGGTCCCTTCTGCTCACAATCAGACTCTTCTTTAGGTACTATGACCCCCGGTACATCACCAGGGAGCAGGGACAGATGCTAATCATCCCTCATGTAAGAGAGTCAGACAACGGAGAGTACTGCTGCCTCGCCAGTAACGGCATTGGAGAGCCGGCCAAGAGCTGTGGAGCACTGCAGCTAAAGATGAGTATGTCCGCTTTCTTCCAATGTTGTAGAATTTGCAGATGTTATAGTTCCATTAAGAACAACACACTCACAGTAGCATTGAGGCAAAAGGCTTAATCATTGCATCTTGTCTCTCTTGTCTTGTCCGTCTCTCCATCAGAGCCACAGATCAAACGCCATCCTACCAATGTAACCCTTCTGTTAGAATCCAAAGCAGTGTTGCCCTGTGTTACCCTCGGCAACCCCAAACCGGATGTGAACTGGCTCAAAGATGATGAGCTTATCAAGGTATGCACTCCTTTCACTTCCACGCATTCAACACCAACAGGAAGTTGTTGTTGTTTTCCAGCCCAGCTACATGAAACGCTGATTTATCTTTAGTAGATAATTGTTGGCGTGTTAGTGTTTGCATCTGTTTGACCAGGACTGGGAATGGGTGCAGACTGCAAAGGTATCCAGCCTCTATATTAGCAAAGAAGACCTGAAATGCCCTCTTTTTTTATCTTGGTTTCTAGCGTCCCATAGCATTAGATAAAAAATAATATTGCAATAACTTTAAGAAATCAATTATATCTTTAAAACAAAGAAGAAAAGGGGAATAATTCCAACAAATTGTCTCATCTCTCCTAGGTCAGTGACCGTATTACCATTCTTGACTATGGTGCGTTGAAGATCCATAACATACAGAAGGAGGATGCAGGACAGTATCGCTGTGTGGCCAGGAATAGCTTTGGTTTGGCCTTTTCAAAGCCTGTCACCATAGAAGTACAGGGTATGTATTTAAACGTGGTTTCACTTTCTATGCTCAGTATGTGCATATGTACTTAAAAAACTGTAATTCAAAAGAGTGGAGTACATAATTGTATGGTTGCAGTACATGTATGTGAGTGTATGTGTCGACACTGTGTGTCTCGGTGTTCAGCTCCAGCACGTATCCTGCGGGTTCCTAAGGAGAAGAGAGTAGCGTATGGCAGCCAGATTTCCCTGGAGTGCAACGCCACAGGAAATCCGATCCCCACCATCACCTGGCTGGAAAATGGGAATACTGTGAGTGTTCAGGTTCAGTGTGTGTTTCTGTGTGTGTAAAGGCAAGTGTTTGGGGAGTTTGACCAATACGGACTTTTTAAATGGTCCTCTACTGATGCTGATATCATCTAAACCGCATATGATGTGGCACTAAAGCTCTCCACTGAATTTTTGCAATCAAATCCAAAGTTATGGTGATAGCTCCATCCGTCCGTCCGTCCATGTCCATGCCCGGTCCCCTCAGTCTCGCATAAATGCTTGTGATCTCTCCAGGAATATTCTTGTCTCCTTCACAGTGGTTGAGTTTGGCTCAAATGTCAGGCAACACAGCCAGCATCAGAGAAATTTTATCACGTAGCTCACATTGTGACACATTGTCAGCTGCAGAGCCTCACATAATGGGAAAGCTGAGACAATAACAGAGTAAACAAGAGCCAAGAAAGCCAACCTGCCTCACAGTCTGATGAAATACTCACATTAAGTTTTAGTTATGAAACCTTCATCTTCACATACTGGCACATACATCTGAGATTAAACTATACTGAAGTGCTCTAAGGAATACAAATGTACTTGATAATATATTTAGTAGATTCATTTCTAATACCTGCAACCTGCACATTAGCATTGTCTACTGTGTCAAATTAGCAGCAAACAGCTATGTAGCTAATCCAAAGAGCAGACACAGGGCTAAAGACTCAACAAGTTACTGTGTAAATACAGTGACCTACTGTCCATTACTTGTTCAGTACCAGTTCTCCAGTGGATCTCTTATTTGGTGTCAGTCCCCAATAGGTCTATAATGTCCTTGTGTCCCATTTCTTTTGGTCTACAGAAGCATCAAGCTCTGCTCTTAAGGGGTTTAAGCTAAATTATCTTCTCTTTTGAGACACATGTCACTGTTATTGATATACTGTCTATCTGCAGTCCATGTGGCTTGAGCAACAAAACAATTAACATCACATCACAGCAGCAAATTACTTTATAGTAATGTAGTCATGTGCATGAGCAAGGGCAAACAGAGAAACCAGGACACCCACAGTCACCCCCCATTACCCACTTATCCCATCCCTCTCCCTGTCTCCCTGCATGCCTCTCTCTGATTCTGTCTCTCTCCTTCACACACACACACACACACACACACACACACACACACACACACACACACACACACACACACACACACACAGCCAATGCATTCAAAGAGTGGCTGTGGGATCAGTGATATAAACAGCAGTGGAATTCTCATTATGGTGACAGGGGATTGAAGAGATTGCCTTCCATTTAGCCAATGATACACAGTGTTATCAGCTTTAATTGGGTTGTCTTTTTTTAAGGGAGCAAGCACAAAGGTTCTCAAGGTGTTGAATGGTTTGCGTTAACTGCTGACTTGCGATCCAAAGACTCTGGCTAGATGTTGACAGCCCAGCCAACATCTAGCCAGTGTGGACTCACTGGGATATACAGCTGTTACAGGAGGTATACAAGTACCTGCGGGTGAATGTTTTAAACAAGCAACATAACTGAAACCGATTTTGTGACCCAATGACATGTGAGTCATGTTATGTGATGGTTCAGTTTTAATCACCCTTGTAGTAGTAACCACATGTGATGCTTTTCGGGACAGCAGGAGAAGACATTATTCATGCCAAGTACAATCAGTCTTTTTTTCTCTCTTCGAAAGTGCAAGTATGTAACTTTCACATAAAAAAAAAACTATACCTAATAATACCTAATTGGCTACTGAACTGTTTTATGATTTTTTTTTTTAAATCATGGACATGACATTACATACCTGACCACTTTACGAATGTTAAACAGGACTTTTTTTTCAACCAGGCAGCAGACATTTTGTATGCGTGCCATTGCGGGCAGACATAGACCACATAATGTCTGGCTATTTAATAGTCTTGGGTGTTAGCTACAATGTGATTACAGGCCCATAATGCTTGTAAATACTATGTGTGTGTGTATGTGTGTGTGCTGATTAAAATGACTGTGTGAGCTGCTTTTCTGGCAGCTTGTTGAGGTCATTAATTTCAGCGGGGCTGGATTGAGCTTGTCCTAAAAACAGGCAGTGTCAGACACAACTTCAAATATAGACAAGTCGCACATCAGCACCTCGACTCACCCACCCACACACTCACACACACACCACAGATTCTCACATATATCATTTATATAGATGTACGCGTGAATACAGGAACTAAAAACTACAAACACATTTTATCTGGCTACATCTGCCCAGTGTGAATATCAGGGCATTTTTAAATCTTAGTAGTGATTACAAGTGGTTATGTTAATGCGAGTCACATGGTGTAGGCACTTTTATCAGCTCACCACCCATGTGACTATAATATAATCAGTGTATGAACACTTTACACATTAAATGTTAATATTTTTTAATTTCATGATAGAAGTTTGGGAGGACATATTTTTCTATTTTCATAATCTGTTCTACTCTGAGTTCTACATACAACTCAGCATTTTCAGATTGCTGTCTGTAAAAGTACCAAAGTGTCAATAAAGAGACAAATTATGATATCTCTTCCTATTTCCCTTTTGACTGACCACTCAATCTGGTAAGGAGTGGGACTAAATGGATACACTGTTTGATCTCAAAGGGCAAAGCTTAGTTCTGTTGCTTTGAGTCTTTGTGACCAGAATATAGCCAAACACACAATCATCCTGGGACATAAATGCTACCTGTTAACAAATGACAACGGAAATTTCTGGGCTGTTATTTTGAGATCTTTGACCAAATTTCACCTGGTTATCCGGAACTTCTCAAACTTGATCTGCAGACTGGTTTCAGCTACAGCTTCCAACAATGAATACTTATTCTGAGCTTGGAAAGTCCACTTTCAGACATGCTGCCTGACCTCCATGGCACACCTTGAAACTTCATACTCTATGGTATCTTTTAGTAGTTTGAGAGAACTCATTAAGGGTGTGATCGTACATGTTTTAGCCATGACAGTCGTAATTGAAAGGATGCATAATTTTGATCTTATAAGGCAATATAGTTATAGTGAATTCTGTTATTAAAGCTGCACTAATCAATATTTTTATATGAACAACTGGTCACATGACTATGAGTAATGTGAAAGGGGTCGCGTGTGGCAAACCCACAGAGAATTAATCACTCAATTCTGCAAAACCTCTCAGCTCTATGGAGTGTTTACTTTTACACTCCACAACTTTACTGTTTTTGATTCAGCACTCTCATCAACCCTGTTCCCAGCTGCAGCAGGCACCTGTTTTCATTCAAAAAAAGCTCTACAAACCCACTGTACACTACCTACCCAACATCAAATGACAGACAGACAAATTTAGCAGCTAGCTGGTGAACACAGTGGAGCATCCAGCAGCTAAAGAGACAGATTCTTCCCTCGGGAATCGATGGAAACCAAACCAGAGCTAAAAAGACAGTGATTATTATACATACGTTGATCAGGTGGCCAGAAACACAAGTCCAAATGAATGCTAATGTTGCTCTGTGTCTCTTGGAGGTTTAAATAGGCAACTGTTTCCAACATGTTTGCCATGACAACTTTATAAGGTAATACATTATGTCAATGTTGTGTTTTCAGGCTGTTCTGCTGCCCCCAAGTGGACAAAAACAAATCTGTTTATCTTTAATGAAAGGGGCATGATTTTCATCTTATAAAGCAATATAATTCTGTATATTTTAAGTGCAATTTGTCCTTGCGTGATGACATATTTCTGCTATTTTGTTTCTTTTCTCTCAGTGTTGTTTTTTTTTGTTTTTTTCCAGATCTCAGGTGCATCGGTCGAAGAGACTCTGATGGGAGAGGTGATCTTGTCCGTTCTTAAAGTGACGGTGAATAAACCGGCTCTGTACACATGTCTGGCCTCCAACAGACACAGTGCTGGAGCCAACACAGTCAAGGCAACTGCTAAAGTCACTGTCGCAGGTAGTTTCGACACGACTCCTAAATGGGTGAAAAAACAAACAGATCCTGGTAGCTCTTACGCCTGTGTGTGTTAGGGGGTTGTTACAGCTTTGTCTTCAGTTATATTAGTTGTGTTTTGTGTGGCTTCAGCTGTTTGCCCCCCCACCCCCACCCCCACCCCCATTTGGTTGGTACCTCAACCACTCATGCCCTCACACCCCATGACCACAGTCACCTAAAAAAAGAACACATCCCTTCCTCCCTGACCACACACACTGTCCTTCCACCTGGTTGTCCCTCAGTCTAATCACAGCTAACTATGAGTTGGTGAGAGAAGCACCATGGTTGGTTTTCTCTTCCTACTGAGACTGATTTTTGTCTTTTTTCCTTCTCTCATCTCCCTGCCTCCTCTCTTCGCCCCTTTCCTCCTACTTGTGTTTCTTCAACCGACGTCTTCTGGATATTGTCACTTCCCTGTAGAGTGGAGGTAAGAGAAATGGTCTGTGCATTATTTCTATATGCTATATTTCATGAGCTTATAAAAAAAAGTGTTTCCAGCCAAGTTGAACCACCTTGAATCATAAAAATAATCACTTAAGTTTGCTCTGGCTGCATAACCATCTGTGTTTGCTCTGTGTTTGAAGAGACTAAGTGCTGTTGCTTCCTTTGGGTCTGCTGAAGACAATATGCATTTTAGCTCTGTCAATAAACCTAGAATACCAAAAGGGATTCTCTCGGTCTCTCAGTCACCCATATGGTGTGAGTTGAATTTGAACTTTGCTGAACCACAACACAACCCCAGTTACCACATCTGGACTATGTAACTGCAGAGAGAGAGAAGGGGAGAAAGAGAGACACTTGGAAAGAGAGAGAGAAAGGTAGGCGAAAGAGAAAATGTTGGCCTTGGGATGCCTGATGAGAACTTCTGAGGTAAAAATGAAAAAAGAGACTGTGGATTGCAGATCACAGACAGACAAAAGGATCAGGCTTAATGGTTAGATCTGATTTGCCAGCTCATGACCACATCTGGACCACATATTTATAGGATGTAGAAGCAGAGAGAGTCATAGTGAGACAGTAAAGAGAAGGAATACACGGTGGGATAATAGGGTTGATCGATTTACAGGTCAGCTTGATGGTTTGACTTGAACCTCCCCGAGAGGCGACATCTGGAGTTTGTAAGTGTTTGCGGTATACAGACAGGCAGAGGGAAACGTGGACTGAAGGCTGTCAGACAGACAGGCAGGCAGAAAGACCATAGATGTGAGGCAGACATGAAGGATCCACATTTCTTCATGTGTCCATGCTGAAAGGCGAACCGACATAAGAGCAGGCAGACAGAGTCCAGATACACAGACAAGCAGGGTTATGTATGTATGTATGACTGATCTGTTCAATCTAGAGGTAGCAAGGAAGTCTAACAGGAAGACAGACAGGTTGGGAAGGTTCATGTGAAATTACATCCTGTTTCATGATCAACATCTGGATGATGTTAAAGAAGATATTTCAGTTGATACATGTAGACCATTTCTTATTTTTTTTGTAGTGCACACACCTCCACTTCACTAACTGTCAGCCAATAACTTAATAACTGACAGTCAATAAAGCCATTTCCCATTCCTGTTTTTTTCCTTTATTTTCTTTCAAAGATTTTCCTGCCAGTGAGGTCTATGCATAGAAACTTAACTTTATCCAAATCTAGTTTAGATATATTGCTAATGCCAACTAGCACGGGTCCCGGGTGCTTCAGTTTCCTTAAAGAAATGCAGGTTAGGTTAATTGGTGACTCTAAATTGCACAAAGTTGTGAATGTGTGTGTGAATGGTTGTCTGTTTGTCAGCGCTGTGATAGACGGGTGACCTGCCCAAGGTATACCCATCTCTCACCCCTTGTTGTCTGGTCTCCAGTCCCCCTGCGACCCTGACGATGGCTAAGGGGCTTTAGATAATGGATGGATGAACTTGTCTTATAGAAGGATTGTCATACCTGTTTATCCTCCACACAATTCATTAGCTATGCAAAAATACTTAATATATATATGTTAATCTTAAGAATGTCGTTGTGGCATGACTCCTCTTTTCTTATTGAATGTCTTCAAACACCTGTCAGTAAAAATTTAAGCTATCAGCCTCATTATTAGCCAAATTCTACATGAGACATTTAATAAAGTCAAGTCCAGGCTACTATTGTACAATATATAGTTGCATCCAAGCAGAAACAAATACAACATGTATTCCCAGAATATGCGTACAGTACTAAGTCAATATCAATGATTTTAATTATATACTATACTATGCTTTTCTTTGAGAATGACTGTTAGCTGAAGGATGCTCATCTTTGTGTTTTTAGGACTTTAAAAGTATTGGAGCCATATCAATGGAACACAGAGTGGTAGACAGAAAGACTGATGTGCGTGTGTGTCTTCTTCCCTCAGACTCTACAAGGGCATCACAGGCTACTGCAGTGCATATCGCGGAGATGTATGCCGCACCATTCTGCGAGACGATTTGCTGGTTTTCTTTAACTCCTCCCTCTCGGACCCCGAGGACATGCAGGAGTACCTGGTTCAGAGCTGGTGGGCGGAGCTGGAAGGCCTCAGTATGCTGTGTAGCCCTGCAGTACGCTCACTGCTCTGCCACGCCTCCTTCCCTGACTGCAACCCATCAGGGTTAGGACCGGCACCTAAACCTGTCTGCAGGTAGCATTATGTGTCCCTTTGTTTTATTTGTTCACTTTGTTAGTAAAGTATACGAACGAATGAATGAATTTAATAAATGACGATGAAGAAGTGATGGAGTGGATACATTTAGAAAGTAAATTAACAAAATAATGAATCACTGAATGAATGATGTATTTTTTCCTTTACAAAACAGAGAACACTGCCTGGCAGTGAAGGAGCTGTACTGCCATAAGGAGTGGTTGGTACTTGAGGGCAGCAGTTCAGTCCAGCCTGGCCTCTTCAGCTCTGTCTCTGGGTCCCACACTCCCACTTCACTTCTGCCCAACTGTCAGGCCTTACCAAGTCTTCGCACAGACCCTGATGCTTGTACACATGTCCCCTTTGTAGGTAAGACTGAGGCAGGTTTGAGTGGTGTTTCAAAAAAAAAAAGACAAAAAAAATAGCATATAATCCAAAATGTGAAGAGTTTCTTCCATTTTTCACAGCATGTTTTTTTTCATGCTTGTCTGAAAATTTCATGGACACTTCTGAGGAGTTAGTTGGCAAAATGGTTTACTTGCTTCTCTTTGTATACAGCTTACAGTATGCAGTGTTACAACGAACAAATGTATGTTGTTTCTCACTGTGAAAGATGCTAATTAACACACTGAATACAAGACCAAATGGACTTTGCGCTTCACCCTACATTTTTTATTTTAATTGCTTTGCTAGAGTCTGCTAAATCTAACTGTGTGCAGCAGAGACAGCTTGAGCGCAGCACTCTAGCATGAAAGCAGAAAGGAAATGGAGCGTTATGTAAAAGAATAGCAGGAGTTGGCTGGATGCAGTTACTTGTGTGCTGATGGCCAAATAAAGCCTGGCCTGCTAGACTGCAGGTCACAGATACTGATGAGGTCATTAAGAGGGTCTGACTAGCTGAGCCAAAATATACAGCTGCAGGTCTGTGTGTGTGTGTGTCTTGAGTGTGTGGTCTATGGTTTAAAGTCTGTCAGCATAGCAGTGTGTGTGTTTGCTTTGTAATATAATCTTAACTGTACTGAACTGACCTTCAGTGCTGCATTGATTTCTCCATAATATATATTTTTAATTCTGATTACTTAATAGCTGTGCTTCCTCTTTATATTTAAGTTTTTAATCTGTTATTTTCTACATTTCAGACATCAAGACAGATCAAATTACAAGTAAGTGTGAAAAGCATTAAAGTGTATTTGTATGTAGTCATCAGAACTGATCTCACACAGAAATGAATTAATCATTTATTAGATAGTAATTGTTAAAAATAACATATTAATCCTATATCCATTCTCTATGATATAACAGCAACGTGTTACGATGGCAGGGGCCGTTTCTACCAAGGCAGTGTGAATGTGACGAGGTCTGGGATACCGTGTCAGTCATGGAGCCAACAGGTATTGTGGTTTGTGTGTGTGTGTGTCTATGGTTCTAAAGCCACAATGTCACATCACTACACAATGTGTAGAAAATATAAACTTAAATACAAGTAAAATATGCAGTGCAGATACAAAACAACTGCATGTAAATAGAGGGTGGGGTCCAAAAAGACTTGTAATGTAACATTATTTGTTTAATAATTATAAAAATATTCATTTTGTCATATGCTTAAAACTATGGCTTCATAAAGGTTTTTTAATGAAATGCCAATCACAATCACCACAAAATAAAGATGGAAAAGGTTAAAAGAATGAGAGGGAATAGTAACATAACATTTATAGGTGTTGACAGCACAACTAATGCCTGTATTTATAAATCCAAGAGTCTTAAGTTTCCTACAGATTTAAACCAGTAAATGACTGAAGTGTGACTGATATTTTGTGTGTGGATGTTCAGTTTTATGTCAAAACATTCCTGACGTCTAATCAGTATCAGAAAAACACACAAAAATGCTTACAAGTGCGAACACAAGCACGCACGCACACACACACACACACACACACACGCGCGCTCACACTAACACACACATTCACTGTGGCCCAAAAGCCTCTTTATGTTTTTATGGCTTTGCTCAGTGAGAGGGTGTGTTAGGGTGAACTGTTACTACTCTCCTGTGCAGAGTGTGTGTGTGTGTGTGTGTGTGTGTGTGTGTGTGTGTGTGTGTGTGTGTGTGTGTGTGTGTGTGTGCGCGCCAGATCAGCAGAGAGGGAGGGGCTCATCATGTCACATCCTGCCTCTGGAAGCAATTAGCTTTCACACGCATATGCTGCACAGACTCTATCACTAACACTCACACTCGCTACACACACACACACACACACAGACATATATGTGAAACTGAGGTAACATTTGCTCTCTTATGCAATTTACACATATTTGGGCATTCTCTCTCATTTTTTCTCTTTTTTTTTCCACACAATGCTGGCTAACACTTTCAGTTCACAAATAAAACCATGTGCACACGATACTACATCTAACAAAAATGTACAAAAACACATTGGTTTCCCACACTGGGAGAATTATCAGCTCAATGACTGTCTGTGTCTCCTTCAACAAACATAATCTTCAATCTCAAAACACAGGATATGATTTACTGTCTCCTCCTACTGGTTGACATTGGCCAGAGTTACTTGTGAGTGTGGTCGTGAAAAGTTGCAGTGTGCACATCTGTATGAATATTTTATCAGGACTACAGGTGGTACATTGATTCAGAATGTAGACACCATGTAGCTCCAAATTTAAAGTGCATTTAAATTCAAGAAAAGCAGCACACGAAACTCAATAAATCAAGAACGATGTAATAGGCGGTACGGATTCCTAGAAAATACATCTGAATTTTCTATGTTATCTCAGGCTCCTAACATCTAAAACTATGCATGGCAGGCCTGTCAAGCACTTGATTTCTCTGCATGTTGAAGCAATGTGCACAGAGCTGTAGTCAGAGCGATACTTGGTACATAAAGAATTTGGACGGTGGTTTTTCTACCCTCTCCAAAACCAAAAAGAGTGAGAGAGTAAGGAATGGATAGTGGAACAGTGTGTTTGTCTGCTCTGACGAAGCTACAAACGTTAGCATGACAAAATCTGCTGGCGACAGTTGTCACTTCAGTGGGCAAAATTGATGATAATGGGATAGAAATGAGAAGCCTGCTTTTGTCTACCACTGTCTGAAATCAAAGGACCCATTGTTGCAACAATGACTAAGACTTTAGAGTGATAAATCTACCACCGTACACCATACATGCCTTACGGGAATGGAAATCAGACCTGCGGGTTGTTCTCTCTCTCCCCACAGGCTCTTATTGTTCCATTAAATAAAATTTACATTTTTAGTTTTTGTTTTTTGTCCTTGTACACCTTAAATATAAGCTAATTTTAATTTTGAAGAAAATGAAAGAAATACATTTAAAATATTAGCATATTTAATTGTGTTCATTATTTATTTTATGTTAAATATTTATCTGTAAATCTGCAGAACACCTGTTGGCTTTTATTCTGAATGACTGAGAATAGGCCTATATTATTTAACTTAATATTTATATAATTGATATAATTTGATATAATAATCAATAATATCACTATACAATTATATATATTTTTAAATTGTTCAAACCGATAAGCGTCTGTGTACATATATGCATGCTATATTGGGGTTAGGAGGCTCGGAGTGCCATGACAAAACAATTTCCTTTGAAGGGGTGCCATGGTTTTAAAAAGTTTGGGAAGCACTGAACTACACTAAAGTCAGGATTTCAAGTTACAGGAAGCGAGAACGTAGCATGTGTTGCTTCCAGGAAGAGACCGGAATTTTGTGGTATGATGTGCTGGCCAACCACAAGTTAAGAGATAGGCTGTTAAACAGGATGGGATCATTTTGATGATTATGCTTAAGTTCCGGGCCAGCATCTAAGCCTTCATCTCCTTTTGTTAGTATAATACTAGCATGATTGGGATAATGTCTGCTGGAGCAGTTCTCCCAGAGGGCAATGTGAGGCTGATTGCACCATTTTCATTCTGAACTCAAAAGGCCTATGTTTCTTTACTAAATGAGGTAGACAGAAAAGGTTCAACTCAACATTTATCTTTTTTGGGAATATGGGTTTCACAAATATTGATTAATAACTAAAAGTTACACAGTATAAGCCTTCTTTGTTTTTTCTTGCTAATTCCCAAATATCCAATTATCTCTATGTGCACTTTATCCTACTTTCTACATGCTATATCTTCATTTATTTCAATAGGGCTTGGAGTTCATGTTAAAATGACCATCTACTAATCTGTGACTGTGCATGCTTTGAGTGTTTTACTATGTGTGTCTACTTCTGAAAATTTGAGGCATAATCTATGTGTGCAAAACAAAAGCAAAACATAGCTGGAAGTGGAGAAAAAAAACTTTGTGTATGCATTTTCCTTTGTTTGGAAATGTACAAAGAAACCACTTTGAGATGAATTCCTCCAACTTCCAACTTAATTTAAAATGTCTTATTTACTGATGGTGGATTTACAGCTGGAGCTAGAGTGTGGCTTTCACCTGCCTACCTGGTCCATTACAGTCAGAGGAAGAGCAGCTGTTCCTAATATTTTGCACAGTCAGTGTCGTTTTTCTAAAACCTACAACACAAGATCGTTCAGCGATGGCTCGGTCCAAAGTCATCATTTACCTTCTACGTACCACAGAGCAGATGTTTTTAGACAAATATTTTTTTATAGTGGATATAAAATATTCTGCACGAGTCCTGTAGGAAATGAACCCAAAACTCTAATGTTCCACACGTCATATGTGACCCTCCGTAGTAAAATCACATTTATGTTCAGCACACACTCAACACATATGTATGCTGTAAAGTTACATGTGCATGTGGACAGCATGTGGACAGTATGAGTAATGTCCTATTTTGTGCTGAGTCATAGAGGAATGTTGCAGCCAAACTCTGATTCAGTCATTTTGCGAACGCTACTAATGAATTAAACATACCATTAAAACATAGTCATTCTGATGATGTGTTTAATGAGTCAGAAAGACTGCCGCATGTCATAAGTCTATAAAATGAAATGAAATGAAATGATCGTCAATGATTACTCAAAAGAGGGTGTGAAATGTTAACTTACACAGTTCTTATTGACGTAATACATGCTGGTTAATGTAATGAAGTGATGTTTGTAAAGCAGATTATTTTCAACTATTTATAGGTACATTTATTTGGTCACATTTTTTTATTTTGGCAGTTTTTGTTGATATTATTTGATGACTATAGATCTTGTATAGTTCTATGAGCCTTTGGTGTTTTTAATGTGACCGATCTCACCAGACAAACATCATTGGTCATTTTGTTTAAGTACCTAAACCAACCTTTGTTTTCTCTGTCAAGTGACCTCTTGTGGTCATTAGAATAATGACTGCTCGCCCTCATAAGCAAAGGCTCAAGTACCATGACAACATAGACGGAGGAAGGAAGTTGGTGCACTCTGACACTGGTGACTGCTGTCCGCATCCCATTTCCTACAAAACAGTTAATGTTGGTTAACTAAAACCACTTGGTTTAGGTTAGAAAAGACTGTGTTCATGCTTAAAAGAAACCAAGTCGTTTTTGGATTGTGGGCCTTTGCGACAACACGGACAAACTGCCAGGAGGTGTGCCGGATCAGGAAATGTTCATAGGATTATTTCAGAAGGCAATGACAAATGACCTATCTTGTTGTTTAGGTATGAGGACTTGTTGTTTTTAACATTCCTGGCACCAGTTTGCTCGAAACATTCAGCTACAGCAGCCCATGTTGAACTGCAGCTCATAACTTCACATCTTGGGATAGGCTGGACCATTGCTTTTTTGATGACTAAAGCTCATGACACACGAAGACTCCAGATGTTCGGTGTTTGAGTTGGCACTCTGAAGACTGAAGAAACAACCATGCAACCCCTGATGTCCCTCACTATAGTACATTTTACACAGTTTGTAATTATTAAACTGTAACCTTATCATAGACCCTTAAACGTGTCCTCGAAAGATGTATTAAATTATTTGAAGGGCTTTCTTTGTTTCGTTTTTGATGACGAGTCACAGATTTTCTGGAAAAGTAAATTCCCTGTCCATCCAAATCTGTCTGCAACAGCTCTTGAACATTCCAGGGGAAAAAAACATCAAGAAATTCATTGATCAGACTTTGCTGATCAAGACAAGTCTGTTTCCTCTTTACACCTCTCCGGAGCATAGGGTCAGCAACAGAACAGAACAGATAATGTTTTACTCCCACATATACTCACCACTTTAGGGAGTAGAAAGAAGAAACAACAGACTTCTGACAGGACAAGAAGTAAAGGGCTCCTTTCCAAAATGCTACAATTGTTAAGAGCACTCAACCTCCCCCTGTTCCCCTTGTAGCTAGTTCTGTACTGCTTATTACTTTTTGATAATACTTTGTTGAGAAAAGGTCAACAAAACTCTTCTCCTTGTTGATTTTCCTGACTTGTCCTGTAGGTTCCCCACCAGCACCGCCTGTCCGTGGATGTGATTCCAGAGTTGAAGAAGTCAGACAACAACTGCAGGAACCCGGGGGGAATCAGCGACAAGCCCTGGTGTTTCACCTCAAATCCCAACATACGCTGGGAGTACTGCGCCGTGCCGCAGTGTGGGGAGACGAGCAGGGTATCAGGTACTGTGGTGAAGCAAGAGACACCAGGCCCTCGTCAGACCCCTCGTCTCCTTCCCACGGCCACAGTATCGTCTCCAGCGTACTCCATGTCCGTCATCGTCATCATCCTTACTGCACTTGCAGCTGCGGTCTTCCTCACCATCACCATCCTCGCCTGCCGCAGACGGAGGAAGCAGTGGAGAAACCGGAAGAGGTGAGATAACAGACAAGGTGTCCTTCATTTACCTTTGTATCCATCTTTCAGTTCCTCAGTCCCTCCCTCTGTCTCTCTTTCTCCACAGAGCGATGGAGGCCCCGACAATGAGTGCTCTTCCATCGGAGCTCCTGCTGGATCGACTCCACCCCAACCCCATGTACCAGCGGGTTCCCCTGCTGCTTAACTCAAAGCTGCTGGCACTAGAGTATCCCCGAAATAATATCCAATATGTTAGAGATATTGGAGAGGGAGCCTTCGGACGGGTTTTCCAAGCCAGGTGAGAGGGGGAGATAAAGCAGAGGGAAACTATAACTATATTTCTATCCAACTGGGCAATAAAAATGAAAAGGAGAGAGAAGGAGAGGTTGAGGAGCCTTCCACCTCAAATGGGAAAGAGACCAGTACAAAGAGATATATTTTCTTGCAATATTACATTACTCAGAGTAATATTTAATAATGCCATGTCATGATCATAATCTCTGCCAGGGGCTAACATGATGATGTGGTTATTTCTCAGGCAGAGGAAGAGAAAGGGGTCAGGGGGGTGGGGGGTGGGCATAGAGAAGCTAAACTAGGCAACTGGTCATTCTGAGAACTGCTGCGTCATTCACAAAGTCACAAGGAGAGCTGCTATAGGTGTCACTTTCACTCCACACTGACCCTGTTCACAGCAAGACACGAATGTCTCAAACTAATCCCTATGATGAGACTAAATACCAGAGCTGGGTCATAGAGTAGTTGCATTTTTAAAATGTCATGAATCTATTAAAAATCTGAACACGTACTTATAAAACACTGTCAACAACAATTTTGTCAAACCCCAAATCTAAATTTTAGGCTTGAAAGTTGGCTGTTTTCATAGGAGAAAAATAAAACATCATAACTGACTCTTGTCAAACCACTGTTGTACAGTATTGACTAAACGCTCATTGTTTCCACATCTAATTGTTTGTGGTGATCATCTACCTGTCACAGGATTTCACAGTCATTGAAAACCAATACATCCATGACTGATCACTGATCATCACTGCAGCCATATTAAATGTTTTGCACAAGAATTCAGGGCATCTGAAGTGATGTATGGAGTATGGAGATGAAAGTTTTTCTAACCTTGTGAGACTTGACACAAACAATAAACTCACAATTTCACAGAGAGGAGCTTAAAGAGTAAGGGTCGGGTTATGGTCGAACTGAACTACTTCGTCTGAAATCCAATGCATTTATAGTCGTTCCGAACGGCCACACTCGAAGGTGGAGTGAAAAGCCGACCTTCTTAGAGAGTGGGGCGATGCAATATTGTTTAAATATGGGGAGAGTTTCTTCTGGAAGACATTCATAGTGTTGCACTTGGTTGTTCTCAGTTTCAGAAATAGCTGTGTCAAGAATGAAAATGACCTCAAAGCTCTATGTGATGACTTGTTTTCAAAGTAATATTTTAACTTTTAATGTGTTGACTCATACAGGAGTAACGGAGTATTTAGGACCCTTCAGAGTTGCCTACAGTATCCAGATCTATAGTAGCCTTGGAACCAGATGAATCTGCAAGCTTATGTTTTATTTGCTCTGGCAGATGCGTCTGGTTCCCCTCCCATTCAGACAGATTTCCAGCTGACCTGGCTCAGGTCGGGCCAGTCACAACCCTTTATCTAATATGGGTTTGATACGATGACTGTACAGAGGAGAAGCGTTGAAGCTTTTTTGTAAACAACCAAGATGGCTGCTGTGGATGTGGAACATTCTAAGTCCACTATCGCGTCAGTATTAAACAAACTGGACAGTATAGAACAAACAACTACACTTAAAGCTTTTGTTGGTAAGAAAGATGTGTTTGCCGTACTTCCTTACACGTTTCGTTGCTCTGATTGGTTGTAGGTCTATCCAATTGCGTCCAGTGGCATTTTGGTCTGCGCCCGTTGATAACGTCCCTTGGGAATTAAAATGAATGAGAGGTTCCAGACTAATTTGCATTTACGAATTGGTCTCGCGATGTCAGGCTAGTAGCCTACTATCGTCAGTGACGTGCAGTCAGGCAGTGCCTCACCTGTTATAAAAAAAACTTGCTGTGGTTTGTTTGTTTGTTTTCTGTATGATTTCAACATTTCTATGGTCAAAATCGCTAAATTTACGCATTTCCTGTTCAAATCCATGGGAGAAGGGCGAGGTGAGGCAGCGATGGATTGTGCCTCAGCTGACGGCGCTGTGCTACACACACTGACTGACGCAGGCAGTTGGCGCATGCCCATTGCTGTCTCTCTTTATATCGCCAATATACATGTTTGATTACACATGTACTACACATGCTGACGCTCCACAGTCTGTCTAATATATTTAATGAATGTGTGTGACATATTTAGTCTTTCTGATCGGCCATAAATGCGCAGTGAAAATGCACAGGGTGAGGCAGAAAGTACCGTGCCGCACTGATAGGGGGCAGTGCTGAGCCCCATAGGCACAATGGGGAACAGGTACATGTCGCTGCGTGCTCTTCTTCTACGCAGAGGGCGAGGGTGTGGCGCCGAAAAGTGTGTAACGGTACACTCATTTGTTTTTCTTGCTATCGTATTGTTGAACAGTGTGGAATTGATTAAAGCATAATTAAAAGCTTTTAAAACAACTAAATGTCTCAATTAAGGTCAAAATTGAAATATAAGCTTCTATTTTGGGTTCATATATTTTTACAGCCGACTCCAGAGGAGTCAGTGCCTCACCAGTCATGAACCTCACCGCACGTCACTGACTATAGTGTACTGAATACTAAACTGCTGTAAAATTACAATACAACAACAGACATCATACACGTTTATTGTCAATCATGCCGTAGACTGCAGTTGAGAATTCTGATCATCTGTCCATGTCGTTGCACGGACACCACATAGAGCTTTAATGCCGCTACGTGGAGCATGACAGATAAATGGAGGTACAGAACATGTAATAGCACAGTCAGCACAGCATTATAGTAGTTGATGGCATTTTCACTGTAGCACCTGCATGTCGCCATGCAGATCTGGGAGATGTCCTTCAGGCCAGCTGGTAATCCCTTAGTGAAAACTGGAATGGTGCAGTATATGGACACCCCTGAGAATATAATACACACACACACACACAATCTTATCTATTACGTACTTGTCCTTACGAAGATGGAAGTACAAGAGCACAAACACACACATACACACTCGTACCTGCATGCATGACCAGAAACAGGCTACATGTGCAAATGCAGACTTTTTCCTGTACGCACATGCACTGAAGTGTACAGATCATCAGAGAAACAATCATATAAACTCACAGGCAACATATGCCCACATGAACACAGACACACACATGCACGCGCACACACACACACACACACACACAACATACAAAGACTGAGTGTTTCCATATGTGTGTGTGTGTAGACACATTCAAAACACATGGTTGCAGAAATCTGGTAAATGCATTGTGAAAAAAACAACACTAAAAGCCATAATATTGTGCATTTAATTATTTTTGAATGTTTTCATGCACATGCAGGTGACTACTAAAGAAGCAATCTCTTGACAGTTACAGTCCTTAAATTATCTCTTCCTCTTTTCCAGAGGACTAACTTAGTTGCATGTGTACATTGTCTGCGCCTGAATATTTTTTTGCATGTCTGTTTGTTGCAGAGCACCAGGCCTGCTGCCGATGGAGTCTTTCACGATGGTGGCTGTGAAGATGCTGAAGGAGGAAGCCTCAGCTGACATGCAGAATGACTTCCAGAGAGAGGCAGCACTCATGGCTCAATTTGACCATCCAAACATCGTACGACTCCTAGGTTAGTGTGTTTGTATGATTGTGTGTGTGTGTGTGTGTGTGTGTGTGTGTGTGTGTGTGAGTGAGAAGGCCGAAACCAGATATCCGAAGACGCTGCACTCCATTCATCCATTATCTATACCGCTTATCCTTAGAGGGTCGCTGGAGAGGGGCTGGAGCCGATCCCAGCTGACATTGGGTGAGAGGCCGGGTACACCCTGGACTGGTCCCCAGTCAATCACAGGGCTGACAAAAAGAGACAGACACTGACAGGCAATTTAAAATCAATTAACCTAACCTGCATGTCTTTGGATGGTGGGAGGAAGCCGGAGAGAACCCACGCCGACATGGGGAGAACATGCAAACTCCACACAGAAGGGCCCCAGCCGACCGGTGGGTTCGAACCAAGAACCCTCTTGCTGTGAGGCGACAGTGCTAACCACTGCAGAGGCTGCACTCACAGCTGGATTTTACATTGTGTCTCCAGCGTCGGTTGGGGCTGAAGACTACAAGTTTGAAATTGAAAGAAGTGAGCTTACCGGATCTCTGTAGCCCCCTACTCAGCTTTGCTTGAGGCTAGTGACTCGAGGCAACATTAGCCGCTACTAGCATAACACACCCAATTCTCTGACCCAGCGTCGGCAGTTGAGCTGCATTGTGGGTAATGTAAGTGCCAGGTTTTGACAAGGAAGAAGACTGCATGAAATGAAAAAGACAATATCTCTGGTTCTGCTGCATCAGTTTTGATCGATGTTTGCAAAATTTGCACAGTCACATTTTTATTTGGTTTCCCTAAAATAGTCAGTCTTGGCAACTAGAACATGATCAAGGTTTTATGGTGTTTGTGAAGGTTAGGCAACTAAACCACTTGGTTGTTTTTATGGGAAAATTGTGGTTTTGAGGGAGGAGGACCACACACAGACTTGATCTTTATGTAATCATCTTTGCTCAAACAGCATTTTTTGCTGAACCAAAGCCATGTGTGTCCAAAGTGTTTTGGCTCCCATACTCAAAAAGGGCCAACCAGAAGTAATGATTTAGAACCAGTTTGATACACTTTCAAGGTTCAAGGCATCCTATTGGATAATTGCATCATTCAGTAATCAAGCCATCATCTGTGTCACCTGGTGCACTGCATGCTCAATCAAAACAGCAGCCAAGGGAATAGACAATGAATCAATCTCCAGAACACTACTTCACAATAAGATGGTCAAAGTCAAACAAAGTTGTCTCATGAGCAAACACCTAAAATCTATCTCCTCTTTAAGTCCATATGGTGATAGTGTGTTTAATTTACTTATCTGAAAGCAATAAATCCAGATTGCTATGTTATTGGCAGTTCTTTTTCTCAATGCCTTAAAAGCAAAAATGTTTGCTATAGGGGAAGTTCTTAACACTTTTGTTTTCTGAAATCTGAATTTCAGCTGTCGCTTTGGTTTTTACATGAAGCCACAGGGCATTAGAGCATGTGAAAAACCTTAGAAGCGACAAAGGTTTGACCTGAATGAGGAGAAAAGATTAAAAAAATCATGTTCTTTGCTAGTTCTCTTTGCAGTTGCTTGATTATCTCAGCTAGATGAGTATCTCAGATGTTTGCAAGAAAGTGAACTAATCATGTGAAAATAAAGGGAAATTGCACTCAACAGCCCTCTTAGTTAATTCTTCTGTAAATTCAGGCCCTAGTTTCTACTCACATGCTGTAATTATCCTGAATGAAGTCATTTTCCTCAGATCTTTTTGATTGTAGTACTATGAAACCGCAGGAGATACAGATAGGACTGTTTGCCAGTAAACAAGTGCTGCTTGACAACTAATGTGCCTTTGTTGGCCTGAGTAAAACAAATGTCCTCTATTAAAGTTTATCTTCTCTACAGCCTATCTAATCTAATACAAACAGCTTGCATCCAAATATACTTCCAGGAAGACATTTAGAGATACAACACACTCTATGTGGCACTGTCAGTGAGTAAACAGGGCCATTGGTCATTGGCTGTGCTGAAAGTTTGTTTACTTTGGTCCATTTTATGGCTCCAGTGGTTGTGAAACATTTTTAAATCAACATTCACCACCACAGGAAAAAAAAATGGAGATTTTTCAGACGTGTATCAAACTACAGTATCATATGTTTTCCGTTCAGTTTTGAGTGACATTCATTTTGGATGACTAATCTGGAGAGTGACACACCAACGCCCAAGTCTCTGGTGCACACGAAACCCGAGTTGATTGAATTATTTAGTTAATCTCTAATTACCCACTGGTCTAATAATACGCCGCAAATCATGTGTAAAAATACATGCATCATCCATAACATGCATGTGTCAAAATTAGAGATGCCATATGTCTGCATGTCATTATGCTGTGCGTGTGCAGGATGGAGCCTCTGTTATCTGTATATTTAGCGATGGAGTGTAACATTTTGATCCACCTACTGACCTTCAGCTGAGGCCACTACTGTTGAACTACAGTCCTGTTTTTGGACACACACACACACACACACACACACACACACACACACACACACACACACACACACACACACACACACACAGGGAACAGTAATCAGAGCATGTTCTGTGGGGAGCTGTCCCACTCTGTGACCCACAGGACATGAACTAACTGAACATGACCTCCAAGCCTCCTCTTCTCGCCTAAAGTTCCATGTTGTTGTTGCAGCTCTTGTGCTGACCTGGACATCATAGTTAGATGGCAAAAAATCACAGATCCCAAGTATGTGGATGTGCATCTTCATGTTTGTTTGACTTCTACAGTACTACAATATGACACCCTGAGTTTAATTTAACCCTAAAAGTTGATTTAAAGTTGGGAAAATCACCATATTCCACAATGTCTGACTGTATCGTATATTCTGTATCAGCTTGTTCCTTTATGATGTTTACACAGTGAAATGTTTAAAGACTCTGTTTCTAATGGCTGCACAATGGAAATATTCTAGATGTCTTGTGCATCATTTTAGACACCTTTCCCCAAAATTCAGCCTGACGTGTTGTATTTTAAAGAACTTTGTTTTGTTTTTCTGCGGCTTTGAACAAAGCTTGAAAGAGTTTGAAATGACTGGGCTGCTGTCGGGCCACTGAGGTTCCAATTCATGTTGCACAGGAGCAGAAGCAGTGAAGTGCACTAAATCAAGATTATGATTGCGGCCAACGTGACTCAGTGCATTTCAGTACACTAACCGCATAAAGTGCACACATCATGGGCTGAAATGGAAAGAACACAGACAAAATCTGCAAGGCCTCCAACTAAAATTGGCTATAGAGATCGAAACTGAAACCACTGTCTGATTCCATTGGGGGTATTTCTTTTCTTGTTAGCAGACCTGGTGATTTGTTATGATTTTTCTTTTCCTGCAGAGCCATAGAGCACTCAAAATCCAGTTGGGAATGCCAGGTTACATGAATGGCACATCTACAACTTCTGCAGGGCAGTTGGGGCTCTGCACAGTCTTAACAGTGTGTGCTCTAACTCCTCTGAGCAGTGCACATTGCAAAAAGCATTTATAGGAATGCATAGAAAAACAGGCAGACAGCAGACTCTTTTATAGAAGTAAAGTAAATAAGTAGTAAATAAAGTAGAAAGAATTTGGTGAGTGCAAACTTCTGCCCATGCTAGAATATTACACCCAAAGACTTCAGTCCCTGGCATTTTAAGGTAAATTGATTTCTTGATCATGCAAACATCCCTTTAGGATTTGTCAATTCAAGTTGTTGTCTAGTGAGTCTCATATTTATAGCTAAGAAGGTTGTATGTCCACCATATTTGATGGCAATTCATTCATTCATTCATTCTGGAATGAATTAATGAAACTTTTAAAATAACCTATCAAAACACTTTCTTTCCACATCAAGGGTGCAAACAAGCTCAGTCATGGCAACTGTGGAAGCCCTCGCTGCCAAATACACACAACATTTGTTTTTTCCAGAAAGCTAAATTAAATTATCTTAATCGCATCTGAGATTGACAAGAGCTGCAGCCACAATCATACCACTCCCAGTTTTAGAAATTCTCTTTAATTGCCCGTATTTCCCCACAAGACACACTCGGGCTCAGAAGAACACAAGGTTAATTTAGAGATATACTATGTTTACATCACAGGGCTACCAATGTAAGACTGTGCATCCACTATGCGTGAGAGTTTATTTGTGAGCATGTACACATCACAGGTGGTTTCGTCTGTGTTTATGTCTAGGCTGAATATTTATTTATCTTATACAGTGAATGAACTCATTGTAGGATTCTGTAGAAGAAAAAAATACAGCGTGGTTTAATGATGTCACCACTGTGTTTACGTGGGTTACGCATTTGTGTTTGTACTCTCAAACCTCTGCGGTGGGAAAATGCACAACTCACAAGCCTACTTATATTTTCTGTATGTCACGGATCATGAAATAAAAAAAAAGCTTTCTTCTCCAGGTGTGTGTGCAGTGGGTAAACCCATGTGTCTGATGTTCGAGTACATGGCCCATGGTGACCTCAATGAGTTCCTGCGCCGCCGATCGCCAACCCAATCAGTGCGCACCCTCAGCCGTGCCAGCCTGTCGGGTCGCAGCTTTTCCTCTGAGCTGGAGGCGGGACTTCTCTCCTGTGCCGAGCAGCTGTCGATTTCCAAGCAGATCGCTGCGGGAATGGCCTACCTGTCAGAGCGCAAGTTTGTCCATCGCGACCTTGCAACCCGGAACTGCCTGGTTGGGGAGGAAATGGTGGTGAAGATCGCAGACTTCGGCCTCTCCAGAAACATCTACTCAGCTGATTACTACAAAGCCAACGAGAACGATGCCATCCCCATTCGCTGGATGCCCCCTGAGTCTATTTTCTATAACCGCTACACCACTGAATCAGACGTGTGGGCCTATGGCGTGGTGTTATGGGAGATCTTCTCCAGTGGGATGCAGCCGTACTATGGTATGGGTCATGAGGAGGTTATTTACTATGTGAGGGATGGTCACATCCTCTCCTGTCCTGAGAACTGTCCTCTGGAGCTGTATAATCTGATGAGGCTTTGCTGGAGCACACACCCATCAGATAGGCCCAGCTTCAGTAGTATACATCGGATACTGGAGCGCATGCATCAGAACACACTGAGCATGAATGCCGACGTCGAGGCTGACTGCTAACCGGGAACTTTTCACAAAAAAATGTTTGTCCCTGTGCAAAAAAAAAACCATTGACTTCTGTAGTGATTTGGTGCCTTTACTGAGCCGAGCATACATAGAATAGCCAAACAGTACATTTCACTCATTTTTCTTGCCCAGTTTTTCTTTTCAGGAACCCAAACTTTTACCAAACGCTGATCTCTAATTCATTTACCAGCACATATCCATCGGGGTAGGTCTGCTTTATTTATGAAAGAAGTTAAATGCATGTATGAACATGACTTTATCTCCTGACCCAAGAGCCTTAACCTTTGAAGACTTGAAGCCAATAACCATGCAGATTTACCATTTTAGACAGAGATGCACTCAAACATTACGCTTCCTCCACTGCATGTGGAATAGTTGGATTTCTTTTTTTTTTCTGAGCGGTCAAGCTGGTGCAAATGATCTGACTACTAAAGCAATTTTCAAAAAGGGTTAGAAAGAGAATGGGACATGACTGTCACTGCTTCATAGTAACTACATTTAAAAAGCCTTTCTTGTTATTGTCACCTCTAGCAAATTCCACAGCGGCACACAATCACTTTAAAGCATTGCTGTTGATTGTTTTTATAGACAAGTTGCTATTCCATTTTTTGGGCATTCTCGTTTGACTTTTTTCTTTCTTTTTCATCATGTTGTTGATCTTTGTCTTTTAATTTTATGTTAATTTTACTTTGTGACAGTGTTTGACACGCAGAGTTTGACATAACGAGTAAATCACAGCAACGTTGGTGTAATTTGTTTTAAATTTATTAATGAATTCTTCCAACTTGCGTCACCATCGTCTCTCACTATGACACGCACATTTGCATATTTATAATTTTGCAGAAAACTCATTAACTAAATTCATTCCCGTGCCTTAAAATAGGCTCTTTGGTGAGTGAAGAATGGCCTTAATGTTCTCAACGTTCGAAAATATCCTCATTCTGAAAGACTAAATCTTTAATTGCTTCTCACAAAGATAGAAACTCTCTCTTACAAATCAAACTTTGCTGTCTGGTCTCATTTCAACTGTGTTCAGTTGAAATAGGGTCGTATTATTACACAATTTCAGTACAGTATTACCAACGTCCCTTGTGTCATCAATCTTTTTTTTTGTCATGTGGATTACTCAAAGCAGTTTTTGTTCTCTTTAGCTTGTTTTGTAAATGGATTTAATTAAGAGATTAATATCAAATGAGAGAAAACGTTTATCTTGTCAACTGGAAATGCCTTTCAGATGAATGATATGTTTTATTTCTTTTTAAATGTGGTGTGATGTTATGTTGTTGTTATTTGTTACATAACATAATGATGCAGCTTTTGTCTCACTTACTACTTCCCTGTAAGTATATGTCTTTGTATTGCTTGCCAATAAACATAATAATCAAACAAATTTGCATTTGAGATCTGGACAGGGAATGCTCATATAATACCCATACCCAATTTCACATAAATCATTTGAGATATCTTAATTTCTCTGGAGGAAAGTGGATGGACAGACCGACCAACATCCCCAGGCCCTGCTCACATTGTGCCAACGTAAGTCCCGTAAGGCTCAGCGCAAGCAATTTGCTGCACCTCATAGAAAATAAATAGGAGGCAGTGGCCCCACCTAGGCTGCTGTGTCCGGTGTGGCTTTAATGGTAAGAGTTTTGGAACAGCAGTAAAAAAAAATAAAATAAAACCCACATCCACAGACATACCCACAGCAAATGACACGTGCCCTAAAACTTCCTCGGTATTATTTCAAGGGTGAGTTTTAACAAACAGTGGGACTGAGGCATGAACGGAGACAGATGCAGACATGAAAAATCACTGCAGATGATTATTATAAATTAACTATATTCATTTATTGATTTCAATATGGAAAATGTTCAATATGGAAAGATAAAGGGGCAAAAGGGTAAAAAGAAGTGGGCATTTATTTTTCCCTGACCCTAAACTGTTCTCTGCCTTAAAAGCAGACACACACACACACACACACACACACACACACACACGCACAGAGAAAAAAAAGTGCACCAAGTACTTTACCATGTGGATGCTGCAGTGTTATTTCTCACCACCAGAGGGATCAGGGAGGTGAATTGAAGCAGAAAAACAGATTTGCCACACAGCACCATATGTGCTTCGTTTTTACAGCGAATTTCTGAGTGCATTGCTGAGAACATCGGTTCTGTGATGTGTCCTTGCACGTGTTCCACTTACTTGTGTGGGTTTGTATAAGTTTGTCAATGTGTCTCTGTTTGCTTCCCAGTGTGTTTATGTGAGTTTTATGGAAGACGTCTACTTGTGTGTGTGTTTTGGGGATGTCCAGTGTAAACTGTTTAGAGTAGGCAGCATGGAGTTTGGCCTTGGACTGGTCATCCCTCTTCTCCTTGATCTAAACTGTGGATCAGACTGTCTCACTCCCACTTCCTCCTGAGTTCTGCCCTCTCCTCACACCTCCTACGGATCACTCTGTCTGCACCATATTCACTCCTGTTTCATTTCTTCCTTTGCTTTTCCTTCTTTTCCTTGTTCTATGCTCTTCCTCACCGTCTTCTGTAGCTTTGTATGCCTTTACATGCTGTGTGCTGGGACTAGATATTTTGGGATCAATGCTCACAGTGTATCTCGGTTCCCTTATATCATGAGGAGGATGAAACAGAACCACCTCAGATGCATTAACTTTACATTTTTTTTAGATGTTATTTGTTTTCTAATTAACCACTGCATCAAACTTTGGTTTGGAGCCAATGCCAAGTAATATGAGGGCCACATTCACTGATATCAATACCAATATGATACTTATTATAAGAGGCAGCAAATGTGTCATAGTTTTTGAAGTGAGTGCATCACTAATAGGCTACTTCTGAATACATGTTCATGACCACCAAATGATTTGCCAAACAAGCGTCTGTTTACTATTGTCTGTTATTTACTTAAATCACATGCATGTTAAAACACACAGCAGTTTTTAATGGTAAATAAAAAATGTACATTGCATGAATTCTCTGACCTAATGAGGTGCAGCAACAGCAATGAAGCAATAAGTGTCCACTAGTATTTTGCTTGTTATGGTAGTTGTTCTTCTTAGGGGTGCCGTCAATGGGTGGTAACCAAAATTACTTTGCAGGTGACTCTATCAGCCTTTAAAGCAAACTCTCGCACATGCGCTCTTGAACTCTCGTGTTAGAAAATCTTTTTGCCAGAAATCCTAACCTAGTAGCTAAAAATTTCCCCGCTGTGGGACAATAAAGGCTTATCTTATCTTATCTTATCTTGGTGCCTAACTAACCAAACTGCGACCGTTTCACAAATCTTGCGAGTTTTGCAAATCTAGGGTTACCATTTAGACACGGCCAGTTATAGCATGATACAAGCCACTGTGGTATACAGCAATGCATGCAAGGGATCTTGGAAACTCAGTCGCACATTCTTGCCAAATAGGTAGTGCTACTTGCGAGTCATGCGACACAGCTAATATGATAGTTTCCTCCATTTTGGACTCCAGTTTTCTCTGTTCCCTCAGAGGTCAGCAATGTTAAGGTGGTTTGCAACAGGTAAACAGCAAGTATTCACGTGTCAAAGCTCACTAAAGTTGAACCCCACACAAAAAGCACTGTGTGGATTTACTGAACCCATGATTGCAGCATTTCCATTGAAATAAATCAATGGTTTGAAATTTGCCTGTTATAAATGATTGTGTGACAGAGCCCTCATACAAAAACTCACTGTAGTTAAGTGCGTAAAACATGGGTGAAATGCGAGCTGTTACACAGTAGGTGTAGGCAGCTGGATTGATTAAAATAGACTCTTATCTGTTCCCTTCAGATACGTACATGTAAGACAGAAGACTGAAAAATGCCATCAGGTTTCCCTACCGGTCCACTCCCATCTTCTCTCTCTGTTTTGTCCCTTTCAATCACTTCAGTCTTGTGCTTCAGTCTTCACTCATTTCACCGTTTCTTTTCTCATCGCCTCCTCTCCTTGCTCCTTTTGTTCCATCTTCCTTTCCTCACTCTCCATCACCACTGTTTCCCTTCTTATCTGTAGTTGCAGTCAGTTCCTTCTCCCTGTTTCCCATTAGCGATTTCTTTGAAACATCTTAGTTAAGATGTATCGCAAAGCCAGCTGCAGATACAAGTAACACTCATTCATAGAGAATTAGCCGATTGTCCCTTCTCCAAACAAAAGGTTTATCTGAATGGACTCTCCAACCTTCCTGCCAGCTTGCAATGGAAGCTCTCAGTGTTTGGAGACCAAACATATGCTGCCGTGAAAAATCACTTCCTGTTTTGTCCTGATAAACTCCTTTGGTTTGGTACATCTTTGCGGCACAGAAATCTGATAATGTTTCAGAGGAAGCTGGCTGTGTTTCACGTGTTGAAATGTTCTCAGTGTTTCAACAGAAGTGCTGCGATTCCTGGTTGTCTTGGCATTTTAGCAACTTTTCCATGTATCATAAATTTTGCTGGCAACAGGAACGCTGATTCTGTCCATTCAAATCATTAGCTTTAACTTATCTGCCACATATGCAGTAGGACGTTTGACCGAGAGGACATATTCGTCAGTCAACAAACCATGCTGGGAACCACGGAAAGTGTCTATATTGACATTGTGACGAAGATGTGACATCCCCCTCACTCAGCGACAGCACACAGGAACTTCCTGTGTGGCTGCACTGGCTCTGATTGGTCCATTCGTGGAGCAACAGGAAATAAGGAGACATATATCAGTCAACTGGAGGCTAGTACTCCAAAGCTGTGGAACAATAAACATAGCAGAGTGTGCTATTCACACACACACACACACACACACACACACACAAACACACACACAGAACATTCTTTCCTATAAAAACATTTGGCCACTGTTGCTAGGACTGCCGCTTAATTCATGTCACACACAACACATAATGGCACTGACCACTCTTACAGTAGCGTTAAACATACACACATACCCCTTGTATAGAGCACTACTTCATGCAACACCTGCTTTATGTCACAGTCCGCATTCGGCAATGTAAAGCGATTACTTTCAGTCTTTCATTGAGTCGTATCACTCCGGTCTTCTTCTCGGGTCAACAAGTGTGCACTGAGCTCGGCTGGTTTCAGTTCATTTCGGTTAACAAACAGGCAAAATACTTCAGCGATGAGGGTTATCGTTCTTTGTCCATCACAGTCTCAACTCAAGCTGTTAACACAACACTGACATACTATTAACTTGTAAAGTTGTTATGGAAAACAGTTGGCTATTTACACCTTCAGCAGACATGGAGCCACGTTGAAATTCATTTTGGGAGTCGAATGTCAGATCATTTCTGTGGGCTTGTCACAGCGAGCGACACCTTTCACATTATCCATAGTCTTTTGATCCATTGTTTGTATAAAAATGTCCAGTAGTGCAGCTTTAAGCCGTTTGGACTACATGTAGAAAATAAGCATTGAGTTTCTCACTTCATCGAAAACTCAGAATATATTCCCTTTCCTATTCATCCATGCTATCACTAACCACTACGCCAAGCAAAATGAGAAAACACATCCTTTTATGAATGCCTGCATGTTGTCAGGTGATTTCCATGTAATGATGTGTCACTTAACACTATTTCTTTTGGAGATACAACATGACATGGCCCCTTAGCCTCCGAGCCTCTGGGGGTGGCTGGGCCTTCATTCCTGTTTGACTTACAAAAATTCAATATAAACTAACGCTCTCTGTCAACCGAGGGAGCCAAGTCCAGACGCACCACCTCAACAGAGAACATGTAAGTGTTGGGAACTAATGTATTGAGCATTTTCTCACCTCTAAATCTGCACAACCACACAAACCACACTGTGAAACAACGTGGGCCTGTTACAATATATAAACACATGGTTACACACAGACTTCTGCTAACAGTCAAGGCTGTCTAAAATGTGTGAGCAGCCTCAAGGTCTACAGATTAATAGGTCTAGCCAAAATGAAACAAAAACCCTGCATGTCGTGAAGCATACATTATCAGTCTGCGTCTGTCTGTGACCCCGTGTGTTTTCCTGTTACTGACTTTTTGGATGTCATAGAAACAAAAACACTGGTGGATAACAGAAAGGAGCAACAATAACAAGGCTAAACATGAGATACAGCAAAACCCTTAAAAAAACACTCAACTACTGTCAGTAAAAAAGTACCATTATTATCAGGTGTTTTAAAACTCTATTCTTGCTTTATTTCTTTAAAAAAAGCCAAATTCCCCCCCCCCCCACACACACACACCAACACAATAATTCAGACTTTTCTCATGTTTTTATTGTTGCTGGGATATCAACACTATGACTCTGAGTGGACATTCATTGATATTGGCCCGTACAGTATAGATAGTATGGAAATCACATCTATGTCTGTGTCACAATTACTTTCTACAAACTACTGGTACATGGTTTGTTAAATCTGAGGCTTTTCCACAAACATTTTAAAGCAATGTTTCACTTTGGAAGAACAAAATGTTTCACACCTACAGTTTGGAAGATCAGTCATTGCTCCTTATAATGTAAATACTATCGTTCAATGTATAGACTTTGGGATGAACAGATTTTGGTATTAAAATGATAACATCCATTGAGTGCAACACACACCGGCTAATCTGGAGAGCTAAGCTAATGTGATAAAACAACTGTTTTTGGGAAACAATAACACTGGGATAAAGGACAGTGGTGTATCCTGACATGCATGACAGTGCGTTGACGTGTCTTACATAGAAAACAGCCAGTGCGTGTTACCCTTAAGAATGAATTTTTTTTTTGTCTCCTTGTTAAACAAAAAGACAAAATGAAAATAGATAACATTTAAATCTCAATTAGTGTCCCCACATCAGGTGATTTCAACTTGTTTTGACCCCGAAAAACTTATGTTGATGAACAAGATTTTATATTTTTATCAATTCATATCATATAACCTGTATTTGAGTTTGTACTCACATTTTTTGAGGCTGTGTTGTTTATCTTTATGATTCAAAAGTGAAACACTGACATTAATCTTTTTTCTACCTTAAAGCAATTGCAAAACGACGGTGTTAGCAACACACACACACACACACTTAAAGTGTAGCCTAACGCCATCTGAAAATCTTGTTTTTGCTGACCTTCAGTGGTTTAACTTCTCAACTTACTGCAATGATGTACAAGTGTACTCCAGGACACTGTGACATCACTGTTGGGTGTGGTCTGACCACAGTGGTGCTGGGTGTGTCCAGAGGTGAAACAGTTGAAAGTTTCAGCCAGAGAGGGCAGCAAAACACTGCTTTTCAGCCTGGTGCTATGTTACTCTTTAAGGAGGAGGGCTGGAAGGCACTGCACACATAGATATCTAGTTGTGGGTCACAAACAAGTTAATAACTGTAAAAGTGTCTACAGGAAATTCATTAATTAGGGTCACAATACAAAAGAGCTCATGACATAAAAAATCCTACAGTACATTTGGACAGAGTATAACACAGTTAAATTTACAAACACAAAAACACTTTCCCTTTGGTGATTAACTTTGAATAATATATTTTATATACATACATACTGTACACATATACTTACAATGGTGTACAAAGAGTGACACACTGGTAAACAGAGACATACAAAGACAGAAATCTTAGTTGGTTTGCTATATAACCTGAATCAATACTTTGTTAGAAAAATGGTAACAGTGAATGTCAGATACGGAGGGATGGGTCCAGAGACGTAGATTGACAACGTTTGGTCGATGAGTGCCACTACTTTTGTGAGGCTTCTTGTGAGGTTAACAGAAGTGAAAGTCGGACAAACTCAAAGGCAAAACAAAAAAGGAATTAAGTTAAATTTAAAAAATATCTAAGATTGTTGCCTTAGAATTTTAAGGTTTTTCAAATTAATTCCGTACAGTGTAAAGGCACAACCTGGAGATTAAAAGGCCATAAACAAGAAGGAAAATCTAGATGGGGAAAGACAATAAGAAGTCCACTTCCCACTCTCAACAGCTAGGGTACGCTGATAAATAAAAATCCAAATAATACATTTCTTTCTGGATAAAAGAACTTATGTTGCCTCATAAACATGGCAACATTTTGGGAAACTTTGACAAACTTCTGCATAAAATATCAGCTGACTTCATTTTAGCACTGCAGCTTAAATCCCTGACAAACATCTTGCTTCCTGGAAAACATTTGACTGTGTTTTTGGCCATGATTCCCACGTTTCTGTCAGCTGTTAGGAGCTTTGTCTATGTATTGTGGCCAAAAAGTGTTTTGATTCAAGTCAGGACAAAACGTTCAGCCGCACATCATAGCAGCACCAGGCTGACTTTCAGTTGGCTTATAATCTCAAGTTAATAGCAGAAGTTAGGGAGTGCACTTGTGGAAATAATACAACACCATTCAATTGTGCATTGGCTCAACTCTGCCTCATCTCTCACAAAGTCCCTCCATTAATAAAAACACCGTAAAGTATTATCATACGAATAAACTGTAATACGTCATTGTTGGCAGTACACCTTTAAGTGAGAACTGACTATGAAATGTTTACCATGCCACAGCATTAAGCATTTTTCATAAAGTTGCTTTCCTTTTTGTTCAACCAGAAACACTGTCGTCTTCCTGCAACAACTCACCTCTTGTGAGATTTCTGGTTAAACAAAAAGGATCTTACTCTTTAACAAAATGGTCTGTCTCTGTAGGGATCCTTTCCATGATGTTGTCAGACACTTAGAATAACAGTCTGAGCCTGTCAGTGGCAAAAACAAGCACTTTTAGTGGACGGACTTTGACAGACACAGGGATGATGAGGGATGACGAGGGAGGGGGGCAGGGATGTGTATGCAAAACATTTGAATTATTTGTATCTGTCATTTTCTGCGGCATTTGCAAATAATGATCTGCTCACAAAAAACATGACAACCATCTCATATGATGACATGAACAAAAATATATTGTGGATGGACTGTCTGTATTACTTCATATCACCAATCACAGCAAAAAATGTGTATGTGTACATGTCATTCAGTTTCTGGTTAATAGGAAAGATATTTTGTACTTTCCTTGGAGTGTTTATGAAGCCAAGCAGACTTATCAGACTGTGGTACTGAAAGAGTGAACTTCATGAGTCCCTCACAGAAAAGTCATTGAGCATATTCTCAAATGGGCCTTTTCCCAAATACTGCCATGAAAGATGCACATTGGCGTTTTTGGATTTTTAGCAAATATTTATTACAGGCTCAGTTGAAATGGAGCTCATGGGCTGAGTTAAATTTAGTAGGCAGAAATAATGCAATGGAATGAGTGGATTTGCTTGTGGAGGCCAAGTGAGCTGGAGTGATGCTTTCGCTTTGGTGAACTCGCCACTTTGGTCCAGACTGAAATATAACTGTCTGACGGACTGCCATAAAATTTGGTTCAGACATTCATGTCCCCCTTTAGGATGAATTGTAATAACTTTGGTGATCATCTGACTTCCATCATCAGGTCAAAATTTTAATTTGTCCAACACTTATGACCAAACAGCTGCAAGATTAATGACATTCCCATCAGCCTCAAGTACTTTCTGTTTGGTGCTAGTTAGCAAATGTTAGCATTTTTATTACGAGCATGTTAGCATGCTGATGTTAGCGCTTAGCTCAAAGCACCTCTGTGCCCAAGTACAGCCTCACAGAGCTGTTAGTGTAGACTTGTTAGTAGTTTGTTTTATTAAAAATGGTCCCATTTCAAACTAGCCATTCTAGCTTTTTCTTTGGGTCTGCCCACTGGACACCCATCAGTGTCTTCAGTTCTGGACAGCTGGTGGTAAATAGAGTGGGTCAATGTCTGGGGTCAAAACTGTTTATATCAGCTATTATATCATTCGTGGCAAAATAGAGTTCGTAACCTACAAATTCAGGCAAGCTTTCATTAACATCCATGTTCATGCTAAAAAGACGGACTGGCCCTGCTTGTCACCTCTCATCTATTTATCAGAATTCTAAATTCTATATAACTTACAGTCATTTTCAGTTTCAGAGATCCTACTTGCGCCACCAGAGGGCAATTTCACAGAAACACTGGTTATACTTTCACACTTCCACCTCTCTTCCTCAGTCAGCCTCATGGACACAGAGACACTTGATAAAACCACGAGAGGCAGACAGCTCAGCACATTTCATGTCATGATCTGAAGTCTGTTAACGCTCACCAGATTTGACCTTCACCTTGTCTCCACATATTACACTGTGGCACAGAGCCTGCTCTAAAACTGCAAACATCCTCCTCCCCTTTTTGGTAAGATCCCTGGAACAACTTGTCTCTAATTCCTTAGAGGGAATAAACAACTTAGGATTTCTGCAGATCCTGGACCCTTCATGTATTTAAGTTGGATGGAAGTAGGAAACTGTTGGGCTGGATTCACAAAAGCTTTTTAGTTGGAGAAGATGATCAGTAGAAAAATTAGTCCCTTAAGTACTAAGGTTGTAAGGTCATTAAAAGATGAATGATGAATGCACTGCAGCAATGAATAGTGGCTCTGGTTACTTGAACAATCCATAATGTGTAGAACAGTATTGCAGTATTTTTTGGTAAGTCGCTAAACATGTCAAACATGTCAGTATTAATATATTTATCTATCTTACAAGCATTAGCAGGATGTCCCATAAATGTTTCATGTTTAAAGCCGTTATTTTGAAAAAGTTTAAACCCTGGAAACAGATCCAAACACAATCAAGAGAATCAGCCTTGAGTCAAGGTCATTTTTAAGGTTTGAGCTGCTAAAATGCCGTGTGTTGGTTTGAATTTCCCAAGATTTTAAGTCTTTCCTCCCAAACATAAACGAAAAAAGAGGAATAGTGTTCTAAGACCCAAAATGTTGCAACTAATACAGATGAGTCCTCAGATGGATGTGAAGGAACCTCCAATGGTAGTGTCACGTTGTGTGTACGTAACATGTATGTGTGATGTTATGAGACCTTTCTTAAGACTGGTGACCAACGGGACAAAGTCTGAAACCCACGACTACGGGATACAAAGTTAGAGAAGGCTGGAGAATGAGGATGGGTTATACTGGCATTACCTTCATTTCACAGATTACTTTTAAATAGTTCATATCAGCACATTCAAAACAAATAGAAAATAATAAACAATTAAACAAAAATACTAACAGCCTATCAGAGTCCTTGAAGATGAGACTCCACCCCTTTTCTTCCTCAACACAGCGATAAAGTCTTGTCATCTTTCTTCATGGTCACCATCCTTTTCTTCATTGTGATCCCATCCAGCTTATCATCAACTCCGTCTACCAAATCTTCATTATCAAATTTATCAAGTTGCTGTCTTTAGTTCATAACATGTTCGCAGTCCCTCTTGACCTTCCCATGCTGCCATTTACCTTTTTTCAGTCAGTATCTCCACAAGAGATTAACCTCTTCAAGCAGTCGGATTCATCTCCGGGATCTCCAGCCCTCCTTTTATACTACCGAGTGTTCGTTGTGGTGGTGGTGGTGGTGGTGGTGCATACCGCCACTCAGCACCGTGTGGTTGATGGACGACGCCGACCGGTCAGATCCCTCTGCCGCCGTCCCATTGACGTTCTCCTGCCGCTGACAGCACAGGATCTGCCTGAAGGTGGCGCTCATCTCCTTGTCGCGGTAGGAGTAGATGATGGGGTTCATGGCCGAGTTGAACTCGGCGAGGAGAAGGAAGAACTTTTCATATGTGAGGACATTGCAGTTGGCGCAGAAGACGTCGAGAAGGAGGATGACCAGGCCGGGAGTCCAGCAAACGATGAACGCACCTGAGGAGAAAACAAAGCAGAGACAAAAAAAAAGAAGTGAAATTGGTGCCGGAAAAAGTGAAAGATGTTATAAAATGCATTTTGTAACTGGATTTTTCTGGGGTGAACATAAATTCTGCACGTGTATAATTCATCATAAATCTTAAAGGCAATTATTAACATCGTATATTTCTTCAATTTTCATCCTGAAATAGACGACGTGTCATACATCCTTTTTTTTTTGCCTTTGTGATGTTTTTTGGCCTGGCTTTGCGCATGAGTTACTACTACTAATCATCAAGCTCATGTTCTTACCTGTTCGAATTCCAGGTTTCTGTCTCTGCCTTTTAATGAGCCTGATGAAACGCTGAATGTGCAGTTACAGTACTACCACAAATATGTGCTGTGAGCCTGACTTTCTTGAATTTCACCTAGTTAACATATTATATTTCACCTAATCTGTATTTTCAGTCCTGGACTTCCCCCCGATTTCTGCAGTTTAAATTTTAATGACTCATGATTAACATGGAAACTGATGACTTGCTGTGGACTCAGACTTGATTTTTCCTGACTTCCACTTGAGAAACCATGATTCACTTGTACTTAAACATGAGTACTGATGACTTGATCAAAATGGTTACTTACTTACTGTTTTTATTGTCACCTTAAAATTTATACCATATCATGTCGCACACTGAACGCATCCTGCCACCTTCACTTTTGAATAAATGAATATTATGTTAATGAGACAACCTGGGTTTGAATCAGGCAGACGTCTCCTTTTCATCCCTCTCCCTCTACTGAACCACAAAAAAAGCAAAGAAGCAAAAACAATACAAAATAATGAAACAAAAAGATTTTGGCCCTGAAAATGTATCCTACAACACAACCACTGATTGTGTGATGTAACATATAGGTGAAGCCACACCGCCTGGGAGCCAGAGTTGGTTTTTGTCTTGAAACACACAAGAATCACTCTACAACCACATCACCACCACTTAACAACCACCCCGCCATCCATCTACAGAACAAAAACACCCATGTCACTCTTCAACCACATCTAAAATGTTTTAATGTCACATTTAAAGTTTAAAGTACATTTGTTGTACAGTGTTTTCAAGTTGTTTGTTATTGCGGGTGCATTTGGTTACCAGCTACAGAGCCCCAAAAGTGAAAAACACCACTAAAAGGCTGTCTTCTAAGTCATGAATAAACAGAATGATTGTAAATAAATTACATGATTCCATTAGCAAAATCAATTTATCTCGTATTTACTTTCACCACAAGGTATGATCTGATTTATCACAACACTTCCCATTTTTCTAGTTTTTTATATGATAGAATATACATTAGGATGCAACTGAGCAAAATGGAAAATGTTTCATGGGGAAAGTGGGGAATATGACATTGATTAAACATACTAGCACCAAGAACATAGAAAAAGAAGATTTGAAAGAAAAATGTGTGGGTGAAATTGTGCAAGTGGAATAATCTGATGTGAGGAAAAAAACAAATACATTTCATTTTTTGTTATTTTTTCACAAACAATTTTGCTCTGTTATATAAATATTTTATTGCACTTTTGACTAAAGAGATATATTACAATATAATACTGGATTACTTGACTACTTACAAATGCTGTATATATATATATATATATATATATATATATATATTATCACTAATAAGATTTTACTGACAATTTGTCAGTATTTTAGGGCTCCATACACCGGAATGACCACGAAAAAGGTCAAGCTTTCAAAATAAAAGCGCAATAGAATTAAATAAATAAATTTATAACACTATCTCAAAAGAAAACAAAATCAAATAAAACATAAATGCAAAGGAAAATGTCAATCACACATTTTTCTTTTGCTAAGAAATCCAACAGGTCTAAGTGCTTTCCAAAACTGTTACATATGATCATTACAAAAAGATTATTATGATGGTTAAAGTTGGGCTAAGTTCAGGCAACTAAAACTTCATGGTCATATTTAAAAGAAACCAATGTTAGCTGTCTGTAGGAGGTGGGTAGGAGATGGGTTTCCTGATTTCTCAGAAAATCAGATCAAACCGCCTGCCAGTAACAATCAGCATCCTCCATTATCACTCCCTTTATGTGAAACATCTACAGAAACATAAATGACTGACCTCTACTTCATTTTACAACCTCATTTATCTCCAGTGCTCCATCATCGCATCTATAACCATCAAACTCCATTTGGGTGAGTACAATGCATCATCATTTCTCTGTGTAGATGAAGTGTGTTAGCACACTGGAGGGTGGATGGGGGGACGGGGGTCACAGACTCTTTACTCATGAATGTCAAGTTCAAGTATTGTGAATTCAGTCAATGGATGCTATTTGTCACAACTATAAGACAACAGTAGGACATTACACTCTTGAGAGAGTAAAACAAAAAGCCTTGATGAGAAATTAGGCAAGCAGAGACAGAGAGAGAGAGCGAATATTGACAGGCAGGCCTGTTATCTGTTAGTGTTTTGCAGGCGGCAGCTGCAGCGAAGGCTTGACCTCACTTCCTAGCTATGCAGGCAGACTGTCCAGAGTTAGATACATTTCTCAAACGGTTCGCAGCCCCGCAGAGAAACTATCTGAACTATTTGTCTCTCAGTGGAACATCCTACTCTGAACAGGACAGGACTCAGCACAAAAAAAAAAAAAACAGCACAGGAGCATTCAGAACTTCAGTCAGAAAAACAAGAAAATTACTTTACTAACATTATGATTGTATTTCGTGACCATGTTTCCTGATTTTAGTTAGTGCTGATGGAAACATAATATAGTCATGAAATCGACCCCAACCACAGCCTATATTCTTGTCCGTGTAAGGCAAAAACTCATAACAAAATAACAACTAAGCACACAAAATACTCCTCTACATTCCTCTAGTTTCACTTTCTCTTTCATATAGCCTGCTGCTTCTTTAAGACTGGCCCTGTTCTGTTTTAAATGGAGTGTAAAATATGTATATTTACAGGATGTTTGTCCTGATTTTCCCCTCAGAATGAGGAAGAAAACAGTATTTGTGTGAAGCTATGACCTGAGAGGTTTCACCCCTCAAATTCTTTCATTTCCTCTCTGAAGCCAGGGGTATATGGTTGCTTGTGTTACACCCTTCATCTCTAAATTGCCTCTTTACATTGCCCCCAAAAAATGTGTCTGGAAGGTTTACTGTGGCCACATAGAGCAGTGTTACTGCCACGCCAGGTTCACAGAGGGTAAAGCAGAGTTTTTGTTTATGGAAGAAACAAATAGTTTTTTTTTGGCGGACCTAAGTGAAACCTTTTGCCTTGTCACCACTTGAAAATGCCACATGGAGGGAAAAGAGACTGGAGAAATGGAAAGTCAGTGGAGGAAAGTAAATAAACATGGCGACTACACAGGCCGGGAAAATCTGGAAACTACTCTGACACTTTCCAGGTCTTGACAGAGTTAGGAATTACACAGAAGCAAGAGACATGTATGGGTGTTGTTGTGTCCTACTCATTGCAACAGTGTCCTGTGTGACACAATGAGACATTTGAAGGATCATCTTCAGCTACACAGTGATTTGACCTTGTTGAAAGCCATGTTGCTCCACAATACTGAATAATATTTCAGCAAATCAAAACACCCAGAATCCAATGAACAAGAAATCATTTAGGAGACAGGGTATTGAGCAATTAAATCCAGAAAGTTTCTTGTAGGGTCAAAATATTGCCTGCTCAGTACTATAAAGTCAATGTGCATGGAAGCTCGTTTCTGACAGGAAAACAAAATAAATGATATGGCAAAAACAAAAAATATTTTTGATAAGTCATAAATGAGATGCTAAGTCAAAATTCTGACTTAAAAATTAAAAAATTCGACTTTTCTAGTCAAATACTATGTCAAAATCTTAACTTATTATCAATTAAATATGAAATAGTATCTCATAATCATGACTTAGTGAATGCATATTTTACTTATATCATTATTTGGACATTCTATCTCATATTTCTGATATAAAAACTAATCATTTTGGCTTAGACAGTCAAAACTTTGACTTAGTATCTCTTTTTTTTTTTTGACTTCCTGTGAGTATTTTTTTTATTACCATTCCTAACTTTCATCCTTTCTTTTTTCTTTTCCTGGCGGAAATGGGCTTCCATAAAAGAGAGAACAGAGGGCTATGGGAACAAAAATAGGGACATAATGGGGACCAGACAACAGCCATGAACTCCACACTCCCACAAACACACACACAGATGCAAAACTGAGGGTAGACACGGATAAACACTCACATGTGCAGACACAAACACACGCAAACGCTCACTTACATAATTATACACGGCACAAAGACAGATGGATGGGCACTCAAACACAATGTGAAAACATTTGGACGGCGTTGAGAAAGCACTCAGAAAAACGGTCCATTCCATCCCAGCATGCTTAGCCTCACAATCAACAGTTTAATCATTATTAACCAGAAACAGAGAGTCTCACTTTCAGCATTAAAGCTCTTTGCTTCGTACAACATCTTTAGGGGATTATGAGCAATGGTTTTGAGGTGTTTTTCTGTCTCTGCCCACCACCACCTCCTCCTTCAGATTAGGAAATGTGGATGTCTTTCCTAATCTAACTTGGTGTTTGTTAGGAGAGGCTTTGCTCTAATGGCTGACGTGTCATGTTTCTTCCAGGGGGGAAATGCATTTGTCATCATTAAGATGTTTATGACGTTTTTTTTCAGTGTTACTGACACTTTGTGTGCAGCGGCTTGTTCTATTGCCCTCAGTCACATGTAGCGCGCTACAGAATTACATAAATATGAGGTTCAATGGCTTAAGGGATCATGCTGGTGGTTTTGCATGTTTAGCCCTTTAACTAGAAATGACATGTTTTTTTGATTGCCTGCATTTTATGTTGCCATCAGTTTCCAGTCATTTGGCTATGCTTTGAAAAACAACTTGCAGAGATTTGAAACATGCTCAAGAGTGGTAATGAACATCAGTCATGTATCCAAGTCAAAGTTACATTAGTGGTAATACACTTGCATGAATATTGTCCTTTTTAGTGATTTAAAAGATGTTCTGGCTTATGGTACTTGAGAGGGAGTTGCTGAAAAGCATTTTCATGATACAAATGATTTTCCATTATAACCAGGGGTTAAACTGGTGTTTGTGAGGAGGGGGAGACCTTCTCCAATGAAGTTGGGGGGTTGGGTATGGGTGGTGTGGTTTCCACAGACCACATTGTTGACAGTTTGCATAGGGACTATTTCTTCAGTAGAAAGTAGATCGAATGACAATGACAACTGTAGACATTTTGCTCTGTGGATGTGGACTGTGCAGAGTAACAATGGCACTGTTTCTGGATAGAAACAGATGTTGCTGTTGCCTCCGTGAAGCACTGTGAATTCCCAAAAGACAGTAAAGCAACATCCCAAATATATGGGCCTGCACCCAAATACACTGTTTTTGTTCCTTTTTGCGTTCACGAAACATGTAACCATGACAACAAAGCTCCCCTAACCTTAACAAAGTCATCATATTTGAACCCAAACACAATGTTTCCCTGAACCTAACCAAACCTTATCCATAGCGTTCACATCATAAAACGTATTTATTTTTCATTAGTGATTTGTAACAGTTTTAGAAGGCACATGCAAATGATGTCGTCCTGCCAAAGGGTGCATCAGAACAGAAAACCCCTCTAGAGGGCATAGACAAACAACATATTTTGTCATCTAATTCGGACTACATGTTGGACCTTGACCAATCATAGCTTGCTGTCTTTATTTGCGTGATGTACATGATAGGAGATCAAGAGGGAGGTGCTAGTCATGCTAGTGATTTTGTCAGGAATTTGTGAGGCATCCCAGATGCTGCATCAGTTGTCTTCCACTTCCACACTACATGAGAAAAACTGGTTCCCAACACCCCATGGTTGATATTGTGTAGTCTGAACCTGGCATAAAAGTACTTCATTAAGTTTAGGGAAACATCGTGGTCATAGTTAAAGACACCATTGTTGACTGTTGGTAGGAGATGGGATGTGAACTGTGGTCTCCCACTACGAATGTCTACGTCACTTGCTTGGTTAGCCCAACCATCCACCCCAAACTCCTCCGCGAGAGGCTAACGTCATGCTATTTCCGCCTTTGATTCTGAGAGAAAACATCCATCATTTGCAAATACCACAAGAGGGCGCTTGTCAGGAAAATGCTAAGACATCTTGTTTTAAGTCTTTAAGTTACCAACGCATCGTTTTTTCTGATGAGGACAGTATAACATTATGCTAACATAAGTTTCACACACCAGAAAATTTGGAATCTGCAATTTTCTTCTTGTAGTGTACTGAAATGAAGTAAAACCTATCATAATAACTAAACCTCCCGTGCAGCCCTTTAAGTCTCTGACCCTCATAATGATGTGTCTCACACCTTCTGAGTTTCTCTGCTTTGTGCTGATGTATTCCACATGTAGCAACATACTTGACTCATTACAGAGCTTCAAAATTCTGCTATCTGGGATTTTCATGCCTTACTATTATTTCTCACATGTCTTCATGCCGGCTTAGGTTTCCACTAATGTGCAATTCTCTCAGGCCCTTAAAAATGAATAAACACCCAATATTAAATCACTGCTCTCATTCTTCTATATGTCTCACTCCCTTTCTCCCCATTAATCTCTCTATCTGAACCTCTCTCTGTCTCTTTTTCTCTTTGCTGGTTACCTGTACCCCCATCCCCTTTCCCCATCCTTAACGTCAATTATCTTTCTTTTCTTTGCATCTTCTCTCTTGCTCTCAGTCTCTCTGATTTCTTCTCTATCTCTCTTTTCTTTGTCTCGCTGTGGCCACGCCTTCCCTCTCTAACCCCGTGTCTGTCTCTCAGCTTCACCCTTCTCCCGCATCTCTCACTCACTATGTTTGTCTCTTTCTATCATTTTCCAAACCCAACCATCATCTGTGGTCGTGACCATGATCCCACTGCAATAAGTCAGCGGACAAAAAGCATTATATATATATTTCTAAAATGGCCCGGTGGCTTCTCGGTGATCCTCAGAGGGATTTATTTTTCCTCTCCCTTCTTTCCCACATCAGTACTTCCACACACACACACACACTAGAGATAAGATAAAAGTTCATATTCAGTAGCTGAGTGTTTACAGTTATTGATAAAGAGACATGTGGTGTACACAGTGATCTAATGGATGACTGGAAGTACACTGAGGTCTTTGAAATGGCAATAATGAAGGTTTTCTTCTCTGCAAGCACAAACAAAAAAGGCTGTAATATATCTGCAGAGTTGCTGGTCAGCAGCATTTCTGCTTTTCAAACCTTACTTCTCTCTTTTCTTTCACTCACTGTTTTGGAACAAAAAGACAAAAGTCAAACAGTAAAAACAATGCACGCTGGTACTGCAATGTTCTGTTATTGTTTAGATCAAATCCAGATTGTTTGCCACAGCTGCGCCACTCACCACCAAATTCTGAATCCAATTTTCTAAAATTGCATCAGATTTAAGGCGGCACTTTGGTCCTTGAACTTTTAAAATAATACCAGTCCGGTCCAATCCTGCAACTGTTTTGTTGACAAAATTGTATGTGTATGGTTCCATTTTTATCTTCTGCTCGCTGTTTGGTGCCACCAGACTCTGTTACTTCAGTCTATGAACACAAATGTTTTCTAATTATAATCGTCTCTGTTATTCTGTCCCAGAATGCATTGGAAACAATCACCCAGTCCACGAACATGCACCGACCTGTACTGGACTTTTGAGGCCAATACCAATGTAGATATTCGGGAGGTAAAGACATTTTACAGTTGAGCAATAACATAGCACTAACTGCAAAGATGGTATAACAGGACATTTTAAACTTCACTGGAAATTAAATTATATACCATCAATAACAACAAATGCAACAAAAATATGATAAATAAGACTCAAATATATTTAAAAAGTCAGAACAATTTGAAACTATTCTGAGCAATTATAAACATAATAACATAAAGTAATCTGGTGTGGGCAAGCCTGTGTTATGGTCTAAACATATTAAAGCAACTTTTGATCTTTTGTAATTTCTCTACTGCAGTTTCTTTTTACTTATCAGTCAACATATTTGACAATACAGATATATCTTTGCTAGGCTAAAATCAATAATAAACCAATAATATCGGGCAATGTATCGGTGGGGCTCTACTCACATATGCATTCCTGCCACCACTATTTATCTTCATGCATCGAAAGCATGAAAGAGAAAACAGCCGTAAAAAATTTTAAAATGTATAAAAACAAATTCCTATCCAGAGCTGTTTTTGATTGGTGTCACATGATTTACAGGTTTTTTTTTAAATAAAATCCTAACAGCCAGAGTTGATCTGGATAATACTCGATTATACTTGAGATCTTTTAGTTGTTAATGCAGGCTTACAAATCCAGTAAGTAAAATAATTATGTTGTAGGTGGCGCACACCCCAGAAGAGCTTAATGACACTGTGGATGTTCGAGCGGCGTTAAGTGTTTGCCAGAAATGAACAACTGACTGCTGAAACAGGATTCACAAGCACAGATGCTGCGGTTGTGAGTGAATAGAACATTTCTTGTATTAAGTGCTTCACTACACACACACACACACACACACACACACACACACACACACACACACACACACACAGAAAACAGGTGACATTGCGAGCTGCAAACCTGTCATATTTCCACAATGACAGCAGATTGGAGGGTCGTAGTTAGCTCTGATTGGTTCTGCTCAAAGTCAGCCAAAAGACACACTTGCATTGCAGTAGCAGAGAGAAAGAAATGTGTGTGTGTATGTGTGTGTGTGTGTGTGTGTGTGTTTCTGTCCTTACTTTGAAATCTAGACAAAAAATTAGGGAGTTCTTGGGTTGAACATTGATTGGTTTTACAATGTGATTTTGAAACAAATGCAAGTCAGTGATATGGCATCTGTGTGCATGTGTTTGGGCGGTGGTATGTCTTGGCGCTCCACACTGTCTGACGATGCGACTGCATACAGCACCACGGGTTTTAAGATAATCTAATCATTCACAGAAGACCCCTACATGAGCCAACACCTGACACACAGACACACACACACACACACACACACACACACACACACACACACACACACACACACACACACACACACACACAGTGAACAAGGGTCATGGTTAATCTGACAGTGCTGATGACTCATCGAAGAGTGATGAAGAGAATCTCTGTTGGTGTCATTCAAATTCTTTGTTTTTCAGCAGAGAAGCGCCAGTGGCTGAATGGACAAGCAAGACTGTCTGTGACCTGTGACCTACAGCTTTTTGCAACAGATCAACAGACTAGATTTGGTTTTTGTGAAAACTGACGGTCCCGTGAATAGATTTTTGGTGGTTTGGTGTCTAACTAGCAACAAGACATACATGCAGCGACATTTACTTGAAGTCACAAGAAGTTGCACCACACAAACTACTTGAAGCCTGTTTTGGGACATCTCAGCCACCATATCTACTGCGATGGAGACAGTTCTGGATGCTTCCCATTGAAAAGTTTAGGAAAGCGTCTGTGTATAAATATCTCCTGGCCAATACTGGATTTTTGAGGCCAATATGGATATTTGGGAGTCTAAAAAATGGGTCAATAGTAATTTTTTTTTAACATGAACACACCATAAACAAACAATCCTCATACAGATCCCTTAGATTTATTGTTATTACTTATCGACCAAGAAATGTACCAATATGTTATATCTGCAATCAGCTGATAACGGCTTATATACTGGCCTGGCCTATTATGAACTTTTTCTTAAAAAGTTGCCCTGTGGAGTTTTCTTGTGAACAAACTTTCAAAAACAGGTTTCTGTTTAAATCTTTGAGGCCTAACAAACACACTGAATGCATTTCCTTCCCCATAAAACATTTGCAAAGCCAATTTTTTGCAATATTTTGAAACCTGCATTGTTTCTCCATGAGGGTTTATGTGAGAGAGTCTATGTGTGTACATGTATGTGCCTGCGTTTGTGCATGTGTGCAAGTGTGTGTGACCAGTTTTTTATTTTCCATCTCATCCTGTCCTTCCTAGAAGAAATCACCCATGGCTGGTTTTACAGCATCCTGAGAAGGACAAGTGGAGAGGACAGCAGGCAGCGGGGGAGCAGTTATTATCATCTGGTCAGCAGATGGGAGAAGCTGGACAGGGAATTGCTGCAGGGTTTACTTTCTCGTCAACTCATCGCAATCTTCCCCTAAGAAGTCGAACACAATCAAAACCCAGAACTCAATGGCAACTTTGACCCCGCCAGAGACTGAATGACTTGTGACCTTTTTTGTTTTGCTTTGGCCAGTGTAAGAGTAAGTGTATTTTTTAAATGAAGCAGGAGATAAATGTCCAAGGGATGTGAATAAATTATTGTACTGTAGATCCCGTTAAAACTACCTCTCTCAGAAACAGCAGTGGAATCCAGACTGAACCAAAACACATCACACCCTTGCTCAAAAGACTTACTTTCCCAGAGAGGGTTTGGCTTCAATACAACGAAACAAATGAGATTTGTTCAGGAATTTGAAACAATAATGATTTAAATTAATAACAGTGAGATTTGTTGAACCGTCTTGTAAGAAAGTATTGGAAAACTGCTCTTACAGGTGGCAGGCGATCCCTTAAACTTGCCTTTGTTGCTCACCCTAAGCATAAAATATATGTTGCTGCATAACATTACAGAAAAAGGGAAGTTTTTGTTTATAGCGGAGTTCACAGTCCTTGTTCATATATTTTTTTCTACATTAACACATCACAATGTTTTCACAGTTTTCTTGAGTGCTACACATTCAAACAAAGCTGTGGAAAGTGGAAATACAAAACAAGTATCCCTCAGTTATCAATAAAACACATTTTATTCTTTGATTTTAAAAATGGTTGAACTGTTCTTTAATCACAGTGGTCAGCTAAACCCTTTGGGGAATGCAGCCAAAGAGCAGCAGTAGTTTAGTCGCTCAGTGTAGGTGATTTCATTTCTTTTTCAGTGCGTGTTTACATAAAAACCTCCCATTTCTAGAAAAAGTAAAGCTTTTAAACTTAGACTGTTACGTCACTGTCCCCAGGCCAGGCCTTTACTGGCAGAACCTGATATTGAGAAACTCTTGAGATAGGGCGTGATGTGGTTTGTTTAATTTCTAAGGAATCCTCTGCTGTTCCTGGATGAAGTCACTTACAAGAACCTTTTTCTTTTTAGGGTTAACAGCAAGTGTTATTGGATGACTCAGACTTTTAGTAGTAGTGGTATATGGAACACTGACTACAAGAAGGCAGGAGCAGCTGCAATGACACAAGGACTTTCAAGCTTTCATTTGACCACTATACAATGGAAATGCAGCTCTAATCAGTCAGAATGTAAAATGTTACTGTCACAACGAACATTACACACTGAATATCTTTAAATTGGTTATTGTATTAATCAAGGAAGAAAATGGCAATGACAAAAAAGACAAAGCGATATTAACTAAATCTGAACTGTGCTTTCCTTCATGAGTTACCCTGGCTTTCTGGCCGTAGTCTTATCTTTCACCTTCTTCCCAGGATAATCTAGGTGCAACCAAAAGTAATCCAGTCACATGCCGATTAATTTACTTCATGGTTAGCTTACCTCTCTGCACCCTACAGCCATTAAGAGACATGGAAATGTCTGCAGATGAGAACTGCTTGCCTCTTTTCTGCAAAACTGCTGAACCACAAGGTTAAATAAGCAGAAACAAACAAAGCATCTCTAAGCAGCAGAATATGTATGTTCACCAGTTATGTACATAGTGTGGGCTGCAGAGCACATTCTGCTGTCCACTGCTCTGAATTAAGGTCAGAGTAAAGACAACAGAGGCAACAGGATGAGATAACACAGCACATAGGAGACAAATCACATGGAATCCTTTGGTATGTTTTGTCTAGGACCAACACATCCTGCTTCCAGGCAGTAAGAAGAGGACGAAGAAGTCCTTTTCCCACAATTCACACTTCAACTTATTTTACACATGACTAAGTTTGCCTGCTAGTGTGCTATAGTCTATGTAAACATTTATTGCACACCACTGAAGAGGCCTGGAGACTTGTTGCAAAGTGGGAAACATTATCTACTGAATGCTTCAACATAAAACTGTCAGACTGCGTCACACAGTCACACAGTCACACAGCTCAGCTTGAAAATAAAACAGGCACTGTTTCATCAGGAGAGAGCTTTGTCACTGCATTAATGTGTTAACACCCACAACAGCAATCATACCATACAATAGTATAATACCACATTGAAGGATAAGTCTGGATTATTGCAACTTGGTTCTTATTTTCAGAGGTTTGGACATTATTTCTATCTTAGAGAGTTGTGCTGATGCCTGAAGGCATATTTTATGTGACGCGAGAATTATAATTCATTCTATAGTGATACAAAACAAAGAGTGGCCTAAAGCATGTCTTACTAGTGTGCCCTTATACTGCCCAACCAGTGTGAATGTAGCTAATAATCTTCATCAAATGTGGATTAGATGTGAATGTTTCACAATTCTTGACATAGACAGGGACCTTCTGGGGCTCATAAAATGTCCCACATAATAATTGTAAATGATGCGAGGAGCTGGGGTGCATCAGTTTATAACATTATTGATTATAACATTAACACAGCATAGAAAAAAACCCCTCTATCAGTGTGATATGAAGCTGCTAATTAATGCAGTCATGGACAGAAGTCACATCTAAGATTTTGATTTCGCATCAGTGAGGATGATACTCCATGAATAACTGTACAGTATACATTTTCAGTACAAAGCCAAGACATTTAAAAGTTTGTATAGGGGTGTCATGAAGATGATATGCAGGCAGGAGTTATTTTGAGTATTTTCCCACCATATTAGGTCTCTGTCAAAATTTGCAGAAGTGGTAATCTGTTAAATCTCCACTTTCATTTCTTGAGGAAATAAAGGAAGTGATTTTGCTTACAGTGAGAAATAGACCACACTGTATAAAGTCAACAAACCACATCTATCAAAGTGCTGTGGCAGGAGTCTATCTATTCCACTTCTACACCTGAGACACCTGGTGACACCTTCTACACATTATAGCCACTCACATGCACCTCTCTGGTGTCAGCAAAATGAAATGTAATTGAAATGCAATGGTGCCTTGACTCTTAAATATATCAGAACATATCCGTGTTGTACCAAACAGCCCTTCTGCTTAAACTGCTCATGCAGAATCACAGCACATTACTGTAACGTGCTTCGTAGGGGACAGGGTTGGCTGAGATGATGTATTTGAGGCTTATAGTCGTGCTAGGCAGACACTGTGCTGAATTATACAGCCTCACTGATAGACCCATCAACAGATTCATTGTTCTGCTGCTGCTTCAAATGTCGGACTCACTGCTACAGAGATATATTACTAGATATCCAAAGTAACGTTAGAGTAGAGAGAGCTGGAGTATAGAGTAGCTTGCTGGATAGAGATAGATACACTACAAATGTATTGGATGGATAGATAGATAGATAGATAGATAGATAGATAGATAGATAGATAGATAGATAGATAGATAGATAGATAGATAGATAGATAGATAGATAGATAGATAGGTAGATAGATAGATAGATAGATAGATAGATAGATAGATAGATAGATAGATAGATAGATAGATAGATAGATAGATAGATAGATAGATAGATAGATAGATAGATAGGACACATCATGTCTCTTCCTTACCCAACACAATCACCACGGTTTTCAGCAGAGACATCATGGTATCTCTGTTGCGTCGTGGTCCAGAGCTATGCCGCGACATCCTCATGGTCCTCTGGCGCACATAGACAAAGATGTGGGCATATAGTGTCACCATGACAACAAAAGTCACTAGGTTAAACACTGCCCAGAAGACCAGGTAGGAGTTGCTGTAAAGTGGTGCCATGTTGGAGCAAGACTTAATACTACAGATACAGTTCCAGCCCACGCTGGGGATGGCCCCCATGACTATGGACATGGTCCAGATTATGACAATCACCACCACCACACGTCGGTTACTCATACGCGTGTGGAGCTGCATGCGGAACACGGTGATGTGGCGCTCGATGGCGATGGCGAGCAGGTTGGCCACAGACGCCGTCAGGCTGGTATCAATCAAGCCTTGGCGCAGCAGCCACGTCGAAACAGTCAGACGCCTCGTGTTGGGTCCCGTGTTGAACATCAAGTAGAAGTAGGCCAGTCCAGCAAAGAAGTCAGCAGCTGCCAGGTTGGCCATCAGGTAGTAGATGGGGAAGTGGAATCTCCTGTTGACGTAGATGGCGATCATCACCAGAAGGTTGGCAAGCATGATGAAGATGCACACGGTGATGCCAAGGCCCATCACCAGCCTGCTGACGGTGTTCCAGTCAGCAGCAAGGTACTTGCCACTGCGGTTGTAGAAGAAGGCGATAGTCTCGTTGTAGTAGCACTGTTCCTCATCCATGGTGGTAGTGGTGCTTTCTGAAAGGAGAAAATATATTAAATGTTAATTCTTTTTAGCAATTCATGCCAAGGTTGTTCATATTTTGATTGACCAAGAGGATGCTCTCATCAGAGCAGTGGTCTCCCTGTCATCTGTTGGTATATGTAGAGGGGCTGGAGATTTTATTCAAAAAGATAGGTTTATTTTTCACATGCACTGATCTGTAACACTGCTCATCATTTCAAAAGGATTTCCACAGAATGAAAATACAACGGAAATGCTAGATTTCATCAGTAGATTGTGTAGTGCTTGAAGATCACAAAAGCTAGATTAAAATGAGCAATGGAAAAAAGCACTGCAATGAATGACCATGTAGTTCAGTCAAAGAGTATGGCATACATGGGAATTTCAATCTGATAACATTACTGTGTAAATGAAACCTAAAACCAAAAGAGATGTACCCAAAAAGGGTCCAGATGTCTGTGATGTACGGAGGTTTTCTTAGAAATTGTATAGATATCAGTGTGTGAGAGAGAGAGAGAGAGAGAGAGAGAGAGAGAGAGAGAGATAGTGTATAGGCATGTTTGTGTGTTTTATTATTCCAAGCTTGCTATTAATTAAGCAACAACATTTGTGCATCTGGATAGTAGGGACGCCCCTTAAAGTTCCGTCATTTGCATTATTTGTCTGTGATCACCTACAGGAATAAAAAATCTAAACCATCAAACCATCAAATGGCCATTATGGCCACTATTATCTTTCTATGCTTCAGTCAAAAATGACTTCATCTATACTTTTCAGGACAAATGCATATATTCCTCTTTCATAACATTCAACACAAAGCAGTGCTTTAGGAAACATGTGGACAGTTCCTGAAACATGGAAAAAAAATCCCCTTTGGATTTAGACTCAACATGATTAGTGGTCGTGTGTGTGTGTGTGTGTGTGTGAGTGTGAGTGTGTACGTGTGTGTGTTTGTGTGTGTGTGTGTGGTGCCCTGAGTATTTCACATGTATAAAACAGCCATCGTTAAAACAGGAACAGCAGCTTTATAAGAGCAAAAGGTCTAAATAACGATTGTTAGGAACAAAACTTGTATTGTCTACCGGTTACAGTTAACAGCAGCCCTACACAAGGGTGGTGTGTATGTGTCTGCGTGCCTGCATGCATGCTTGTCTGCTATTTGTGTGTATCTGTGTGCTGTGTGAATTAACCCCAGTGTGATATGAAGCTAAAACATGTTTTTTCCATCCAGTGGAGTTTTATGTGTTCCTCATAAAAATACGAAACCGAGAAAACTAAGCAGCAACAGCAGCAACAGCAGCAACAGCAGCAACAGCAGCAACAGCAGCAACGTGACGTTCAGAGTCAACTCACACACACATAAACAATGCTCACAGGAACGTGTGTGTGTGTGTGTGTGTGTGTGTAATAAGCTCCAGTCCCACACAGATGCTGGCTAGTCTCTCTCATACACCCCAGACCGGAAACAGGACCTCAGGGCTAGGGTAAAGTGGAGTGTGTGTGTGTGTGTGTGTGTGTGTGTGTGTGTGTGTGTGTGTGAATGTGTGTGTGTGTGTGAGTGTGTGTGTGTTTGTGTGAATGTGTGTGTGTGTGAGTGTGAAAGAGAGAGAAAGGTGTAGCAACTGCGGGAACAAGGGGGGACGAGGACTGAAAGAACGAGTATTAGAAGTTCTGCGTCAAAGGCCAGTGTTTTTGTGGAAATCCTTCTCTCTCAATATACTGTCTAATACGACCGTTCAAATCCTCTAAGCTCTCTTTTCTCTCTGCAGTGATACAGCACACATCTCCACTCTGCCAAAACTGAACTGCAAACATGAAAGATTTTCTTTTTTTTCTTCAACATTTTCAATGTTGGAAAAACTATCACAACCTTCACCTCTGAAAAATTCACATGAAAAATAAGGGATACTCCTGGGAAATGAGGCGGTGTTGAAAGCTATGAAAGCCGAAGTTTGCCAACAATAATTTTCAACTGCTGCACCTCAACTGCTAAGGAGCACTAAATCTCATTGGTAGCATACTGTTTTGACGGCCATGATATACAAGACATGTTACATAATGGGGGTTAGTTTTGCCGGTAGCAATAACCCATAATTTAGTTCCTGACTGTGCTTTTGTTCCATAGAACCCCATGCTATAAACTCTAAATTTAGCCCATTTGTAATCCTAATTCAAGCCAAAAGCACCACTGCCCATGAACTATACAGTAAGCTGGCTCAGAGTGTTGGCAGTGTCCAACATCTTTATATTCCTTAGCCAAAACGGGTGTCTATTAGGCATGGCAGTGCACCAATAATAGTATAAAGGAAGTCCTAATCAATTAAATAAACGGTTTTCTGGACTCTGTTTATATCTCCAATTTCCTGAGGCGGGCCGATAAGGGACTCCATCTGCAGCCCTGTTTGCTTGGAGTGGCTGTAAAATGTTATTTCATTCACTGTAATACCAATGGTACACTCTATTAGCTGTATTGAATTATTGCTAATGCTGCTCCAGACAAGCCGGATGTATCTGCTAGATTTCTGCATGTTGATTTCTGAGGAGACAATGTCAAAAAAATGCACACTGGCCACCAATAATTATAACAGGGCCACATTTATTCATTACATGTTTTACAGCATGTTTACATTTGATTAATGACTAATGTTTCAGAATTGTCCAACTTTTTTTAAAAAAAGAAGACCACACAAAATATTAAGGTTTGGTTCACAGTGTTGTCAAGTCTGTGTTGTCTTAAAACAATAGTCAAGTGCAGTTTTTGTTTGCTGTAATCATTCCTCCAGTTCGGACTGGCCATTAAGAGATCCCTTCCTAATACACTTACAGTGTAAGGACAAAATCTGCAGTCCTCATTCTGTACAAAAAATGAATTCCAAAGTTTATCTGAAGTTAAGGTGAGACTACAGGAGTCTGAGTTAGCGAAATGAAGTGAGTTTCTTCCAAATTTACAGTGATTTTATTACAATGGGACAATTTAAAAAAACAAATACAAAAAGAGGGAATTTTGTCAGTCAGGAATTTGGCCAGGATGAACAGGCGGAACAATTACAGCAAGTAAGAACTGTTTCAATGTGCATATGGATATATGGAGTACATATGGAGTATTGTTTTATGACAGACTTCAAAAATGTGAACCTATCCTTTAAGGAAACTACTTGTATTTATCAGATAATACATAAAAAAGAAAAAAAAATCTGAATTAATCTTTATGCAGACTGTATGCCTATGTAGGAATAAAGTAGTACTGGTCAATGTTACAGAAACAAATTGCTAAATTTGTAATGCTGCATAGAAAGCAGCCCTTTCCTGTTTGCCTTTGGTGTCTGTGGTGATTTTTTTAACCACTTCAGAAAGGACATTATCAAAACCTAAAATGTAATTTTGAGGTTTTTAATTGTTACTTATATTTAGAGATAACAGTAACTCAGCCATTAGGAAGCGGCGAAAAGAGCAGCTGCATGACAGCAGCAACACTAATGTAGGACAGATCCACAGTGAGGGAGCACTCCACGACAACCACCGTCGCAGATGAAAGCCCATCTATTGTGTTTGTCATCTGCTGCTTATGGCCATTACACGTCTGGAGGGAGCAGTCACCGGGGCATTAGATGCCTGAGGCGGGTCGTCAGTACTAGAAAGTGGAGGAAGTGTCAGTGGCCTCTCACTACAAATTCCCAACACTTTCATCAGACCCTTGGAGCCTGCAGAGAGAGATCCTGTCATTGTGTGTGTGTGCACGTGCATGTGTGTGTGTGTTTGTTTGCAACAGCCGGTGGGTGGGTCTTGTAAAAGGGAAAGATTGAGCAAGAAAGAGGACACAGAAAGAGGGGATTTTAGATTTCTGTGTTCCTGCACCTGGGTGTGTATATGTGCACTATAAAAGAGAAGCATTTTATTTAGTGTGTGTGTGTGAGCGAGAGAGGAAAGTTTGGGAGTGTGTGTGTGTGTGTGTACAATGTGTTGAACTCTGGGTGTTAAAGACAGAGAACAAAATGCTCGCTGTGCTTGAGTGCGTGTCGACACACTCTCTTTATACTTGTTAGTAATGTGTGATAAAGTCTGGCTGTGTTTTGTGTGTGTGTGTGTGTGTGTGTGTGTGTGTGTGTGTGTGTACGTCTATCAGGGTGTGAAAGGACCACCCTGGAATCCATACAAGTGAGGTCATAACTCAAGCATCAGCACCAGGGCTACATCCGTATATTCATAGCATACGCCTAATTAACACACACACACACACACACACACACACACACACACACAGAGAGACACAGACACACACACTCAATTATCCTAGTCTCTCTTTTAAACTGTTACAATCAAACACACTTCATCTGTTGTTTGTAAATGAACAAACACATTCTAAATATACTAATAAATAAACATTTAATGTTTTTTTTTCACTTTTCATGTTTTAACTTCAGAGGAATGAGACATTTAATTAAAGGATGAGATACCCCTACATCCTCAGACTTTTGGTCTTGGCAATTTTCAACAAGTCAAAGTCCCACTTGCAGCTGCTTGTGACTGCAAAGTTCATTACACCCCACAATGCATGCTGAAATGAGCAAATGTTGCAGATGGGGTGAGGAAAATCAAAAGGTTCATGGAAATTTTATGGAAATCTTCTGAATGAATTACGAGGCATCTTATGTGCAAACTTGACAAATCTGACTTTATGCTGGAGTGCCCAAAATGGATTGGCTTCATGTCATGGCAATCCTTTGTTTAAGATTTTAAGATTTTTTGTGTACACGTGGAAACATGTGGAACAGTGCTGCTAAAGGGACTGCAAATATATTAATATACCAAACACCCGAAAATGATACGTTCAAGTGTCAAAGCTCTCTAGCGGCCGTAGTTATGACAGGAGCAAAGGAGAAAGTAATGGGACATTATTAAAGATGGTTGGGTTGGATGGATGGGTCAACAAAATGTCTGACTTTAACACAGGCTGCTGTTCGATGTTGGTTTCTTTTAACTATGACCACAGTCGTTCCCTGACTATAACCACATGGTCATTACTGTAATCATGACGACGAAGGTCCCCTATCCTGAACAAATAAGTGAATCAAACCAAAACCACAATTTTCTCCAAACCTTAACGAAGTACTTATTTGAACCCAAACCATGACCCTAACCCTACCCAAGTCGTGTTCGAGCCTAAACCTAACCAAACCTTAACCATAGCATTTTCACATCATAAAACAGGTTTGTAACGGTTTTGGAAGGCACCGACAAACAATGTCATCCTGCTAATAGGGGCGTCAGATCAGAAAACACTTCTACATGTCGTCGTAGAGAAGCTGAATAAACTTCAGGCAGTAACTGAACCCAAGTCTGCTCCCAGTTTCTCAACAATCCATCATCCAAACTTTTGGTTGCTATTGTTAATACAGTCCTGAGAGGAATAAAGCTTTAAGGGGAACACCACTGAATTTCATGTTTGACATGTTATTCCTATGCAGAGAGAAAGTTTAGTCTGTATTAGAAAACATTTATTAGTGTATCAGACAGATGTCTGGCCAATCTCTCAGCTGGGAGTCAACACTGAGCCCCATAGGGAATTTATGGATAATTAAAAGATGAACTTGACAAGGAAAGTGCTCTTGTTTCCCCTTTTTGAACCGATAAGACATTGATCTACAGCTCACTTGTGCGTGAAACTGGATGTGAATAATTTTAGTTCATATCCAGACTTTGAGGTGCTTCTGATGACTTACAAAGTTCTAAATGGGCTCGCTCCTTTATACCTGTCTGATCTCCTTAAAGCTTGTATTCCATCCCACGCTCTCCGCTCTCAGAATACAGGGCCCCTGTCTGACCCTAGAGTTAAAAAGAAGTCAGCAGGCTGCAGGGCGTTTTCCTGTCATGCCCCCTTCCTCTGGAATAACCTCCTCATTGACATTTGACAGTGTGACTCTGTTGGAGCCTTTAAATCAAAACTTAAAACTCATCTTTTTGCTTGTACCTGTTACCATTATCCTTCCGGCAGTTCTGTCTCAGTCTCAATGAGTTATTAAGCCCAGTACTTATAGGTCATGGTTGTTCTGCTGATGAGAATACTGTAAACTTTCTGAAATCTGAATCTCTGTAACCCTCTGTTTGTTTGTGTCCCACAAGCACAGCTATGTACCTCTCTGTCTCCCTCTCTTCCTAGTTTCTCCTCTATGTCCTCTCTTTTCACTCAGGCTTCTCTGTGCTGGACCATCGGCCATCCTGGGACCTCTCTCTCTCCCCTGGCTGTCGGTGTCTCCAGATGTTTGGATCTGGATTTTTGTTCTCCAGGAGATTCAGCCTCTCCTCTCGTCTCTTGCTCTCTCTCTCCCTCTGTATGCTTGTTTCCTTTCTCCTTTCTGTGTGAATGGTGTGCTTGAGCTTTGCCTCGTGTGTTTGTGTAGTCTGTCCTCTTCCAGGTTTCCATGGTGGAGAGGAGGCTACGTGGCTCAGGTCCAGGATCTGTTTGGCGACACCTGAAGCTACTCAACGTGCTCCCAGATCCATATTCTTCATATTCATTGTCGTCCTGATTGTCCATACTGTAATTTTACTATGTATGTCTATTCTGTGCACATGACATCTATTTCCTGTCTGTCCGTCCAGGAAGAGGGATCCCTCCTCTGTTGCTCTTCCTGAGGTTTCTTCCAGAGTTTTTTTGGGGGGGTGTTTTCCTTATCCCAATCGAGGGCCTAAGGATAGAGGGTGTCATATGCTGCACAGATTGTAAAGCCCCTTGAGGCAAATTTGTGATTTGTGATATTGGGCTATATAAATAAAATTGACTTGACTTGATTTGTGAAACTTTGACTTTGACAGGGAATAATGATGATTTTCTCTTTTATGGAGAAAAAAAATCAACTTCTAGCTTTGGAACTCAGAAAAAACATGATCATATGAAGCTTCTTTGGATGCTTATGTTTTATTGTCCAAGAAATAGCCCCTGCAGTTCATCAGTACGGCATCTAACAGTAAATTGTTGGCTCTGTGGTTTCTAGCCTTGTGAAAAGTCACGAAACATCTAAGTGTGATTACAGTTATGCATAAATGATCATGCTGAATACTGATACCGCCGTACACATCTGGAGCATGATGATGATGATGTTTAAAGATGTAAAACTATTTTTAGATTATAAAATAAATCACCTAAATTGTGGAGGTCAGCTGTGCAGCATTTCTCAAACCAGCCTTTGATGTGAATGGGTGATGGAGGTAACATCTGAAAGTGATAGAAAGCCACTTCAGTGAATGCTTGCAAACCGTCTGTAGATTCTCATGCCTATGTTTAATTCTCATTATACTGTACATCATTGCATTTGCATTGACTTTTAAGCAAGACCTTTCTTAGCAAGTGTAAATTGTGTTTTTTGTTACTTTATACCCGCCTGATGTCATTGTTTCCCCACCTACAAAGTTAAAACTGGCTACCATCCAGTGAGTTTGTATCTTAAACATTCTTCACATAACGAATTTGACTGAGTGACTGTCCAGGATGTGATACAGAATGCCAGTCCTGGATCAGGTCTACCCATTAGTTTGGAGGTGTCAGGGCTACAATCAGATATTGGTTTAAAAAGGCTGATTTACTTTGCATCTCGGGGCAGACTGAGATGATTTATGAGCTGCGTTCTGTGAGCCTGATCCACAAATTCCCACTTGGCACTGTTGGCAGTGTGGATATCATATGGATGACAAGTGAAACTGAGAAGACTAATAACTTTCCATACTTCTTCCCTCGCGCCTCTCCTCCTTCTTTCATATAATCTGCCTTCACTTGTCCTCCTTTCCAACTATGTCCCACATGTTCTATTCCTTTTGCCCCCATTTATCCTGCTTTCTTTCTCCTCTCTCCCTCCATCCTGTTTCCTTGCTTCCTAAGTGTCCGATATCCTCTCACCTCACACCCTCTCAACTCTTCTTTTTTATTTCCTCTCCTCTATACCTTCCCCTTTCTATAGTTTCTCCACTTTTCCTCACCTATGTCCCCTTTTTCCTTTCCTCTCCCCTTAACTGCCCTGTTCTTCTCTTGCTCCCATTTCTCCTGCTGTTACTCCTCTCGCCCCACCTTTTTTCCACATGTTCTCCGTTTTCCCATATTTTAACTCATCTTTACTCTGCTCCTCCTTTCCTCTCCTCTTCTCCTCTCTCCTCTCTGCTCCTTTCCCTTTAACCTATCTCTTCTCTTCTCTCTCTCCAGCTCATCTTCTGGCATCTCTCTTTTTCTCTGCTTTCCTCTCCTGTCTCGTCCTCTCATCTCCACCTCACTCCTCCTCCTCCTCCTCCCCCACTCTCCCCTTTGCCAACTCTCCACACAATGTGCCCATTGTTTCCATACTCCCACCCCAGCAGAGAAAGCAGAGAAACAGGACTTCTACAACCCAGAATACACACAAACACTCACACACATAGGCTTTCATTCTCTAACTTTCTCTTTAACATCATGGGCGAGTGCACACAAACCACACACACACACACACACACACACACACACTCACACTCGCACATAGTCTCAAACAGTTGCTGCAGACCCGCAGAGCTCAGTACAAAGGTTGGATTGAGAGTTGGTGTTGACTCATGTGTGACTGCAGCCGTGACGGGCTGATTCACGGCTCGTCAGTGGATGATACCCCTCCAACCACTTAAGCACTTCCATCTCAGCACACGAAGCCCCAAAGTGACACATGTTCAGTCATTACATGATGGCTAAGAATATAATCGAATAGAATGTGACCATTCTTATAAACTAGCCTATATTTGACTAAAATAAAATAGAATAGAATAGAATAGAATAGAAAGTGATTAATCTTATATAGTAGACCATATTTGACTTGATTTGACTTGACTAGATTAAACTTGACTTTGCTCCACTCGACTACAAAAGAACAGAATTAGGAGAATCTAGAATATTACTGTAGAAAAGCCAATTAAAACTCGACTAGACTAGAATCAGCTCGAATAGAATAAAACAGAATGTGATTTTTTTCTAAGAGACTAGACCATATTTGATCTGACTCGACTCGGTTCAGTTGGAATCGATTAGAATAGGTTTCGTCTTGCAGACCATATTTGACCTTACTCGGCTCAACTTTTTCTCATGGACTAGTCCATACTTGACTTGACTTGACTAGAATAGAACTGAATCAGGGGAATCTAGTATATTATTGTCAAAAATCCAATTAAAACTTGACTCAACTAGACTCAACTCAACTCGACTCAAATAAGAAAAGAATGTGTTTTTTTCTAATAGACCAGACCATATTTCACCTGACTCGACATGAACGGAATAGAATAGAATAAAATGTGTTTTTCTCATAAACTAGACCATATTTGACTTGAATAGAATAGAATAGAACCGAATTAGGGGAATCTGTTGAGAATATTATCATGGAAAAGCCAAAAAAACATATTCGAACTTGACAGCGACTAGTAAAAATAAAGGAAACCACGCTACAGGAGATTCAAGAGGCATCATTTTATCACAACACCAACAGAAGCACTTCTGGAGCATTTACTCTTGGACGTACTCTGACAAAATAATGTTTTATCCCCCATGGAGAAGGAGTGTTGCTAAATCACACACCATTCTGTAGAGACAGGCTGAGTGGGCTTCGCAGTGGCTTCTGGTTTGTCCAAAGCTACTGAAAACAATGTTTTATTTCTAAATAACAGCCAGAATCATAAATGACACTTAAATTTTAATTTGGCTGTAAATTCTTCCAGGGATCATAGCTTGGGAAAGCCTAGTGACAACCGAAATCCAACTCATGGGTTATTATCTGCGGAGCAGTGTATAACACACCCTTTCATTTTGCAAATGTCCATCTAATAAGCTTCTTTGCTTTAAGGTCTTTCGGCTATGATCTGTTCCACATGTTTTGGTAAAGCAGGTTTTGAGGCTAATTGGCAGGAACAGGAAAAAATACTACCATGAAATTGATAAGCCCTCAGAAATGCAGAACAAGCATAAGCTGTATGACACAAATACATGGCGTGTACACCACTTGACACCTAAACTTGATGATAAGGGAGAAACCTGAAACTCAGGAACTGAAAGACATTACACGTACGGTACTTGATTGAAATGTAGATGTTGTTTGGTTGTGTTTTTTAAAAGAAACCACAGCATGACGCAAGACAAGAGGAATTGTGGGAACTTGAAAGATATAGTAATGCATTTACAGTTGTGCATTGATTGTTTGCATCTGAAGGGGTTTCATTACGATATGACAACCAAACATCTCCAAATATTTAACAATGACTGGGTCCAAAGAAACAGCCTCCACCATATGTGTCAGCTTTCTCTGCAGTTTGTTGTTGGGTGTGTTCAGTCATCCTCTAATGAAATCACACTATTGGAGAAAGATTCCACAGATTACATCACCCTAGCTCAGATGCAATATGGGATTGCGTCAGTGCGGTCTGCAGAGATTTTGGGCTTTGACTTAAAAGCGTTCTTCAAATTCATCACTGAATGCTCTGGACTGTCGCTTGTCAAAGTCACTAATGCTGTGCACTGAATGAAAACAAATGCTTGCATGCATGTATGGCCACAATCTAGCTTTGGGAAGCAGACGAATCTGCAAGCTCATGTTTTATTTGCTTTGGCATATGCGTCTGGTTCCCCTCTCATTCAGACAGATTTCCAGCCAACCAGTCCCAGTTCGGGCCAGTCACAACTGTTTATCTAATATGGGGCAGGTTTGATACGATGACTGTACAGAGGAGAAGCGTTGAGGCATTTTCGTAAACAACCAAGATGGCTGCTGCTGATGTGGAATCTGCTATCGCGTCCGTATTAAACAAACTGGACAGTATATTTTCTCTAAAACAAGAACAAACAACTGCACTTAAAGCTGTTGTTGATAAGAAAGATGTGTTTGCCGTACTTCCGACAGGATTCACTCAGCACTACATCACAAGTTTCGTTGCTCTGATTGGTTGTAGGTCTATCCAATTGAATTCAGAGGAATTTTGGTCTGCGCCTGTTGATAATCAAAAATGAACTGAAAGATGACGATGTGAGGCTAGCCACAATCTGCACTGGAAGTAAATTTGAAAGGTTTTTGCATAGACTTAAAAAAATCTTCCATGCAAAAAAGTTATACAACAATGACCCTGAAGGAAACTTGTGAAATGCAGTGCTGACTGCATTTGGAAAGTGACATATTTCTTTTGTTTTGGCTCTATTTCAGCACATCACATTTAACATACGTAAACCAATGATTATGAGATTAAAGTGCTGACTTTAAGGTTTAAGGTTGAGGAACTTTATATCCATATTGTTGTGACTTGTGGCCCTTTTTTATAGAACAATGCAGCAGGACAATGTTTAAACACACACACAAGACAACCAAGGAGTTTTTAAGGCCAAGCAGTGGAATGCTCTTGACTGGCCAAGCCAGTCACCTGACCTCAGTCCTACTGTTCATGTTTCACTTGCTGAAGGCCAGACTGAAGGCCAAAAGCAAAGAAGCTTTTTTTTTTTGCACTTTTGAAAACACAAAGTGCTTCAAAAAAGGAAGAGAACAAAAAGAGGGAATATAAAAAGAGATACAGTGACTTTGGAAAGTATTTAGACCCCTTCCCTTTTTTGCAGCACCAATTACAGCTTCAAGTCTTCTTAGGTGGGTCTCTGCAAGCTGTATGCGTTTGGGCAGTTCCTCCCATATTTCCTGGTAAATCCTTTCAAACTCAGTCACACTGGATGGGGAGCGCCTGTGAAAGTCCAGGTCTCTCCACAAATGTTGAGAAAGAGTTGTTGAGAAAGTCCATTTCTAAACACGTTTTCACTTTCTCATTTTTTTTCTTATCACAAATTGATTGCCAAAAAAGTATATTTAATACCTTCTAAATACAATCTATAACACAATTAAGTTGAAAAATGTAAATATTTTCCAAAGCCACTGGACGAGATGTTCCTATTTAGAGGTGGAAATGCCTGCACCAGAGGATATTGCGTCTCAAATTTAACATCTGGGAGAAGCAGGTGTCTTCATGAACAGTCTTCAGTAATAGCTCAGACAAAAAATGCTCAAGTGTCAGCTGTAAAGACTAATGCATCACATGTGCTGCTGTGGTGCTGAATGTGCATCTACTGTAAAGTGACCTTACATGCATTTTTTCAAGACCAGCAATGTAACCGGCAGTTATTTTTAACAAAGGATATTCATGAGATACAGCTGGGTTGAAAAATAATTTCCTTTTTTGGTTTTGGTTCCTCTTTCTGTACTTTCCCATAACTTCAGACATCTTTTACATGATTTTAAGCCTCACACACACACACACACACACACACACACACACACACACACACAAAACAGAATTAAGACATGAGGAATGAAGAGTTGCAAGGAGGGAAATGAATGGGAGGGCAGCAGGGAAACAAGGAGTGAGCGAGGGATTCATGCCTCAACACCATGATGTGGTCCAGTGCCCAACAGCACGAGACTCTGAAATTGCATCATAGCGACTTGTGCTCTCGAAATTTTAAACATTGCGGTCGCTGTGACTGCGCGTGCCTCATTGATGCCTAGCTCGTGATGTGACTGACTAGAACTGTATGTCACTCTGACCAACATCCTTTTGCCTAACTTGCATGGGAATACAATCTTGATACATCTTTATCTGCTTCTAAGTAGGTGACATTCTGGAGGTCCACCACAGGACATATTTCGTACCAGAGTCTCATTGTTGTTGCTGTCAAGATACCGTATGTGTCGCCTACATTTCACAGTGAAGACACTGTGTAGTAAATTCTGGTTTGTTCATTTTAACTGAACAAATATGCCAGCATTCTACAAAGAAATATGTTGGTTTCACCTAATTTACGTCACCTTTCTGGGCGGATATCTGACGTGCTTTCTGTAGGTTTGTCCACAGTGCTAACTACAGTGTTGGAGTGTAATGGCAAGTCCCGCGAGGATGTGTTGCGGACAGTGGGCATGAGTCCGCGGAGTAAATGGTGCCCAACAGGTATGCTGAAAACGGACTAGTGTATGGCTCCAAACCTGTGGGTGATCAGGTATGCGCCTGCCTGATTTTCTCTCTTTCTGTCTCTGTTTTATGTCTTTCTCATCATCTTTTTATTTTCTCAGTGTCAGTCTCCATTTCCCTGAGTCGTCTGGATATGTTAAATACATCGCAGGGCTGTGAGATGTGTTTCATGCAGTGCGTTCAAAGATAACAAGACTTTTCGCTCATTTTTCGGAGCTCACCACTACTAGCTAGCTTGCTAATTAGCTACTAGCTGTTCTTCTAGCTTACACAACAACTCTTCTGCACATTCTCTAAGGATTAAGGTATATTGAGCATATTGTAGCCTGTGAGAGGGGGTGTTGTGAGGCAGAAAAAACTGAGAACCACTGGAGCACATGATAAACTAAACAACTGATCCATTGATGGCTCCCAACATGTTATCCTTCAACTGAATTTATCTCCCAACATACAGTCACCACATTATTTAAGATAATGTCAAAAATGTCTACTATCCTAAACTGCATTCTTTCTCTCTATCTCACACACACACACACACACACACACACACACACACATAAGGGTAGTCAAACTGACAAGGATGGCTTCCTTTCAAAACCACAGTTCCTGTCAAAACCACAGTTCCTGTCAAAACCACGGTTTACCTTTACTGAGACCAAAAGGACAGAGGAGTACGAAGATGACCTTTGCTACAACATTTACTTCTCCTTGTGCATTAGCAGAACATGCAGCTAATGTATGTAAATATAAAACATAAAAGCCAGAACACATGGGTTAGGAGCGTTTCTGCCAAGACCATCAAATATAAGCAGTCAACCAACAAATGTATGACAGCCAGAACAGTCTACAGTACTTTATCCTTGATTATACCACGGCCACCAAGAAAACCATACAACAGGATGTCTTAAAACCATGGAAAGGTCTGAATAACTGTTTAAGTGTCTACAAACTTAAACGAATGGGTGATGATTGTAACACAGCTTCTCTTTTTGCCTGTGCCAAGTGGCCATGATATAAGCAAGATAATACACTCCAAGGTGTCCTGACTATGCAGTGGAAATGACTCCATTTCGGGCCACGACGTTCTTCGCCCTCACCTTGTTTTTGTAAATCAATGCAATTCTGTAAATGGAAGAAAACACTATTCCACAGTACATACTGTATGTACATGTGTCTGAATGTCTCAGCACTATACACAATAACTACTGATACAACTATTTAACTTCTTACAGTTACAACAATGTCTGCTCTGAGCTGGTCTCCTTAGACGTCAGTCACATGAAATGCAATTGCAGCAGTGCAGTTTTTAGTTGATTCCAATGGGCTTGAAGCATTGGAGGACTGCTTCAGCACTTTGGGTACCTCGTGATTTATCTGCCTGTTTTCCAAGCACCTGGAGTTGAAAGTCCAGTTCTAAGCGGATTGATTGTTTACATCACTTCATCTTTTCTGCTTCAGTCCAATCTAAACAGAAGTGTGAAGTGTGGACCTTCAAAACTGAATTATTAAAAGCAAAAATGAGGACAGCCGCTGCTGACCACCCAGAGGTATTTGATATTGCAGAACTTGAATGGTAAACAAAAAAACATCAAGCCCAAGTGGGACAGTTGAAGTTTGAGGTAGGTTGCCGTCTGCTATAACTGTTATTGAGTGCAGCTGATCGAGTGTAGCCTGCTGGCACACAAGTGTCACACTTTTAATGAAATCATGTCATCACCAACTTGATCATGATAAGCAGTCGAAGAAGAAGTTGTGGTCTAACCACAGATACACACAGACATGCCAGCACAGCAGCTGAAGAAGAATTAACATCTTTCTTAAGAATTTTTACAGGCTTGGTGCAGGCTTGATGGATTAGAAGGCTGTAGTTGTACTGAAAAGCTCCACAACTAAATGTGTAAATGAATAAATGTAACTAGCACTTAGGAGATAGTGTTGGTGATAACACACATCAAATCTTAATCTGCAAACCATTTGCTGTATCTTGTTTGAGCAGGTAGAACACTTGCTTCAATCATTACCCCGTTCACACGGCTTTGAAGGAAATTTCATATCTGCCACAATAGCTCACAAAATGTGACTCTGTTACCTGCATGAATGTGGAAACAATCTGGACGTTGGGAGTAAGAATGGGTGGAATGCAGGTCCGTAGACGAGGGGGAGGAGAAATCGTGCTTTCAGTAATCACAACACAGATGGTTCAAGGACCTTTTCTTTTAACGGATGTCAGAGCTCATGTAGGAAAACGTAAAACAGACGTCTTCAGGGGAGACGATGAGTCTTTGCAGTGGGAGTTTTGTTTCGTTTGAACAAGGAGGTCAGAAGTCAGAAGCATCAACTTATCCCTTCAAATTGAGATTTGCTTTTCAGCGTCTCACAGGTTGTGGAATAACTTTCGGATGAGTATGAGTATGTTTTTGTAACCCTGTCAAATCTATCACTCAGAACTTTAAGGACTAATAGCCCGAGCTGCTACACTGGTTGCTTAGGAAACCACTGAGCTCCTGAGAACTATCCTGTTCCCGTGTTTGAAGTGCTGGTGTGTCATATCCAGGGTGACTTAGTATGATTATCCGCTGAAAAGCCCTAAGATACATAGAAGTTTGGAAGGGCTGTAAATTAAAAATCAGTTGTGAAATGTTTTGAAAACTTAGACTGTAAACTCACACTGCATGTAAAGTTAAATTTCCATCCATTTTCTATACCGCTTATCCTCTTAGAGGGTCGTGGGGGGCTGGAGCCAATCCCAGCTGACATTGGGCAAGAGGCAGGGTACACCCAGGACTGGTCGCTAGTCAATCACAGGGCTGACACATAGAGACATACGGACAATTTAGAATCACCAATTAACCTAACTATAATGTCCTTGGATGGTGGGAGGAAGCCAGAGTGCCCAGAAAGAACCCACGCGGACAACATGCAAACTCCACACAGAAGGGCCCCAGCCGGCCGGCAGGTGTGAACCGAGAACTTTCTTTTACTGTGAGGCAACAGTGCTAACCACTGCTGCCCGAAGTTAAATATCGTTTATTTAAAATAACAGCTTGCTTCCTGTCATCTCTATCTCTCACTTATCTTCATACTTTGTAACCCTCTAGAGTAGCAGTGTTTGTAAAATGCTTTATAATATGCATTCAGATATACGTTGCTAAGGAAGCTTTTACAGATGGGGTGGTTGGAACCAAATTGTTGCAGCAAGAATGACACAGCTATTCGTATATGGGTTAAAGGGTCATGAGTTTTGTTTTGTTTTGTTTTTTTTGCTTGGAAAGGAAGCTAATCTGTCATATGCATCAAATCTCATTTAAGTTTAAAGTCCCCAAATTGTCTTTAATCACTAATCTTTTCTTTCAGTCTTTAAAATGTGCACATTTGCTAGGGTATTTGCAACTAATTGGTAAGAATGACTAAATGCAGAAATATCTATAAACAATAAAGCTGGCCTTGGTTCAATAAACCATATGTCAGGACACCAAGTGCAGCCCTATTTCAGAGGAATTTCGCAATAACAAGTTATAATATTTCTTCATGTCTGAAGTGGAAAGGTTAAATGTCTTACTAAACAGCCCAAGGCTTAAGATGCTGAAGACCCTATGCTCTAGTAACCCTATCCCTCCTCCAGCTGTAGCTGTTGAATGTGTCTCAGCCGAGTTTAAAGTCAATATACATGAGATTCCATACAGTAAGATGAAAATGGGCACTAACATTAGAGAATATAAACCCAGTAGGGCCCTTAGGTACAACCAGTTGACTGCTTCCTAAAGATCTAGAGTCGGAATCAAACAGGGTGAAGCTGATTTTAGCTACAATGCTGCTCACAGATGGAACCAACTTCCTGATGACCTCAAATGTGCCCCGACTTTAACTACTTTCAAATCTAAATTAAAAACTCTGCTGTTCTCCTGTGCATTTGCGAGATTAGTTTCTCTAATGCACTTTTATTTCCTTTGTTGCATTGGCAACTTACAACTTATTACTGTAACTGTATTTTATTTCATTTTATGTATATTATTTCATTTTTATCTAATTTTAAATTTTAATTGTTTTTTTTTTCTTATTGTTTTAAATGTCATTCTAATGCTTTTCTTTGCCTATATAAAGAACTTTGAATTGCCTCAAACACAGAGGCTTAAAATTGTTCAAATGTTCCCATATTTCAACCAGGAAAAAAATTTATTGCAAAGTATTAAGTCAACAGTCACCAAATGTGACTCATTGTGAAACATTATTTTGAGAATGTGGATTTAGTAATTAAAACAGCCTGAAAGGCACTAATCTATCTACAGAGTAAATGCTTCTCACACTCCACTATAGCATCAAAGACCCCCTGAGGTTTGTGGCAGTGGGTGGTAGGTAAACAGTGTTCTCACTGTCTGTGGTGAATTCACAAATTAACACACTCATGGACACACGCACACAAACACACACATAGCATTTGAGGCTCAGATCAGTATTAATTAGCTAACATGCAAAGGGCAAGGATAGCACGTAGGGAGCATATTATAGTTTTTTTTGTTGTTTTTTTACAGTAGACCTTTACAATCAGTTAGAAATGTTATGTTACCACATATACTGGGTGCATGTGGGAATGTTGATGACAAGGAAAAGCCATGGGATCACCAAAAATGTGGAGATAATGACTATCCTGAGGAAATTTCATAGTGATCCGGCCATTTTATTTTTGTTTGTTTGTTTGAGACGGCAGTAGGAAGGAAAGGTCATGTAATGGACAGAGATCTTCTTTTTGTATATATTCTAGCTATTTTATGGCTATTTATAAAGTTTGCTTCTGTGCCACCTGTGTGGCCCATCAGACATCTTCTGATGGGAGCATTTAAGTAATCAGTAAATTCTTATCTCTCCCTTAGACATGTGAGTTTAGATGCAAATGGAGATTTTGGCTGGAGACACAACAAATTATATCTTTACATTTCTGTCACAGAAAGAAAAGAAGAAGCAATCACAGGCACTCTGCTCAAATCTGACTCTGAGTTATTTATCTCCATCCTGGATGCAGGTGAGGTAGGTTAACATAGCCTGTCTGCCTGAGAATCATAGGCTACAGGTAGAATTTCTGATCTTGTTTTGGTGGAAGGACCAAACTGTGCCACATCTTTAACAGAGTTCAGCGAGAAGTGAAGTTAGTTCATGAAATTGTTGTTGTGTTTCAAAGCCTGAGTCCAGGGCGCAGCACGGTGGATTGACTCCTGCCATAGACAACATCAAGGCGCATACTTTGGGAAGATGCCAACACCACTAGAAATGCTGCCGGCCTGGTCATCATGTTTTAGCAATTACACCTAAAAGTGCTGACACTGACAACACCAGGATGTCCTGTTGGATGATGGGTTGGTTGATGCTGGATTATAGGTCACTTGTTTTTACGACGCTTATAGGAAGAGGGTTATATTTGGAAGAGAGGTTCAATGAAGAAAAGTAAAAGAAAAATTCCAAACGCATTCTCTGACTGCAGAGAGAGCAGCGTGGAAAATCAACACAGATGTCAAACTTTTACTCCCAGACCCAACGCCCGCTTGCCCCCCCCTCGCTCACTCCCTTCCATAAATATTGTTCTAATCCCAGATTTTGATAAAGAGCCCAGCTCTGGCGCAACAAGTCCTTCATTCCAGCCGCGTCCCCGTTCTCAGCCCCTATGGGCGCACGACCGAGCGTCTCCTATCGAAATAACGGTGCGCACAGCGGATTCAGGCATCTGGTAATGCCATCAAAGGCTTTATCTGAACCTAACGCTCTCCAGCCACGTCTACGTGGCAGGTATACTTTGATTATGTGAAGATGCCCACACCGTGCATGCATAAGAAGACGCGCCTAAGTAAGCTAAAGAAAATAAACATTTTTTTTTCCTATGGACCAAATGTGAATGTATAAGGATTCATTCAATAAGCAGGGTAAAATATGAAATACTTACATTGCTTCTTTTCCAGTGAGAGCAGAAGGTAGGTAGTTTAGCTTACTCCCTGACTGGTTCCTAGATGTCCAACTCAAGCCTGATTCGGGGTGCCTGAAATTCCTCAAACAGACAACTCCTAGAGACTTAGCCTGCGCAACTCTTGTGTCAAAGTCGCAGCGGTGTACTACAAGACTCCAAATCCAATATACAGCCAGGTAACCCTTTCATTTTATGTCCGTGCAGAAAAGCAATACCTCCTCCGGCTTTTTCCCCCACCAGCGTGTCCCTGTTTTTTGAAGTTGTTTTATTTATTTTCTCCAGATGAAGTCGCCTTGATGCTCTCTGCTGCGTCTCCGTGCCTCTCTGCGCTGGCGCGGCGGCTCCACTAAACTCTCTCTCTCTCCCTCTCTCTCTCTCTCTCTGACCGACAGACCGAGTGCCACACACACTCTGCAGGAGAGGACCTTTGTCTGCACATGACGTCACTCACACACACACACACACACACTGCAAAAAATTACCTTTTATTTGTATAAAGAGTGGCATTGAAAGTTGCTGGACATCTTCTTTTGCTTCTTTTGAGAAACATTTATTTTCCAAAAAGGTGTTTCAGCTTTTCACTGCAAATCAATAAAACAGGAGGACTTTCTTGAGTAAATCTTGAAACTGCTGGGTTTTTAATCTCCACACTGAAGACAGGTGAAACTTCAAGTAGCAAGTGCATTTAATTCACCCGTTTGGCTTTTCCCACTTATCTCATGAAAAAAAAAAGATATTTTATGTTGTAAATGTCCCCTTACCAAAGACATTTCTTGTAGTGTTCACAGTTGAGAGTTGTTCTTTTTCCCTCAGAGCCTAATTGGAAACACGTTTTTTTTTTCCAGTATTTGTTAAGAGAGAGACAGGAAGGGAGAGAGGGGTGGAGTGAATCAGGGAGAAAAATAGAGCGTGAGACTGACACTGAGGGACTCAAAGACATATTGTATTCTTTACCAATTAACCTTCTACATAATATATTGGAAATATTTCCTCCTGTCTGCCCGCGCTGGTGTCCAAGAGAAGTTAAAACCTTCTCATGTGAAGTTCTCAGCTTATGAGAAAGTATTTGGTATAGGGACAGGTATGTCTGCCAGCTTTACGCCATCTGTGAGCACTTAGTGAGGTGTTTGTAGTAAACCAACCACTGCGACTGGAATGAAATGAAGTGTTGAAGCCACGATACTTTGAACAATGTAATGTTTTCTCATTTGTCTCATTAAGTTGAATATGTCATTTACATTCAATGTTATTTGGGACCAGATTCCAAGCAAGGCACAGTAATGTTGTCCCCATGTCCTCAAGATATTACCCATACACCAACACTCAAAGCTGGGATGAGACTACTCGATATTAGCCGAAAAAATGCCTGATCGAGCATACGTGGAGGGTCAGCCCTACACTTTAAGTAAAAACACCAAAAATTCCTGACTTCCAGCTTCTAAATTGCGAGGGTTTGCTGCTTTTCTTTGTATGAGTCAAACTAAACTGAATATCTTTGGGTTTTTTTAAGGGTTGGTCGGACAAAACAAGACATTTGATGATGTCATCTCGAGCTTTAGGAAATTGTGACAGGCATTTTTTTTTTGGTACTATTTTCTGACATTTTATAGACCAAATGATGAAGTGATTTATTGAAAAAATTACCTGCAGATAAATCGATAAGGAAAATAAGCATTGGTCACAGCCCTAATCCAGTGTAGAGTGTCATAGCAGAAGAATTATGCATCTACGACGTCTCGTGAGGAACTGACAGAAAGCCTAGCATGTCATGGTTGTTGACATTCCTGATCCTGGAAGTCATGTCTCTGTCCCCCTCCTGCCTGGTCACCTTCTTGCACGTCATGCAGGTCATGAAAAACCCAAAAAACACCATTTGTCATTGCCTTCCAAAACAAACATGAGTGTTTTCTGATTTGAGGCCCATATCGGCAGGATGACGTTGTGTGTCAGTAGCTTTCAAAAACATTTTTTTACCCAAAATTATTCAAAATTACTTTTTTTGATCTGCCACTTCAAAAAAAAAAGGTTTGGTTAGATTTAGGCACAGCAACTGCCTGGATAAAGTTAGGGGTCACGGTTAAAAGAAACCAAAGCTGACTGTTGGTAGAACACGGGATGTAAACAGTCAAAGTCACGAGCTCTGTGGGCCCAACCATCCACCTCATCCTCCTCCCTAAGAAGTTTTCTTTAACCTTTTGCTCCTGACAGACAACAGTCATAATTCACTTGACCACTAAAGGTCCTTGTCAGGTAAATGTGAACATAGGTTGTTTTAGCCATTTGAAAACGACCAATGCTGTCGTTTTTTCTTATGAGGACAGCCTCGAAAGAATGCAAACTATAATTGGTCAGTGTTCAACGACACAATGGTTATAAAGTGACCATGACAAAAGATAGAAATGTTGTATCTGATCCCAGCATTATCTAAAATCTCTCACATCTCTGTAACAACTCAGTCTGACCTCAGTATTTAGTTTCTCTGCCACCTGCATTGATTTTCATAGTAATTGGTTACCAAACATCCTTGGGGTTCTTCTTTGCCCCTTAAAGTGGACAGCATAACATAGTAATGTGGAAGAAAATGATAAAAAAACGTATGTAGTCACTACACTGTAGTGTAGTACCAGGCATACCCGAGGATGGGAAAGGAATGAGTGGAAGCACACAGAACCCAGCAATGGGGAAATCTGTTTGCTTTGAGTGATTTGTCAAAATACTTGCATGACCACTACGCTACATTTGCGCTCTTGTTGTGATAGAAGCTCCTGTATTTCACACAAGCCCATCGGACCAAATTTAAACTGTGGCATCCCACAATGGAAAGCAAACATCTACCAGTTGGCCAAAGGAGAATCCTACCTACTGTCCAAGGGGGGGACTCAGGCTCACATGGCTGCAGGAAGATGTGTGCTTGTTTATATGGGATGATCATAAACTGTTCCCTACTTGGAAGATGGACTCTGGACTTATTTATTCTGCAAACAAAACATAATTCTAAGCAAGATAAAACTAATTTTCAGGCACAGTGGCTAGCCATGCTAGAAGTTATCATATCACCTTTATGACAGAATCTTTTGCATTGCCCTTTTTCATGTTATGATGATGCACAAACTTGTGTTCCTTGTAGAAATCCTTTGACGTAGGCTGTTTCTGAGTGAAAGCAACTTGGAGGGTTTTTTTGTACCATGTACCAGTCAGTCTGAGGACAATGGCATCTGTCTGTCCATTGTAGATAATCAGGTTTGAGAGAAGGTTGCTCCTCTTCCCAACAGGAGGTGGGGTGCAGAGAAGTTAACGTCACAGAGTGTTAATAAGAGCCTTGTTGGCAATGAGACATTGTTTTTAAATCTAGTCACCCTGCTCATCAAAATATCTATGTGCAGGAAGTAAAAGATGAGAAGGTTATCAGCAAGGTCCTTGGATGAGGTGGTGTCCCGAAAAGTATCTCTTATGACTGGTTAAGGGTGGGTTCAAATACTGTTGTCTACATGCTGTGCAGGCCAATGTTGATGCTTTTTCTTCTCAATCTTCACCTGAATCCTCTTCCTCTGAATCATCTGTCTTCTTTGTCATGCTTACAGTGGGTGGATTACAGTAATCCAGTGCTTCACACTTTACTTAAGTCTCAAAAGCGATGTTTGGAGAACATTCTTTCACCCTTCTTGGGCGGCTGTGGCTCAGGAGATAGAGCGGGTCGTCCATTAATCCCAGGGTTGGCAGTTTGATACCCGGGTTCTCCTGTCCACATGTTGAAGTGTCCTTGGACAAGGCACTGAACCCAAAGTTGCTCCAGATGGAGGCCAGCACCTTGCATGGCAGCTCCGTCACCATGAGACCAATCTGTAAAGTACTTTGGGAACCGTTAAGGTTGAAAAGCACTATATAGGTGAAGTACATTGACCATTAGACTCATGATTGTTCATCATGGATAATGATACCCAACTAGTACTGGCCAGGTAGCGTGTCATTAAAGGAAACACCGAAGCAGTAAAGACTACATGTCATCCAGTCCACATTAATCCACCAGCAACACTACTAAGTACCTTGGAGTGTGAACACACTGTTAGGCTTTAACCTTGCTAAATGTGTGCTTTGGACCTGTGTCTTTTGTTCTTCATGGTTATACCATTAAAGTCACCCAAGGATTAAAAATGGTCATATCACCTCAATAAGAAATCTAATGCACTGTCTAAGACATGTATCCTAGTCACCAGGTAGTTCAGTAAACACAGTCCACAAGAGTTGTTTTTAATGTGGTACACCCACAGGCTTTTGTACCATCTGGTAGCATTTACTGAAGTGTTTGTAGTAAACAAACCAACCTAATTGTAGGAATGGAAGGGAAGAGCAGAGATTACAAAACTGCATATGTCTCAAATGCTTCTTCCTTGCAAGTCGCTGGAGGCCAGAACATTGTGTAATCACTTCAGTCATTCCTCAGTTCTGTCATGCTACAGTATTATCCAGATCAATAGTCCTGTTTTTCCCTCTGCTAGGCTGTCACTTGATGGACATTTGTACCATCAAATAATGTGGAGAAAATGAATTGTGCTATAGGAAGCAAACACATAATGAATGGTTTGTACATCAGTCAGGAGTCTGGAAAGGGAAATTCACATATGACCATTTGGTTTATGACGTGTCTAATCCAGTTTCTCATAGATGAGGTTGTTTGATGCTCAGAGAGCAAACTGGCTGTGTCAATTGAGTCCTGCCATTTCAAATCAGTAAAATTTAAATATTACATTATTTGGAAACAAGGTTTATACAGATTGTCTAGTAAATATCCTGACTGAATGTTTTCTCTACACACCAGCGATCTTATACAGGGTTGTGTAAAGTCGATTTCTGAGATATTGTACATGCAAATGCAAAACATATAAATAAATTAATAAAAACTAAATAAAGGTTAATAAATAAATTCTTTTTATCCATGCTAGCTGCATGACTGTATGGAAGGCAATGTTGGTCTGTTGTCACTTTGGTCCTGAACTATTAAATGTATTTCCATTACATTTTGTACAGACATTCATGGTTCCCAAAGGATGAATAATACTTCACTTCTAGTGCCACCATGGAGGTTGACATTCTTTTGTTTTTAGTGAAATGTTGTGTTAAATATTGGATGGATTTCCATGAAAGTTGGTACAAAGGATGAATCCTAATGACTTTGGTGGTACTTTTCCACTAGTGTCATCATCATCATCATCAACATTTTCAATACTTAAAATTAATGATTTTGATGATGATTCAGCTTTACTTTGTGTTTAGTGCTAATTAGCAGATGTTAGTTGTTCAATACTGTAAGCCACTGGGAGAACAATGCTGTATTTGCCTAGAGCAAACTCTGTGCGTTAACAATTTGGTATAATCTCTCTTGCCTTTAAAAGGCATGTAGCAAGCCATGTGACATTTACTTATGTAGATAAGGGGAGGCTTAACACTTGAATTTATGTATTTAAGCAAAGGTCCTCTCCTTAAGCATGAACTACTGATCAACCCTAGCCCAATACAAAACTGAGAATCATCTTGACAATCACCACCATGCTGGTGGCGAGAGAGAATTAGACAATCAGAGAATTGAATTAGACAGAAAGAAAGAATTAAGGGATTCGGACACATGCCAGCAGAGAGGCGTAGGGCTTTCAGAGGAGAGTTGAATTTCAGTAGTGGAGCCAGAGAGTGAAAGAGAGCAAGGGGTTAGGCAGGGTGAAATAGAGGAAATGGAAGAAAAAGTAGAAGGGGGGTTGAGAGAGAAAAGGCTACATAAACAGCCTGGGGGCAGGGAGGAATTACATCACAAAGTAATGTGATGAAAACTAATAGATCAAAACTAATAGGTAGGAGCGTGAAAAGAGGTGATTATGAGCTATCACTGATGTAGATACAATACATTTGGACATGAAAAGCCTCTATATGAGAGTAACATACGAATAATGACTTTCTGGTAGACAGTCAAGAGAATAAATGCTAGTCAGACAAAAAAAAAAGTGCAGAAGGAAAGAGAGACAGAACATATTGTCACTGTCATCATCTCTAATGTAGTGACAGTTTATGATCTCAAGGACAATTTCTAATTAAGGTTTAATAAGCAATACACAGTTTCAGCAGTGCTTTATTGTTCTTCATTATTTGGGTAATAAGCAACAAAAAGTACATCAAAAATACATAAATACTGTATAGAAATAGATAAAAGTCCCTTTTGCCAAATTTAGCATTACATCTAAGTAAACCTCTAAACTTCCTCATTTTCTTTCCTCTCTCCTCTCACTTATTTTGCTTCTCTGACTTGGAGATTTCATTGTCACGATTACTATCTGACAGTCTTTATTACACAGGCCAGATGTGCATGATGACAGTCAAGACCGACTGTGTATGCATGTGTTCCGGTCAGCATCTCTCTCTGTTATTGTCAGAGCAGCAAAGAGATATGAGATGTTGATGACAGCTTAGCCATGGTGACTTCCTTTGTCTCAGGTGGTGATACATGGTAATGGCCTCTCTGTTGATGACTGGATGATAGCCTCCCCTGCAATTACTGGGTCTTAAACAACACAGTGTTGTCGTCATTGCCAGGCTGTCATTGTAAAAGGGAATTTAAAAAAACAAGGTTAATCGCAATGTGCCAGTTAAGTTCAATTAGATTAAAAGATAAAGTTACAAGATAAAAACTTGGTAATTAACACATGCAGGTTATGGTCACTGATCAGTTTTTATCCCACAGCTCCAGTTGCATGGGCATGGAAAATATACTGTGGTAAAGTTAGGAAATATTGTCTTTCTGGCGGAGCGTTAAATGAAAAGATTGATACCACTCTCTATCGGTCTGTTAGATATTGGCTACAGCCAGCAGCCGGTTAGCTTAGCGTAACATTAAGACTGGAAGCAGGGGGAACAGCTAGCCTGCACTGTCCAACGGTCAAAATCCACCAGCACCTCTAAAGCTCAATAATTAGCAGATTATATCTTGTTTGATCTGCGCAAAAACCTACAGGGGTACAAACTCACCTTTTTACAGGGGGTTATGTGCCAGACAATTTCTTGGCTCTAACACTTGGGGTTTTGTACAGATTAAACAAGCGAGATATGACTTGTTAATTAGTTCGCTTTAGGGGCACTGGTAGTCGGATTTTGTTACCTTTTGACAGAGCCAGGCTTTCCAGCCTTTGTCTTTGTGCTAAGCTAGCTAACAAACACACACACACACACACACACACACACACACACACACACACACACACACACACACACACAGTATCCTCAACTCCCATCATATGCTGTTACTGTCATTGCTGCATGCTCACAATGGCCCTAATCAATTTTTTTATCAGCAGAAAAGACAACATGACCAGATGAACAATTCTCCTTATTTTGGACCACATTTTCAACCCTAATCCATCATGTGTATAACTTGTGTATGCACACACACACACACACACACACACACAGGGCTGTTATGTGTCAGCTGTTTGTTATTGAGTATGCGAGGTCAGTGAGGTCTGGTGTTTGTAGTGGCTCACAATCTCACTGTGGCATCAGGGTCAGTGCACTGGTGTGTGTGTGTGTTTGACTAAGAACATGTCCCCAGTAATGTAGATGAATGTGAAACTGCATCTTTTTCCTCTTCCTTGGGCCTGCATCAGTACAAAGCCAGCAGTTTCCACTCTTTTTTAAAGGAATAGTTCAAATGCACTTACTAGCTTTCTTACCAACAGATAGGTGTGAAGATCAATACCCCTTTCATATCCGTCCATTAAATATGAAGCTGCAGCCAGGAGACATTAGCTTAGCTTAGCATAAAGACTGGAAAAAGGGTCCAAAGGTAAAAAAAAAAAATCCATCTACCTCCAAAGTTCACTAATTAACAAGTTATATCTTGTTAGTTTAATCCGTAAGTGTAAAAACATCAAGTCGCAGTTTCACTGTGGTTTTGTGCCGGACTATTTCGGAGTCTACGCTGGTTGTCTGGCAACTTCCTTTATGCTAGGCTAAGCTAACCATCTCCTGGCTGTGGCTTCATATTTCACAGACAGATGTAAGAGAGTGGTATCAATGGTATCTTCTTATCTAACTCTCGGCAAGAAAGCGAATAAGCGTATTTCCCAAAATGTCAAACTATTCCTTTAAATGGCCTCCCAATTAGTCTTCTTGCATTGTCTTTTCCAAAATGGAGCGTGAAGCAATGTGACAACACTTTCTGGTGTTTGTCTGGGCATTGGTTGGCCATTAGTTATGCTTGGATGCTACTATAATTCCAAACGCCAGGACAAGTGTATGTGAAAATGCTGAACAGCCATCCACACTGTATTGTATACTGTTGCTCAGCTTACAGTCTGCAGTTTAACGCTGGGATTCTTATCTAGCCTCCGGCAGATTAGATTGTATTGTGGCAGAAACTCTTTCAAAACTGTCCATGACCTATGACGCTAATCAGGCCATCACAGTTGATACGTTAGTATTACTGCGTACCTTCTAATTCAAAGCAGGTCATGAGCTATGCTAGGATGCTAATGTAGCCCCCACCAGAGCAGTGCAGCATGGAAAAGCCATTACAGCTGACAGAAAGGCCTTTTTATTTGGCGAACTAAGCTCAGCTTCACATAAGGAACCAATTACCTTCAACTGCTTTCCTCAGAAAGCAGCTGAAGAACCCCCCACCTCTACTTTCTTGCGTCTCCATCCCCCACTTCTCTCCTCCGTCTTTCTCCCGCCATCCCCTCCCTGTCCAGTACCTACCTCTCTTTATGCCTCTATCCCTCCCTTTCCTTCCTTTATTCTTCCCTCTCTCTTTCTCCCTCTCCCTCGCTGGCACCTCACGCTTTAGCTAACCCTCCTTTTCCTTCCTGTCTCCCTCTCTATCTGCTTTCACTCTTTGCTCCTCCACCTTTTCCTGCCAACTAACCATACTTTTATATATTTTCCCCCTAACTTTCGAAATTTCTCACAAGCTCATTCCTCTCATAACCTTTCCTTGCCCCTGTGCCCGGCTCTTTCTGCACCCCACTTGTGTTTCTCTTTCTAATCCCTCCCCTTGTTATCATCCCTTCGTTCCCTGCAACTCTTGCTCCCTCTGTCTCTCACCAAGTTCCCCCTGTCTCCCTTTTCTTCTTCTTGTCTCTTCTTACACTTAAAGCAAAACATCTAGACATTAAAGTTGCACTAAGCAGAATTGTAATGTAAAATAAATCATCTCAAACAAACAGCTTAAAGCTTTGGTCGTCAATCTAAAACAGTCATGCTAGATGGCACTGTGAGACACGTCCAACGACGGCCGATTTAGAGCTTTGGCGATGAAACACTGTGTCAAATTTCTGACACTGTCAGAAATTTAGTACCAAAGTCTCACTGCTGCTACAACCCACGCATGGAAAACCACCAAGAAGAATTTGACATGAAACGATGCACAACACACTGACTGATGGGACATTGTAAGCTCAGTTTTTGAGTTAAAAAACACGGTGTCAGCACCACAAGCTTATTTTTTGCCGCATCAACAACATGAGAGTGGTGCAGACAGATAGCGTGAGTGGTGATGTGTCTCTGCTCTGCTGCAGCTTTTTCATTTTAGCACTATTCACCATGCAATGTCTCAAAATTGATACCACACATTGTCACACAGATTGCAAGAGAGATTTTATTAGACCCATCTTGCACAATGGGCTTCATGCAAGAACCACTAGAGTGAACAGATTCGTTCTTAAGTGGCACATAGTAGTGATTTATTTGAAATTCATGAGTGGTCCAGACCTGTCGTATGAGTCTCTCCACATGGGAAAAAACACTCCTTTGACTTGAATCATAACGCCTTAATCTGAATGAATTTGGAGTTTAAATATTACCCTGCCTCTCGCCCAATGTCAGCTGGGATTGGCTCCAGCCCCTCGCGACCCTCTAAGAGGATAAGCGGTATCGAAAATGGATGGATGGAATATTACACCATATCCACGATCAACAGGTAGGTGTAACATCACCTACCGTGTAATATTCCCCTTTTTTTAGCATCTGATGTCATGTCAAACCATTCCCTCATTATTTCTGTGACAGTGTGGTTCTGCTGTGGGCCAGTTACATTCACAAAAATGTTACCAAAGCGAAACAGGTAACCCTATACAGCAATTTAGGGATGTTGTTTATGCTAATGGTCAAATCTCAAAAAATGTGCCCCTCCTCGTTAACAGGTGACATTGATTCATTTTCAAGTTGATAAGATAAGATAAGATAAGATAAGCCTTTATTGTCCCACAGCGGGGAAATTTTTAGCATTACAGCAGCCAGCAAAAATGTCATATATATATAGAAATACAATAAAAATAAATAGAAAAATAGAAAAAAAGTCCTGTACACAGTATAGACAGAAATAAATAGTATATAATATAATATACATGTACATGAAAATATTTCACAGCAACATATGAAGTAGATAACATCATGAATAAAATATATGTATGAAGATAATGCACAGCAGTAGATGAAGTATAGTAGTGAATAGTCTGCACACTGACAGTCAAGAGTAGATTACCGGGAGTTGTACTGATTATAGAGTCTGACAGCAGCAGGCAGAAAGGACCTACGGTACCTCTCCTTCAGACACAGTGGGTGGAGCAGCCGGTCACTGAAGGAGCTGCCCAGTGCTGATAGAGTGACATGTAGGGGGTGGGAAGTGTTCTCCAGTAGTGATGATAGCTTGGCCACCATTCTCCTGCCTCCCACCACCTCCACTGGGTCCAGAGGGCATCCAAGGACAGAGCTGGCCTTCTTTACCAGTCTGTCCAGTCTCTTTCTATCCCTGGAAGAGATGCCACTGGCCCAACAGGTCACCCCATACAAGACAGCTGATGCCACCACAGAGTCATAGAAAGTCCTCAGGAGCGCACCCTGCACTCCAAAAGACCTTAGTCTCCTGAGCAAAAAGAGACGGCTCTGGCCCTTTTTAAACAGAGCGTCCGTATTGTCTGACCAGTCCAGTTTGTTGTTCAAGTGAACACCCAGATACTTGTACGATCTCACAATCTCAATGTCCGTTCCCTGGATGTTCACTGGTGTAGGTGGAGGGAGTTTGCGCCTGCCGAAGTCCACCACCAGCTCTTTGGTTTTACTCGTGTTGATCTGGAGGCGGTTCTGCTGACACCAACCCACAAAGCACTGGGTCAGTTCTCTGTACTCCCTATCATCCCCGTCGGTGATGAGGCCGACGATGGCAGAGTCGTCAGAGAACTTCTGCAGGTGACAGTTCGAAGTGTTATGGGTAAAGTCCGCTGTGTAGAAGGTGAACAGGAAAGGCGCCAGAACGGTTCCCTGTGGAGCCCCTGTGCTGCAGAGAAGTGTGTCAGACACACAGTCCTGTAACCTCACATACTGTGGTCGGTTTGTGATATTCTCCAGGATCCATGCTGCCAGGTGATGGTCCACCCCAGCGTGCTCCAACTTGTCCCCCAGAATCCTGGGCTGGATGGTGTTAAAAGCACTGGAGAAGGGTGCCCAGGGTTACACCATCTATCATTAACAAGCACTGCCAGCCCTCCTCCCTTCCTCTTACCGCTCTCCTTCGTCCTGTCCGCCCGAAAAAGTTGGAAGCCATTTACCGAAACGTTTGTATCCTGAGTTAGCGCGGTTAGCCAAGTCTCCATGAATAGCATGATGCTACACTCCCGGTATTCCCTCTGATGTCGGGTCAGCGCCGCCAGTCCATCTTATCGGTGATAGATCTTACATTCCCCATGATAATCGATGGGAGGACGGGTGTATAACGTCTTCTCCTGGCGCGGCGCTGAGCCCCTGCTCAGCTTCCCCGTCTCCTCCTCCTAAGCTCGCTGGGCACATCAGGTCTCTCCCCGGGTGGTAGCACCGCTGTGTGACGGAGAGCTAACAGCTGATCCCTGGTGTAAACAATGGAATCACCATGGCTGCCGGCGGTAACTACGGACGCGGTCTCTAAGGGCTTCAGCAGTCTTGTTTCCATAATGGATAAACAAAATGTCCCAAAAACGCCAAAGACGCCAAAAAATAGCAATATAACAAGTACTAAAAATACATAGCAAATACATACAGATATATAGCAAACAAAGAACGAGTATACTTCACTAGTAAACTAGTAAACTCAAAAAAACTCAAACCGCGAACGGGAGCTGCTGCAACAGGCTGCCACTCACAGCGGCGCCGGAACAAAACAAAAAAAACAAAAAAACAAAGAGCATTATACAAAAAAGTTCAGGATTTCATCCAGAAACACTCACATATTTTTGTCTCTTTGGTTTCCCTTGTTATGAAGCGTGTACATGCGATGTGTTCCTTTCAGTTAGAATATGATTATAATTTGTTCCTCTCTTCTCACCAAGTTATTCTGACATGTAAGGTTTTAAAACATAATCACAACTATCCTGCTGTGTGAAGAATAAAAATGTTAGCTTAGTGTTTGCTGAGGGAGTGGAAATTACAACCTATATTTAAACACTGTAAAAAACTGAATTTCAGTTGAAACAGTACGGGAATTCATAACTGTATAACACTGACACAGGCATACGAGGGATTTTGGTTGAAATTTCACCTGTCTGTGAATCTGAATTAGTTGACGATTTCATTTAAACTAAGTTTGCATCTTAAAATCATAGGTTTCATATAGAAACATATTGAATCTCTTCCCACAGGCATGCATGTGGTCATTGTCTAAGTAACTGAGAATACACATGCACTCAGCTGCACACATACACACTTAGCAGTGCCATGTCTGTGGTTAAAGCCTAGTGGTGTGGTACCATGTAAACACCACTCAGTGGCATGGTTGTGGTAACCCTCACACACTGTACACTCTCCCCGTCTGTCTCTCCTCTCCGTCTTTCTGTTTTGTCATTTTTCCACTTTCTCTTTCCCTCTCTATCTCGCGCTGTCATCTTCCCTTTCCTGTATCTCTCCGTCCAGTTCTTCCTTACAACTGATTTTATCTGCACATTATCACAAGTAGATTTATAAACAGTAATATACAAATGTGAATATAGCCTCACTGACTGTAAAAGATGCTCAATGTGGCTCCATTTACCTGGATTTGTTTTCTATGTCTTACCTTATCTTTGTTACTTTGTCCGCATTGTGTGTTTAATTGGAATACACTGTTGTGTACAATAATGATTGTTCCCAACAATAATGAAGCATTGTAGCTTTCTATATTTTGGTCAAAGCCATTAAGATTCATCTACAGGTGATCAAATTCAAATTGGTGGACCGACCAACATTTCCATCCCTAAACAATGCAAGTTATCTTTTTTTTTTTTTTTTTTTAAGTATGTTTTAGTAATGTTCAAACCTGCATGTTGGGCCACTTGAGGGCAGCGGAAACGAGCTGTAAACACAGCTACTGTAAATTAGGAGGTTCAGAGTGAAAAGTTGACTATCATCGTGGGCATTGGATCAGAATGTACGGAAATGAAGCCAGGAAACTTCAATCCTCAACAAAGGTTTATTTTCTCCCAAACTCAAAGAATAAAACACACACAGGCTGTTGAATTTGAAAGAACAATATACAAAGATAAGAACTTAACACAATCAGTCAAATTAGTCTCACGTGTCCATCTTAAAGAAATAAGGATAAATAAAGTTCTCCGTTAAATAAACTCCTCTTAACAGAACTGCCAGCCCGTGCGAAGGTCAAAGATTGAGCGAGAGGGAGCGCAGTCTTTAAATAAAGAGTGATCAGGTGAACTTAATCAGGTAAATGAGGGGTGACAGAGGGTGAAAACAAGAGCCAATTAGTGATGAGGAAAGGAGAGGAAAGGAAGTGAGGAAGGTGGGTGAGGAAAGGAGGTGGAAAATAGGGATATTTACTACAGTTATGATATATTATCACCTTTTAATCTGATTTGTCTAACTTGTTAGCAAACAGTTGCCTATTTACACATCATGGAGCATCTTTTTATTTGGAGGCGTGTTTGTGTCCACCAGTCTAAGTCCCAATATTCACTCTCCTTCTAGCTCTGTTTTGCTCTCCACCAACTCTGGAGAAAATGATCAGGTCCATTATCAGCTAAATGCTAATAATGAGCTCTGTGTTCACCAGCTAGTCGCTAACTTTGTCTGTCTGCTGTTTGGTGCTGGGCAGGTAGCGCTCAGTCAGTCTTTAGAGCTTTATTGTTGGAAACAGCTGCCTGTTGCTAGAAACAACGAACGTGAGAGCAGTGAGAGTGAACCAAAACAGTAAAACTACAGGCCAGAAAACCAATACAATTAGCTGAAAGACACTAAAAAGCTCCACAGAGCTTACAGAATCAGGTGAAATTTATCTGTGGGTTCATCACCATGAACAACCCCTTTGACATTAAACGTGATCCATTGTTAATATAAAAATATTGATTATAGCAGCTTTAATGATTTATTGATTACATTTATTAATCTTAAATATATTGGCGTGTTACTAGTGGATGTATAACTCAGCCAGTAAATATCAGACAGACTCCATGTCAGCTGACATGACTAGAATGACATGCAAAACTCCAGGATTACATACAAATGCGTATGCACTCATATCATGTGAGGAACAGGTAAACACAAGCATGTCTGCTCTTACTCAAACACACACACACACACAGTCTCCCACATAGGCTCACACACACACACACACACACACACACACACACATTCTTGGATAAAGAGCTATTTGTTTTAATGGCTGAGGGGAGGATGTGGATCTACCACCCATTGTGATGCTGTGCTGACTGCTGCGGTTCTCAGGCATTGTGTGAAAAAAAATATCAGCCCTTAAAACTCCACATTTGAGACAATCAACTCTAAAAACTCCATGCTCGATCCACAGCAACAGCTGGAGATCTGTCAGCCTTGCACAAGTCCAATCCCATCAGGTCAGGTATTTCATAGCAATTTAAATAACAGACAGGATATTGAGCCAAATCTCAACAGTCAACTTGTTGACAGCAATGTAGGCTAGCTGCCTAGATGGTAGAAATATGTATATTATTCAAAATGCACTGAATGCTAGTCCAACTTAAACAGCTTAAGTTTGCCAAACCTGGTCAGAAATGAATAAGCAGGTTCTTCAGTTAATTTGAGATTTTGGACAGCCAACAGAAAAGCCTGTGTTGTTTGACCCATCCATCCACCCTGACCTCCTCCGTATGTGGACTTTGGCGCTCTTTATAGGTCGTCGCCTTACAATAAACGTAAATATGGGTCATAATAAGTTGCTTGCACAGACGACCTATATGGTTGTATTTTTGGGGAGGACAGTCTCCACAAACCAGATGCTAGTATGTCACCGTGTGCCCTCAGGCAGATAGCAGGGAGGAATAACTAGTTTGACATATATTATTTGGAAAACGTATTTAATGGTTGCTAGTGACAACTACATTTTGCCAGAGCAGCTAAAGCCTAGTTCTCAATTGATATTCTGCTTCCACAAGACTGGACTATTGCACGTCAGTCAAGGCTCTCAGGGAAAATGTCACAGAGGTTATCTTGTTTTCGACCTCCTAGCAATGTGAGACTCGCCAGATTTTGACAGGATTTTGGTCGTGTTTGAATTTTAACAGGTTGTATGGCAAAAGCCAATGAAAGCTGAAATACAAGGGGGAAAAATAATATGAACCCAAAGGTAACTAAGTTTCAATATGATGACTTTCAGCGATGTAAGAATTTAATATCGACAGAGAATCCTAACTCCACTCGCTCCCCCTTTGTCCCAAACACCCAGTTAGCTTTTCAGTGACATGCCTTCTTCATAATATGAGGATGGTGGTGCACCTCTGTCCAGGATTAGCAGAACAAAGTGCAAACGGCATTATTAAGGCTTATTTTTTTCTAGTTGGCGGTTGTGGGATTGCTGAATTTTCTCATCTTTGCAGTTCTCATGCTTCCTGTTTTCCTGAGCACCACAGACAGCATGTGACGGCAGCTCCAGGTCTTATAGCCCATACATGGAGTATGCGTGTGTTGTAAAAGACATGTAGATGAGTCACCTTTCACAGAAAATGAAAATCAAACAAAACAAAAATTGAAACAAAAACAAAACAAAACCCCATGCTCCGCTTTCTGTTTCTCAGTCTTTGGTTACTGTACACAAGGGTAATCATTTGATTCAACTGCATAGTTGCATATAACAGCAGAAAGAATCTAGTTACAAAAATAAATTCACTTAGGGCTTGGCTGGCAACACCCTGTTTATTCTATGGCAAATTCAATGAAAGACTGGCCCTTTTTTCCTGTTACTCAAGTCTTTGCCAACATATCTTCTTTATTTCATTCCAGTCCACTTTGACCTTCTCTTCCATTGTCAAATTCAGTTTATCTTCCATCCTTTCCACATCTTCCCTCTATAATCAATATTTTGTTTTCTTTTTTTCTACGATATTTCTAACAGTCATTTCATTAAGCTTTTGCTCTCATTTTCATCTTTTTCTCTCTCTCTGTTGTGGCTGTGTATACGTGTATGTGTGTTTCCCCTGCAGTATGGTTAGTGTGATTTATAGGGAAGCTGCAGACTGTGGAGAGACTCTGGTTTCAGCTTTGAAGTCACAGCGACCACATGACCTCTAGCTAACACACACACACACACACACACAGACAGAGAGAGAGGACCTGTGGATTAAACACACACTGTCAGTTCCTTTGCCAGAATCCTAAAAGAGGGAGTCAGCAAGAAAGAGATGTGTCAGACAGAGAAAGAGAGCGAGCAAAAGAAAGATGGCATAGAGAAAGAAGGGAGGAGGGAGAGGAAAGATATAAAGACCTTAAAAAAAAAGAAATGAGGGAGAGAGAGGGAGGAAAGGAGAGAGGGGGCGGGAGAGGAAATGGTCCCTGCCCATAGAGGTAAAAGAACCCCTTGTCTGTTTCAACAAAGTCACATTTCAGCTCTCTTTAGTTCAGTCTCTTTAGTTCAGTCCAGCTTGTCACTTATTCCAGATTCCCAGACATTCCATATCTTTGAAGGCTTCACCGAGTGCAATTCCTTGTGTGTGTGTGTATACATTATATAAAATATGAGATGATGTTATTTAAGATGAGACATGAGATCAGCTGAGATAGAGCCAACAGGCTCGTTTGGCTCGACATGCAATGGAGTCTGTCATTGCATGTGTATATATATATATATATATATATATATATATATATATATATATATATATATATATAATGACATGCACAAAATATGAGATGATGTTATTTAAGATGAGACATGAGATCAGCTGAGATGAAGATTAGATGTGAGATGATATGTAAGAAATATGAGATAAGATATATAATATGACAGTGTATAAGAAGTAGGAGATGAGATGGATATGTGATGAGAGATAAGATATGAGATGAGAGAGATTAGATGACAGATGAGATATGTAAAAAATATAAAATGAGATGATTTTTACGAAATGAGATGAGGATGAGAGATGAAATGAAATACAGTATAGGAAATGTGAGATGAGATGGGGATGAGGTTAGAGATAATAAAAATCTCACATCATATAACATGTGACAAAGCAAAAGAGAATCTAAATAAGAATACTGTACAAGAGGGTTTCAACAAACACGGCAAAGTGCTTCAGTGCTGAAACCATCAAAGCCCGGTCCTGGAATAAACATTTACACTAAGTAAAGTCTCTGGTGAAAATTAAATCTTAGTCTGATATAATGCCCTCATCAAACTGGCCTGTTCAGTGGAATCGTGTGCAAGAATGAGATGACACAGTTTACATTACAAGAGCTGTACAACAATAATGGTTATACTGAATATCGAACGCACACATACAGAAAGCTGTGTGTTTGATGTGGTAGTGGAAATTTGGGGGGTTGCCTTAACATATGGTTGACAAGGGAAGGGGCATGTATATAACTCTGTGTGACATTCTTTGTGGCATGTTAAGAATGTGTGATAGCGCACACACACACACACACACACACAGGAGCTGTTGAGCTTTTACATCAAAGTGGTGACATTTAGCACCCGACTTCAATAAGAGGTCAACAACAGCACCACAGCAGATCACCCACCGTCAAAGAGGTGATGAGAATATCACTCATGCTTGTGTGTGTGTGTGTGTGGGTGTGTGTGTGTGTGTGAGACTTAGGGAGAGAAAGGGAGAGTTTGAGTGACAGAGAGAATGAAAGAGAGAAATAGAGAGAGCATATGTCTCAGTGTTTGTGTCACGAGGTCAAACGAGCCTGTTGGCTCTATCTGTCCATGAGCTCTTCGACACTCTTTGAGGCAAGTCAACGACCTTACCTGCTGACTGACCCCCCTTCACACATACAGACTCAGGAGAAGTGACAGGATCCTAGTCGCTGGCCATCACGTCTCACAGGCGTCCAGCAGCGCACCGTGGGGAAGTTCAGATAGTTTCAACTTTATGTGAATGTTCTTTGACATGCGGGAGCAACAACAAATAGCACTCATTTTGACTGACCAACACTCAGACCTGCTCAAGCACAGATACCACACGGCAATACCAATCAGTCTTGCCAGCCTGAGCAGTATTGTATTATAGCGTTTCAACAAATGTATAGAGCAAGGTAAATATACAGCATACAGGGACTTGCTGGTTAGAGCAAAATTCAGTAGAGAACCGAATGGGCCTCAGGACCCCTACCAAGAGCATTTCCAGAAGGTCAAAAATCCTTAAAGTCTAAATAACATAACAGCCACACCTGCAGGTCACAGGTTAGTAACAAGACTCAAAATACATTTATACAGCATTTGGAGGGGCAAATCAGACACAGAATTGGTATAATGCTTTCAGATCCATTCAGTACTTTAAATACATTAAAATCGCTGGCCTAGAGACCAACATCACCTGGAAAAGTGAGCAGCTCAAGAGGGTAGAGGAAGCTTTAGATGCAGAAACTGGGCATGTCAAGAACGGGATTTTCATGATGTTATTCAGGTTTTAGTGAGTTCTTTAGTTCTGTTGAAAAAAATCTGTCAAATTAAATAATTGAATTCTTGCTCGTATGACCTATTATTGTGGCCTAGAGCCCATTGACAGGCACGACCTGCCTTAAGTTACTGTTATGCTGTTTTTCAGGGGGATCATTCTGCTTTCCTAAAACTCAGGTCTAGTTTCTAGATGTTATAAACAAAAGCCCCCTTATCCCAGGAGGTGTAAAGCATTTTCTCAAAAACACTGAAATGCAACTGATGACATGGTTATGGATGCTACGTATGTTGATATACATTTTTGTTGCATTTCTGATTTACTTAAATAAAAACAAACCTTTTCAACACAGGGTGTGCTAAATTGCATTTGTTTGAGGCCAAACCATGTATTCATAATACATAAGTGAACATACAACACAGAAAATGTCATTGCAATGGAATGCATGAAAGAAATGATGCAACACAAACAGGTTCTTTCATTGGAAATGAATTATCTTGAATTGGCAAGTCACCCATCATGTTCTTGTGGTGTGATGTCATGTCTTTTCCAAGCCACGTTATCTTTAAAATTAATCTAAGGTGCAACTAAAATGAGCCATGCAGTTTAAACCAAAAATGGGCAAAAAGAAAACCCAGTTTTATGTCAGCTGAAACACAGAAATAACTTCAGTTTATATTACTTGTGGAGTTGTTGTATAAGGTTGTCTATATTAATCTGTCAGGCATCTTGTCGTGCATGAGAAGTCCTGTTTCAAGTCAGTGTTCTAAATGTACACTTAATTTTTACAACAGCTTTTACAAAAGGAGCTACTCTAGTGATTTTTGATTTTACTTCCATGAAGTTGGGGGACAGATCAGAAATCAAACCAGCAACGACAGAAATATCCTGACTTGGTTAGGAGTCGGTTAGGAGTCAGTGCCTGATTTCGCTGATTAGAATACCTTCTTCTGTAACGTTTCTGGGCAGATCAAAGACTCAGGCGCAGAGAAGGACACAGTACACAAGGTAGTTTCCAAAAAGGCAAAATCTTTACTAGAAGTCAGGCAGTCATACATGGATGACCAGTCCAAACAAGAAAACAAATCCAGGCAGGGAGTAAGCAAATCCAAAAACCAGGGAACTAGGCAAAGTCCAAAAAACAGAGGAAACTAACACAAGAAATGCTGGAAAGCGATGAACACACTAGGGAGAACAAAGACAATCTGGCAAGGAAGCAGTGACAACAGGGGAGTATATAACGGGGTTGGCTGAAGGCACAATCAGGAGCAGGTGAGTGGATGCAGGTGTGGACAATCATAGGAGAGACACGAGGGCAGGAACTGAAATGACAGGAAAGATTGGACTTCAAAATAAAACAGGAAACACAGACAAAGACTAATGGGATGTTACATCTTCATCACAAAAACCTGCGGACATATTAACATATTTGGAGAACTTAGCTTAAATTGAAGAAAATGGAAGTTTGTTTGTATGTTCTAATGCAGGTATATAAAACAATGTATTTAAATGCTCGCAAGCTTATTGTTAATGACATGGATATCCTTTCCAAAGAAAGACATACACAAATGGATTCTCTAATATGATCATTTTTGGGTCTTTATATGCTAAACATATGATTGTTTGCTCTTACTATCACTTCTATCTTAAACACTGAGGTCACTTTGATTTCTATTTCCTTTAAAAAGTAAAAACTGGAGTCATTGTGTCCCAGGAATTGAATCTTGCTGTCCGCTTACACTTGTACATCTGAAAGAAAGCCCCTGCTACACAATTTAAATGTTTGAGCATTGAGCATTGCATTGTTCCCCGAGTTACTCAATCGTAGCTATCACAAGAGTTTGTTTAATTAGAGGTAAAGTGTTTCCAGGTCAGCAAAGGTCAGTGTTTGGGAAGAGCACTTGGCCTGGATGTCTGTGTGACCCAAACAATTCTTGGTGGCTACAATAATAGATTTATGTATCGCTAATGTAATTATTTACAAAGGGAAATCCTTATTTAACTGTCCTATTTTAGTTTCTGCATGAGCGTTTCTTTGGATTTTGAATGTTTGTGTCTAGCTCTTCCAGAATTGTGTTTTCCTCTAAAACCTTATTTTTGTCTTCCTTGAATGAATCAAAAACCCTCACTGACCCATGGGTGAATTATATTACTGTATGACTATTTACAAGATTTAGATATACATTTAAATTGGCACACATAATACAAGGAAATATTGATAGTCTAAAGTATGGAATGCACAGTATGCCTTGTGAAAATATACAGAAAGTTATTGCACACTATTGACATTGTGTACATTACCACTGAAATGTGTTCAGAGTGTTAGGGACTGTCTTTTGTGGTGGAGTGATATGTGAATACACATCACACTATTTAAAATTAAACTTGTGTCGAGGGCCTAAGAGAGGAGGGGAACAAAGGGACTACAAAGGGAGCAGGAGTTGTAAAAATGAAGAGAAAGTGAATCAAAAAATGAAAGCGATGTGACAAAGATTAACAGAGAAAAACGGGATGGAGACGCATGTGCTGCAGACTTATACACACAGGTAGAAAGCTGAGTCAAGCGACGAGATCCTACAAAAACATATATTTTGGCCAAGACAAACAGAAGAAGCGATGAGGGAGAAAGAGAGAGTAAGCTGTGGCGATTTTCCCTCTTTAAAAACATCAACTCACTGCACACCCAGGCCTGGAGATAGATCCTTTCCATCCATTTTGTGTGTTACTGGTAAGTCATGTTAAGGCTAATATTGCAGGTGAGCTCCAGACAGGGCGGCAGGGCAGCTATCAGGCCAGGACATACAGTAAACCTGCCAAGTTATTAGTTTACGTGTGAGCTAGCAGCACCAGCTAGCTATCAACACCCGGCCAGAATTATATCAAAGGCTGCAGACAACAAGACCACTAGCAGGAATGATAAAGATAGCTAGGAGTGTGAGTGTGTTTGTGTGCTGTGTGCTAGCCAGACCTGACAGGCTAAGACAGGTGTGTGGTTGAAAGTTTTGAAAATGCAAGGACAAGTGCGACATAAAAATTGTTTACCTTTTAAACAGTATTTCCAGCAAGTTGCTTCATTTCTAAATATTGAAAATATCCATAATTAAGCTATTATGACATTGTGGCAATGTGTTTTCTACCGCCATGTTGCAAGCACATCCTAGATTGATTGTACATGGGAAACCTGTGTATACGGCAACAATGCTGGGTTAGGGTTACGCTTAAAAAAAAAAAGGTGAAATACGGCTGTCAGATGGCCTGTAACTGTTTGTGCTACACCAGAATCTCAGTTTGTGTTTACGCAAGTAGGACTGACTAAACTGGAAAAAATGGGTGTAATCACTAGATCTAGATCACAGTTTACAGTGGGACTGTACAAAACGTTTATAGAACTTATCAGGCTTTAAAGTTACCATTCCAGACGAAGTTCCAAAGAACGGAAACTTGCAGAAAAAAACAATTTACTTGGTCTGTATCCATCTTCAAATTTCTTTCACAATTTGAATTGAATAGCCAAGAGAGAAATAATTACAACAAAACACCAAAAGTCCCTCATACCCTTAAGGTCATTGGTTTTTAGATGAGAATGCTATTGTTTGAGTTATTGTTAGTAAAAAGAAATTTGATGGTGACACAAAAACAGCTTTCCTCTGTTCAATTCATGAGAATATTTTTTGATTTCCTAAAATCATTGTTTTGATGCAGAAGTAAAGTCATAGCCATGTGCAATGTTTTGGGACTCAGGCCTTCATCACTTTCATCAGTGGTTTAGTCTGAGGCCAGGGGGAAAACACACTGTTCCCTTCTGTCAAAGTCATCCCCGACTGTTTTTCTCTCCCTGCCTCGAAGCTTGTCTCTCCCTCCATGTCTGAGTATTATCTGTCAAAAAGATCTCTGTCGTAAAAATGTTCAGAATCAGGTTGAATATTCAGGCTAAAGGTTTCTGTGAAAATTATTATTTCTTTCTCTTAGCAGACAAATACTAATAGTGAAGTCATGTGAGTTGTAATGGCAGCTGAAGTTACACTGAAATGAGTCACATTTCACCCTGTGTCATTAGAAAAAGAAAAAAAAAAGCAGCTCCAGCGATTTCACCACAAACGATCATTCAGAAGGTGAACCGAGTTGTTGTGGCGTTTATCTGATCCCTGATCAGTGCAACCATTCAGTGATCCGTATGGGTCACTGGATAACAATGACGCATGAGCCTGTAAAGACAAGAAAAAGTCGTGCGAGTCTTCCATGTGTTTGTGTTAGCTCCCTAGCTAAACAGTTATTGTTGTGCCTAAACTGCTGAAGAGCAGAAGTTACACTCGTTTTTGGCAGTTACCTAACAGCTTCAGGTGCATTATCACCACCCTCTGGACTGGAGTAGGGTCAACCCACATTTGCATACAACCAGGGAAAACCAAAACAGATTGAAATCAGATTTGTGATTTGGCTGATGGAAACACATATATGGCTAAATGTAAATGAAAATTGGTTAATGTTAGGAAAAGGTCACGGTTAAAAGTAACCAATGTTGGCTGTCGGTAGCAGATACACTTGTTGAATACCCCAGCTGAATTTCTCTGCTTTTCCCTATTCTCTCTTCTTTGCTCCCATATGCCTGGCGACTCCATTTGGCTTATGTGGCTAAACAGAAAGAACCCAGACGCGAGGAAGGGGGAAATGTATTTACCAAGTGGGACATCCTCGCTCACTGCAGCGTCGTTTTGAGGAGGCATCTCAACTGTCCTATTAAGTGTAGAAATAATTAATTTATAAAACTATGAATGTGCTACACAAAATATATAATTTGATTATGAAAGGCTACAAGCACAGTAAGTCTGTCCTTTTCAGGCTCAGGATGATATTATATGGGACTAATAATAACCGCGACTCTGCGGCTGTACAGGACAAATACACTGTTTGGACAACATTTCTACTGAATGAGCCAAGATGAACTTGGATTGAAAAAGATGTAAGGGAGGATGAAGCAGATGAAGACAAAGTAGTGTTTTTATGATTTATTTATGATTTGGACCACACATACATCTAATAATTCTTCTTTCATGACTGAACATGAACCGCTGTTGGTGCGGTTATTCCTATTTATCTATATATTGCAATCATGCAATAATATTGAATTTACAATTTCCCCAACAGCCTGGTAGTTTATTTTATTGTTCCATTAGGTTCAGCTGACCAATCACTAAACACATTGGGGTGTTGCTCTCTGTTAGGATACACCTTAGAACATCCTCGATGACCTCGAACCTCTATCAGTTTCTGGCTCAGGAGCTTGAGGATGGAGGAGCAAGGACAGGAGGAAGCATAATTATCCAAACGGAAAGCAGCCACAGTCTCCTTTCCTCTCTTCTCTTTCATTTTCTGCTGCCACCTGCCCTCTTTCAATTCACGGCCCTTTTATCACAGAGAGAGCACTCCTTCTGTTTGAATCACCAGCACAGCACAGTAACAAGATATTACCCAAGTACCGCTATGATACACTAACCACCCATTATACGCTGCAATGATTGCAGGCCTGGCCAAGCTCTGCTTTGATTCCACATATCAACTTTACACACACACATCACAGAGATCTGGGATTTTTCATCTGCAAATGAGTGGATCTGAATGTTTGCATAGTATCTCCTCTGGCCGCGGGGTGATTGCATGTGTGGTTGTGCCTGCAGTGTGTGTATGTGTGCCATGAAGTAACTACACCACTGTGGTAGACAGATGTTTGTGTGTTTTTTGCGTGTTTGCAAGTGTGCAATCAAGCAGACTAGGAGAGTGGCTGAGGGTCGTGTGCAGGTGTGTGTTTGTGTGTAGGCCGATTTGTGTGCTGTACGTGTCTCAGGTTGCAATGTGTATTTATCATCATCATCATCATATCAGTTACACTAAACCTACTTTCCTCTTTCTTCCCTTCTCTGTCCCCCTCCTCCTCCACTTTCCCTCACCCCTCACCTTCCTCTATTCATCTTTTTCTTCACTCCTTGTTCTTTCTCTGAACTGACAGTCCTGCCAGAGATTAAGTTAGATAATGATTACTTAAGTAGTAGCTCCTTGTATCCTGTTCTTTTCTATTCTGTTTAGATTTCAGTGGGAGTGAATGAGTAGCTTGATGAATATGTTGTACCTTAAAAAAGGGACAGTTTCATACAACATGGTTCATGTCTCTGTTTTTCCAGATCTCAGCGTTTACTTTGGTGAGTACAGTGTTACCGTAACCGACTGTAACGGCGGCCAAAACAATGAAAATAAGATCCAACTTGCAATAAACTGTAATTTCCCTTTAAATCCTCAGCCATACATGTAAAAACGATATGACTTCACCCTTTTTCTGCTGGTAGGAACAACAACATTGGAAGACATAATTAAACTGATTTAGTTCACTGCTGCCACTATGTAGAATCGTGTGTGGGACAGAGACAGGGAGAGAGAAGTGAGTTGTGTATGAGGTAGGATACAGAGTGGAAAACCAGGGTTTTGGAAACATGATTTCCTGTGGAAACAGTGATGTCATGATAGTCTGTCTTTCACAGTCTCATGTGCACGCACACACACACACACACACACACACACACACACACACACTGTCTGCATAAATCAGGATTTCTCTTGCACTCTGTTAATGTCATTAACATAGCTTGTCTGTGTCAACTGTGCTGTACACTGCGTCGTTTTATAGTTGTTTTTACGATTTTACTACAGTGGCTGTGGAACAAAGTTTGTCAGCATGTTCATCTGAGACTGGTAAATCACAACTGAAAAGTCACTTTTATTTTATTGAATAAATTAAAGAACAAATTTATTGTTTAAAGAACAATTTCATAGTTCTTTAATTTATTTCATTCCTTTTATTGCTTTCCTGATAGCCTTGAGATCAATCTGTTTAAATCAGTTTCATTTAATTAATCATTTAATCATCATTCATACTCTAAAGTTAACACAAGCCAATGCCAGGTCACACAAGAAAGTGGCACACGGAAATTCATTTTGTGCATCCTCATGGTGATGTTGGAAGGTGATGCACTGGAGTGACTACTTGCGAGATTCTGTGGCTGGCAAGCTAACCGGTGACATGCTAGCCACCGTAGCCTGCCAAGCTTGCTAGCTGGCTGTTAAACTGCTGGTCAGCAATCTAGCAAGCTCAGCTGCCAACCACACATTAAATAAACATGTTTTTTTAAGAGACGTACTGTATTATGACTCCTGTGCCACCACTGGCAGCAAACAAGGCTGTATCTCTTAAAATCTCATAAAACTGGATGGTGCGACACAGCTAATATGATAGCTTCCTTCATTTTGAACTCTTTGGCTCTCCATTCCTTCAAAAGGGAAACACTTTCAAGATGGGTTGCAATGATCAATGGCACAAATCTGTTGATCGCAGTGATTCCATTGAAATTAATTGATTTCAGTTTGAATGTTAAATACTGGTGTCGCTGGGCCCTAAATCTGCTTTGTGGGTTGCACTGATTCAGTCTTATCTAACAGTATAAACAGAAAAAAATAATATAAAATGTTTTGGTATTACTGTGACATATGATAGAATCAACATGGTTAATTACTCTAACATCCATAGGTGCCAAATGTATTATTTCCAGCGGGGTGCCTGACATAGTGACCCAGACAAACAAACAATTCCCATGGGACACTACAAAAATATCATAACGTATCATAGCTGCTTCAGTAATATATATTGTGGGTGACAAAGACTAAGAGATGGGGTTTAACGTGTAATGCCTATGCCTATGATGACATCATACAGGTATACCCCTGGTCAGTACAGGAAGAGAGCTGGTGGAGAAATAAATAACTTCCTCTCTCTGCAGTATTTAAGCAACCTCTCAGTGTTAGTTCAGAGACGCACAAAACAACAGCCAAACCTTGAGCTTTCCTTCTCATACTGACATCAGTAATTCCTGAGATTTATTAACAATCACATGGCAGAATTAACCAACACACACTCACAACAAGTGGTTAGTTAGACCTTCGGGGCAACTGAAAGCTTCCTGTGTGACTGCCCACACACACACAAACATACGTTTTGGCATTGAACAAGCTCAGTATTACAAATGCAACCCCTTTATGTGAGTGCCAATGCAGTGATGAATGCAATGCCAGACTGGAGGCTATAGAGGCCCAACACCAGAATCCACAGACAGTGTATGTACAAAATATCGTAGCCTAAGTGCTGGTAAAGGAGTAACTGGATTGGAGACACAGTCCGGATGCTTTGTGCATGTCCTCAGCCAGGAGGGCAGACTCACTCAACCAGGTATCCTGCCTCCTGGGGAGGGTTGGGAAAAGTGGTGAAATTTTTCCATAAAAGCCACACAGCTGCTCATTTAGTAAAGACCAACTAGGGCAGTGCAGATACACATATTCACATGTTAGTCCATGGTGTCAGATCTGGAGGGCTACTTTAGGTGTGCATGTTAAAGGATAAGGCTGGTGTACTTGATTTTTCTTATTGACAATAAATCCCATGAAACGAACAAAACTAACATTCTGTTAATTGTTTTTTTTTCTGACTTCCCTACCCTGTCTGTGGCACTCAGATCCAAGCCCATTTGTTACTTTTGAAGATGTAAGTCTTTAAAAAAAGGGCACTGTAGGTTTTAGCAAATGTTACTCAAACATTTGAGGTTATAATGCATTTGTTGGTGACTATTTTCAGAGGCGGAGTAATACACATTTGGTGTGCTAGTGAGTATTTACAGCAGCAGGATGGTGTATGTGGGATTGACTCAAAATAAACTATAGTGCCAGTGTTTATTGTAATGAAGGTACACTGCTCAAACAGTGCAATGGTGTTGCTCATGTGCTTTTAATATCTTTTAGACATATTTTGATAATTGCACTGTTTTTTTAAATGAACTTTGTCAATAAGAAAAATGTGTGAATTTCAGCTTCATCCTTTAAGAAAGCACTTATTCACATGAGCATCAGCTGCACTTAATGTGCTGTCATTTGTTTTGCAGGTATTAGTTCATAAACTAAAGTATTTTATTTTAAGTTTTGACCTGATGATGACATTACAATTCATCCTCTGGGGACCATTAATGTCTGTCCAAAATTTTATGGCAATCCATACCAACTGAGATATTTCAGTCTGGACCAAAGTGGTGGACTGACCGACAGTAGCATCCCTAGAGCCAAGGCGCTCACTCTTGTTGTGCATTTAGTTGTGAAGGCTTTTGCTGCCCAGTTCTTCTTTTCTTTTACTCCAAAGAAACCACACTTGCTATTGCTGGAAATATTTTTGCTTTCTCTGTGTGAAAAGATTTTTCTTGGAAAAGACATTTGCTCGTGAGAACAGCTAATGTAAATCTTTTATGACCTTGTTTTAGCTTTCAGACACAAAGCTGATCCCTCTGCTACAAGGTTAAATTAAAGAAAATGTTTGGCTCAAAGTGGCCCCTGGATAGCTGTTTGTGGCCGCAATTTATTGATATCCTGTGTCAAGCCCCAATCTGATCGATTTCAAATTTAATCTGATTTATGAGTTTGAATTTCTCTTGAACTTCAGTGTAATAATTCCACATTTTATTGCTTGTGTTGTGTAGTTGTCCTTTGCTAAGTTGCCAACCTTTTACCAATGAAACCGCATTGGAAAGAACTGTTTCTTACTATTTTTGAATCCCAAGTCATTTATTTATGCCAGATCAAATTTTAAGAACAGATGGATGAAAAAAAGAGTAGTTTCATTTTGATCTTAGTGTCTGTGTGTGTTGTTTATCTGCTCCTCCCCCTGTAGTACTTATCCAAACTGGCTCTAGTTTTCCATTCTGCCTTACTGGCACAAATTCAGCTAACAGTCCATGACCTCTTCATCTGTTTTTGTTTCTTCCTTCTGCTCACTGTTTTTGTCTATTTCTTTCCTCATCTCTGAGTTTTACTTTCTCTGTGTTGTTCATCCAGTTAATTTATTTTCTTTGATTTAATTTGTCTTTCTTTATTTCAAATTAATTTGTCTTGCTTTGTCTCCAACAGTATATCTAATCTGAGTGTATGTCACACATTCGTCTTTACACTCCCTCTGTTTTTTTTATGTAGTTCTCATATTTCTTCTCTGCTGTTTTCATATTTTCTCTCCGGTCCGTCTCTCTCCTCACGCATTGACCTCAGCTATCCATCTCAGCTTTTATTTTCTCGAAGTCTCACATTCATACAGAGGAAGTAGTCGGCATCTCCCAGCTGGGAACTGGAACGCATTGCCACATTTCAGTTGATGTAACGCACACAGGCACACACACTTTCGACCTTTCACAATATATGCAAAATGGTGGTATTTGAGTATCCCAGTGTGACACATTACATATCACAGAGGCTGAAAGAAGTTAATTCAATTTGTGTGTTCACACACACTGAAATGTATGAGGTGGAGACGTCTTGAAAACAGTGTAACACTGGTTCACTCTCACTTCCACCTCATTTGAAAACAACACACACTAACTGCTTTGTGTGTGTGTGTGTGTGTGTGTGTGTGTGTGTGTTGCATGTCTACAAAGTCCATTCCTAAAAGTATCTGTGAGCATGTGTTTTTATGTGTGTTTATGGCTTGCATGCTGACCCGCACAGTGTGTGTGTGTGTGTGTGTGTGTGTGTGTGTTTGTGTGTGTGTGTGTGTGCATGTGTTCGGAGGGTACAGACTATGATTGTTCTCTCTGGGTGTTAGCTTTCGGAGCAGGAAGTGCATGTTCGGGTCAGGGGGGGATCCAGGCACGCTCAGTCTGCCCACATCTGTTCAAATACCGGAGACCCTCAAAGTCACACAGGAAATATGTGTGAGTATGTGCATGTGTGTGCGCGCTTGCTACAGAAGACGCTCTTTGTGAGCACAATTTATAAAACATATTTGACCTTTTCGCTGCATATAACACGTTCCCACAATAAGTAACAGGGGCAAATTTGTCATGTACCTGCTGTAATGTTACTCCAGAAGGGCACAGGCACTGAATAAACACATCAGTTATGCAGCTCCAAAGTTTTTCTTTTCATGTGTACAGTAAATTGTTACTGAGAGTCAAAAATAATACAATAAAGCTTTATATTGCTGGTGCATGATAGTGTTACTAATAGTACAGGCCTCATACAGTGGTATCGCAATCTTCACCTTATCTATAACACTTTGTACACTAACATAATGCTGCTTTACTTCCAGCTTTGCTTCTGAGAGACAACGTCATAACTTGCACAGCAACAAAAGGTTGCTTGTCATCAAAGTGTAAACATTGTACATGTAACCTGTAATACAACAATATGCAACATATTGCACAATTCTGTAAAACCCCGGCTAGCATGCAATACCAAAGTTTTTGCTAACATTTATAGCATTTCCGCTTTCTACAATATCTGGGCATGACAACTATGGCATGGTTAAGGTTGGGGAACGATCATTGTTGTTGTAAATAAAATATGGTTAAGTGTATGGTTGAGGTTAGACAACAAAAAGCACTTGGTCAGTGTTAGTGAAAGATCAAATGTCCTTTCCGCCTCACCACACACAGTATAAGATGCACTACTTCTGGGACTTAACGTTGGCACTGGACATAAATCTTGAGGCGCAGAATCTTCCAATATGGACATAATTCCTAAGGATACTTGGCTAAAATGAGATACCCATCATTTGAAAAAATACAATAATATTAAGTCCTTAGCTCCCCATGATGCCAGTTGGACTGAGAGAGCGCTTGATCAGCTTGCATCCGGGTACTGAAAATTTTGTCAGAATTGTTATAAAACTAAATCTTTTGATTTAATATTGCACTTTCATAAAGCTGAGGGACTCTCAAGAGACAGAGTAGAAAAAGATGCAGATATATGTCGACATTTACTCCCTAGTATGGCTCAAGCTCCAAAAACACTGGATCCTACATTTCCCATAATGCAGCAACATTGTTCTTGTTTATATAGCACTGTCTGTACTGACTCTTTTATTAGGTGTGATGCTGGTCGTCAAATGGGAAAGGACTGGCGTCAGAGGTTATGTGTTTTGCTGCATGCTTCCAGGAGGTTCAATCCAACCTTTGTACATGAATCCGGGAAACACAACTTTACTAAGATTTAGAAAAATTATATAATTCCTCTGAAAAACATTGAGCTGAAACTTTAAAGTGCGCAATGCTGATTTTACTTGTTGAATCAATACACACTTTTTTATATCACATTTGATAAGGCACCATATTGCATTCGTACTACATCACTTAGATGCAGACGGCGACACACACACACACACGCACACGCACACACATATAACTGACTCATGGGCTTTTGTAATGGCAATAAAAGCCGTCTGCTTCAAACACACCCTGTTGATTAAGAGTCAGTTAAAGTGTCTGAGACGACGGGGGAAATGAGTGGAAGGGTTAGGAGGGGAAAAATGTGGAGGGTGCGAATGTGCAGAAGGGAGGGAGATGACGAGAGCGAGTGAAGAGAAAGATTTTTAGTAAAGAAGGAGAAGGATGATAGGAGGATGGTGGGGGATGGGATGGGAGGAAAATGGGCCTGGAGGAAAGAAGAAATAAAAGAGTCAGTAAATGTTCCCATCTGTTGCCGGCACTCAGCATCTTGCGGGAGAAGTGAGGAGATGAAAGCAAAGGATGGTGACTAAAGGGGACGTCACGGCAACACCCCAACCTAACTGTCACAGAGGGAGTGGAGAGGATGGAGAGGAGAAGATGGAAGTGGCATGAGGGAGGTGAAGATTGAAGCCAAGAAGATATTAAGTGATAGAAGAGGATAAGAGATGAAAGCAAGAATTCAAAGGCAAACTGGTAGACATGGAGGAATGGAGAGGAGAACAGAAGGGCACACTCTGATACTGAGATATATGTATATATATATAAACTGATAAAGACCTAGCGAAGAAGTATTCTGTCAGCACTTTTATGAAAAAACAAAGAGAAGCTCCACAAATAGAAAATCAAACAAAAGCTGAGTGAGTCCCTAAAGTAGTTTCTCTCCTCCTCCGCCCCTGTGCTGCCACGTTTACGGGACAATCCGTCTATTCTTGGGAAAATAAAGCCCTGACAGCCAGACGGGAGCCAGGCAGAGACCAAGCACCCGTGGTAATAGCTGACATTCACTTGTAAACAACGTTGGGAAAGAAAAGGGGAAAGAAAATGGGTGGGAGAGGTCATTAATGCTGTTTCACTGTACAATAGTACTTTGGCTAATATTGTTTTTAATGTTTTTTATTTGGTGATGAGGAGTGATTGGGGTCCCAGGAGAAGTGAGTTGTATTTCAGCACTCTATTCAACCAAAGAGTCATTGTTGCTTCTCAGATTGTTTGATTTGAGTTTCATGCAAACTAACAAATGAAATTCAAACATATGTAACAATTGTAACACACCTGCTACCCAAGTGATGAGAGTATTCTGTGTTGTCACAAAAAAAATAATTTTAATCATTATTATTAACAGGGCATTAAAAGCATGTTTTTAATGTGAAAAACTATTTTTTTAAAAAGGTCACTGTCACTAAAACATATTTAAAAACAGTAACAGTACATGCAGTTTCCTGTCATCATGACAATCTATAGACAATTTGTGACAATGCTTGTCTTCAAACCAGAGATAAACTACCTTTTGGCATATTTTAAAAATCATAAAGCACCTGCTACAACAGAGGATCCTCAATACTCATTGCCCTATTAGCAACTAATCATTTGCATTTGGAACTGTTGCTGTAGCTGTCTACCGGCCTAAATATGACATCTAGTGGATGTTAATTGGCTACTACACCCTTCACTCTGTCTCCTCAATTCTCCTTAATTTTTTTCTTTCCCAGACTTAGACTGCGTGAAGAGACTCTCACAATTGCGAGATAAAGATATCATAATCATGCGATATAATCATTTCTTGAGGCGGATCCTCTAGTAAAGAGATACTAAGGCATAATTATGAGATAAAGTCTTCAACCTTTAACCTACAATTAATTAAATACACTTCTGTGATTTTTGGCCAAAGATTTAAAATAATAAATCCTGCTGGTAGAGCAGAGGTCTGACCTCTGGCCACAGACTGCGTACAGGCCAGTAGAAGTCCATGACTGGACTGAGGGCAGACCGGAATCCATGAGAGCACAGCATCTTCAGTGTGTGTTCAGTGTTGAGTCCTCTTGTTGTGAGATGAAACACTGTTAAAGTGTCTGTTCTCTTCTGTGGTGCTTGTGTTGCTTTCTGTCTCAGCAGTGGGACTGTCCCAGCTTTTATATTCTAACTGGAGGAGCTCCAGAGTCTTCAGGAACTTTCCTGTCGTTACCACAGCTCTCCACTGGGTGGAGCTGTTACTCAAGGAGGGCTGACATCACTGGATCGTTCCTGGGTGTTCATGAAAATTTCACAATGACACAATCTCACCTTGGAGATTGGAGCTACAGGAGAGTAGAGTTAATATTTTATCTTCCTTAAATGTGTATATTATCAGTAATATTGTTTTTATAAATCCAAGAGGATTACTGACACCAGTACATGCATAACGTGTACATGTATATGTTTTTTTTTTAAATCAATAATCAGATCATCTTACTCAGATCAATACCCTTGGCCTGCCCTTTTTAAAATGTTTACTGGAAGATATTATCGTAATGGCATTTAGTTATTCAAATAACAAAAGTGAGAGGAGTTGGAAATTTCATGATATTAAAATAAGTTATCAATTCATACAGCCTCAAACCTTATAGCATTTCAGGCTTCCTTTGCAAAGTCTTCTTTTAAAAGATGCTCTGAATTATTTGCAGCTGCAAGAAAAATGTATTTTTAACCAATGTCATGAACATGTATAAAGATGTTATGTTCTTTTGAACCTTTGAAAAATACTTTTCAATGTATTCATACTATGTTGTATCAGCCTCTTGGCACAGGAGTCCCCGGAACCGAGGCCAGGACAACTCCTATAATCTAGGCCAAGTTAGAACTGGTGACATCATTGTTACCTCACAGATAATGTCACATATACTATTATGATGACATAGAACACTTTGATACATCAAAGAAAACGTTGATACATTGGTCAAAGTGTATTATGACCCTCCCTACTCACCAATCCCTCTCTCTCCCTGATCCCTGCCCACGGAGCGTTGGTAGCTCTGTTGCTCGGAGGAGAGCTGGTAAGAGCCCCTTTTCTGGCTGAATGGAGGTCAGCTGCTTCGCGCAGAACTCCCCGGAACCGAGGCTGCTGAATATATGCAAAAAGAACAAAAACCCCAAAACAAAAAAACTCACTGAGGATGAATGTGCCGCCATCCACTGGTTCTTCAGCGGCTGCCCCGGTCTCTGCCAAAGCAGCTGCCCTCCAGCAGACTGGAGCAGAGTCTCCGACCGGCTCAGCTCCGAGCTTCACAACTTTCCAGCTTTCTCCAACACGAGAGGAGATCGTAACCTGAAAGCCAGGACAATTTCTGTAATCTAGGCCAGGTTAGAACTGGTGACATCATTGTTACCTCATAGATAATGTGACATATTATACTATTTTGATGACATAGAACACTTTGATACATCAAAGAAAACTTTGCTACATCAAAGAAAATTGTGATGTCAAAGTGGATTAAGACCCTCCCTACCCACCAAACCCCTTCCCTCCCCGAACCCTGCACACGGAGCACAATTCGAAGCTCTGTTGCTCGGAGGAGAGCCGGTAAGAGCCCCTGTTCTGGCTGACTGGAGGTCAGCTGCTTTGCGCAGGAGTTCCCGGAACTGAGGCTACTTAACATTGGCAGAAAGAACAAAAACTCAAAAGCAACAAAAACTCACTGAGGATGAATGTGCCGCCATCCATTGGTTCCTCAGCAGCTGCCCTGGTTTCTGCCAAAGCAGCTGCACTCCAGCAGACTGGAGCAGAAGCTCCAACCGGCTCATCTCCGAGCTTCACAGCTTTCCAGCTTTCTCCTACGAGGGAGGAAATCTTAACCTGAAAGCCAGGACAACTTCTGTAATCTAGACCAAGTTAGAACTGGTGACATCATTGTTACCTCATAGATGATGTCACGCATCATACGATAATGAAATAGAACAATTTAATACATCAAAGAATATTGTGATGTCCCTGATCCCTGTCCACGGTGCAGAGTTGGTAGCCCTGTTGCTTGGAGGAGATCCGGTCGGAGCCCCTGTTCTTGCTGACTGGAGGTCAGCTGCATGTGTGAAGCATTGAATGACATGTTAGGTTTCCAGCACTGAACTATAATTTAGTCTTTTCTGTAAACTGGACAGGAACTCAACACACTTACAGATATTCTATGAACCCTATTGACACTTTCACTGTGCCTTATCAATTTTGTGTTGGATTTTTGAAGTGGTGGGTTCAGGTAGAACCAATGAGAAATATTGTTATTTCACTTTAACCTTACTCATTATAGGGGGAATAAAGTCCCACAATTTGTCATATATTTTCACCAAATTGAGGGAGCGGGCCTATGGTTTTGTAAATAACTCATTCTGTCTATGTAGTAGGTCACAAACGTCCTCAGTGCAGGTGAACATTTGCCTTTGATGGGACCAATCCTATCAAACGGGGTTTTCTTTTGGGGCAGTGCACTGGAACTAAATCCTATCAGTGGGATGTAACACGCATGAACGTCTGTGTGTGCAAAAACAAAGTCCCTTTCCTTTTTTATGAATGAATGCTGAGTCCCCGTGATCCAGTCAGCCAATGAGCAGCTCGCACCCGCACCCCTTTGCAGCTCTGCAGCAACAAGAGCTCACTACACTTGAAAACGTGGAGGGAAGACGGCAGCGACATCCTGCAGCAGCTTCAGTCGGATCAGTCAGGCCTTCATGCGCACATACAGAAACATTATAGAAGGGCTCGTTATTTTCACAACTGATCGCAATGCCGCTGAAAAACGGCAACACCGTGGCCGTGGAAAGACGCGTGGATCTGGCCTCGCTCTTCTGCCTGATCGGGCGGCACGGACCCGCCGTGGCTCTTGCTGTAATAGCGATGTTATCCGTGCTGGCGGGTTTCATCATATACCGGACCGTGAGGGGGAAGCGGAGAAAGGCCACAGCCGCAGCCGCAGCCGCCGAGGGTGACAACAAGAGCCCCGGAGCGGAGAGGGACGCATCGGTGCCGAGCCCGGAGGAACCACACGGCTCCGTGGAGTCAACAGGTAAAAAGATCCACAAATAACGTCAGCAGGCGGTAGGCTACTGCGGTCTACAGGTGTCGGGATTCACAAATCATTAGGAATATTAGCGTATAGGTGATGGTGCTAATACCATAGTGCTGAGGAATATTATAAAAAATGATAGCCCTGTATACAATACCACGAGGACACCGTGGATTTAAGAGTAGGCTGTAACAGGGTAGGCTACTGCAGATAATGTTAGTATGAATATCTAGCCTGAGTTAGGTTACAGTGATACTAGATATACATAGGCCATCATAATATATTATAAAGCCATTATTAACTCTGGGCTATTAGTAAAAGCTGACCTCATATACTGATCAAATCGACATTTTAAAGGATAGCCTAGATGAAATTACCATAGCCTACAAATATTGCTGACAAATGTTGGCAGTGGTATGTAACTAAATACATTAACTGCAGTCCTCTAGCTACTGTCAAGTACTACACATTTGAGATGCTACAATTCAGAGGGAAATAATGCAGTCTTTACTTTTACTACTTTTAAATGACAGCTGGGGTTACTGGTTACTTTCCATATTAAGATTTTACAAACAAAACATTTCTCAAGTTTATAAAATGTGAGTCATTATTATAGATTAAATTACCCAAGAGTAATTAAAATCATTAAAATTGGCTCAGCCTTGTCCAACTATAAGAGTAAAATGCCACTTTCTTGTGAAGGCATCCGTAATAATAGTCCAGTAATATAATATGTAATATAATAACACTCACAGGGGCCATTTTTCTGAATGATGAGTCATTTTACCTTTGATACTTTAAGTACATTTAGCTAATAATACTGTATACTGGATTCAGTTACAGACGCACTGAGATGAAATTGACTAAAAAGGGTATGCAAGAGAGATTCTGGCCAGGTCAAATAAGGCCTTAAATGGAGGAGACATACAACCAACAAACAATTACTGCTGCTGATTGCACTGATTACTTTTCCTGTGATTAGATCTTCTGCTGTCCTGTCATTTTACAAAAGTACAAAGTTGGATAAGACAAAGTGCATCTGTCCTTTTGTAAACTTGTAAAGATATCATCATCAAATATTAATTTACAATTTTAATTAAATGTCTGTGGGTTATTTAACACTGACCACTCTGATATTTAGAAGTGCACCCCTCATATATTCTACCTTTCAAGTTATAAAGTCAGACATAAATAAAAATGAGTACAACCTAGAAATCAATCAAAAATAAACTCAGTATATTATAAATTAAGTATTTTAAGTGTTCTTAATGTATAACACATGGGCTTTTTTTCATTATATCTTGTTATAGACATGAGTGATGAAGGCTCATCAGATGTGAAGGAGGATGTTGATCTGATTCAGAGTGATTTTAAAATCAGGCACCGCCGTGCTGCTGCTGCTGCTGAGAAGATGCCTCCACCTTATTCTCCTCCTAAGTGTGACATCCAAGTGCCAGACAACAAGCACACCACTTCTGGTGACACAGACAAGGAAATGGCAGTTGTGTGGGACTCTTACAAAGTAGCAGAGACGTATGCTGAAGAGGCCAATCAGAGCCTGCAAAGTGATACTCACACTGTGGCTGAAATGGTGGTGGAGGAGGCTGTTGATTGCCACCAGGGTGCAACAGATGACATTTTTGAGGATGTGACTGAAGAGGTCCATGATAATGATAGTTGCTTGAAGGAGCCTGATCCGATTAAGGATGAAAACCACGAAGAGGATGAGAAGGTAAGCTGCCGTTGGTCTCTGTATGAGGTTATATGCAGGCTACAGAGATATTAAAACTTCATCCATCACATTGCTGAAATGCCATTTCAGAGGCATGGACAAACACGCTAAATTCAGTAGTCTTTTTTTCTTTCGGCTCAGTACTAGAGTGTGACTGGGTATGAAGCTTAAGCCCCACTACAGTATATCAACAATAAATGATACAACTGCATAATTTGAACGCTGCAGCTCTTTGCGGCTTTTAAGCCTCTTTCAGCTCATTGTTTTAGTTTTATAGCACATTTACTATGGTTCAGTTTCACCTCGCTCTGATAAACCCCTTGTACACTACCAACCCCACACCAAAATGGCAGACAGAAAGTTAGTGACTAGCTGGTGAAGAACATGGAACATCTAGCAGTTAAAGAGTTGGATATTTTTCTCAGGAGTTTGAACATAGCTAGGGGAGGTAATATTGGACTTTCATTCATCAGGTGGCCAGAAACACGACTATGAATGAAGACTAATGTTTCTCCATGACTATAAATGGGCAACTGTTTGCCAACATGTTAGCCGTAACTACTTTTTTTAAAAAGGTAATAATATCTCAGGGTTAAGTAAGTCAGCTTGTTATTAGGTTCTTCTGCCCCCAATTGGCAAAAAATATACAAAAATAAATAAATAAATACAAAAAAATCAATGAATGCAGCTTTAAAAGGAATAGTTTGACATTTTGGGAAAATGCTTATTGGCTTTCTTGCGGAGAGTTAGATCAGAATATTGCAGCACAAAAGTCTGTCCACTAAATATTAAGTTACAGCCAGGAAACGGTTAGCTTAGCTTAGCACAAAGAGTGGAAACAGATGGAAATAGCTAGCCTGACTCTGTCCAAAAGGAAACAAAATCTGCTTACCAACACCTCTGAAGCTTACTAATAAACACGTTATATCTTGTTTGCTGAATCCTTGTAAAAAAAAATAAAAATTAAAAAAACACATTTGCAACCTCAGGGTGACAACGAGACTCAAGGAAGTCACTGCATCCGTCCAAGAAATAGTCCAGCACATAACCCCACATGTAAAGTAAATACGTGTATTTCCCGTAGCTGTCTGAACTATTTCTTAAGGATTTGGAGCACCAACCCAGTGGAAATATTTCTCTCTCACCTACATATCAATTTCCCTTAGACCTCATTCTCTCTGTGGTTTCAGAGTAGCACAGACTAAGATCAACCACTGCCAGTTTTTCTGGTATATACACTTGTGTACTTTATATTATGTCTCCTGTGTTGTTTTTTTTATCTGCTGTCTAACAAAGTTAGACCTGAAGATATTAACTTTCTATGATCATGTTTCTAGGTGTTAAAAGCAGAATGCCAGAAGGATGAGGATGTGACCACAGACAAGGATGTTTCTGACAAGAACAGCAGACAAGAGGAGGAAAACTTTCAGTGTGCTTTGAACAATCCAGTGTGCTTCAAACCAACCCCTCATATGGGCGAAAAGGGTGATAATAAAACCACACTGGAGACAAACAGCGTGGAGTCCAACTCGGAAGAGCCTGTTATTCATATCGAAGATGCACCTGTCCCTGACATCTGTTACGGAGAAGATGAGGAGAATCCAGATAGTATTGATTGCAGTTATTCCAGCAATAATCGCCTCTCTCTAGATGATGAAAAGAAAAATGAGGGTGAGGAAGCAAAGGAGGAGTGTGTAGACTACCATCTAATTGCTCAACATGCTGAGATGTGGTCCTCAACATTTGAACAAGAAACAAACCTGCCATCTACACAGCAGGACAAATGTGGTCACGTGACAGACAAGGTGACGCCGCCCATTCGGCATAGTGATTGGGATGAAGATGGTGGTCTAGCTGGTGAAGTGATTGAAGAAGTTATAGATGGCCACTTGAACCAAGTTACAGCTGTCAAATTTGATGCCCACTCTCCACAGTTCAACAAGCAAGAAGTGGAGATTGAACAAAAGGAGGAAAATGGTCTTACGTGTAATCAAGAGGACAGTGTTCTTTACGATGGTGCTGATCAAGTGAAGGAGACAATGCTGACTAGTGACAGCGTTGTTGATAATCATGACGATGGTCTGTCAGGTATCACCACTGATGCAAAAGCTCAAATGTCAGCCAGTGAAGATTTCCTTGACTTGTCATTGGGTTGTCAACAACCACAGAAAGAAGATAAAATCGTGCCATCTCTGGATGAAGACACTGATTCTACTATTCCTGGCCCTCAAATGCCATCACATGAGACAGAAAATCTGCCTGAAAACAACGCAAATGGCATGACCGTGGTGTTGGCTGAAGAATGCAATCATCACGTGTATGACCCTCATGTTCAATCTTGCTACAAAGACCAACAGAGTGTCCAAATGATAAGAAATGAAGCGTTTGATGAAGCAAGTGTCGCTGCTGCTCCTAGTATAGTTCCTTGTGAAAGTGAAAACAGTACTACCACTATAATGGCTGAAGATATATTTCATCCTCATGTGCTCTCTTGCTACAAAAACCAGCAAAGTGTCAAAACAATAAATAATGAAGTTTTTGACAAGGCCAGTGTTGCTGCTGATCCTGATATAGTTGAAAATGTAACTGCTTCTGTAATAGATGAAGAAATATCTTGTCCTCACCTGACATCCATTTGCCAAGACCAACAAAGGGACTGCATGGAAAATGATGAAACTTTTGATGTGACGAGGGTTAATTCTGCAACTGATGCAGCTACTTATGATAATGCTACCATTACTTCACCTATAATGTCTGAAGAAATATCTTATCCTAACATGTTGTCTTCCTCCCAAGACCAACAAAGTGACCAAACAAAAGATAATTACGATTTTACTGAAATTACCAGTGCTGCTGCTCCTGTCATGACTGAAGACATCAGCCCTCCCATGTGTCAAATTCACTTGCTCTCTTTCGAGCAAAGTGAGCTACGGGATAATGACATATCTTCTGGTGTTGGTGAAGAGAGCGGGATTTCAAGCATGGCTGTCAGCCCTGATTTGCAAGATGCTGGTAATGGGTTTGATGTAACCGTTGAAAACATGGTGCTTCCGGTGATGTATTGTGATCTACGGTCTGAGGGACAGACAGAGGCTCAAAACAGCCTCTTTGCTGATGATGTAGCTATATCTGTCATTAATGAAGGTATGGTGTTTAGGCCTTACCCATCAAGTCGCTCCCAGCCACACCACAGTGAGTACAAAGATTGGACTAATTATGAATCATTTGCAGCCAACGAGGACATGTTTGGCCATGAGATCGAGGATAGTTACCACAGAGCGATAGATAAGTTTACGGAAAAGATTACAGCCAGAGAGACTAGCTTCACTGATGAGCTGAAAACGCAGACACACATGAAAGCTGTTGTTGAGGTCCTAGAGATTAAGGAGAAGAGGGCAGGCATAAGCATTGAAAAGAAAGATGAAACAAAAGCAGAGAAGGAGAAAGAAGAGGACTATGAAAAGACTGAAATCAGTATCATGGAGGCGACTATGGACAATAACGAATGGATCACGGATAGTAACTACCAAGTCCTTCCCTGGATGAATCTTTCTGCCCCATCTTTTGCCCAAGACTACACTAAAACCAACCAGCTTCCCACTGAAGAGTGTCAGTACAGCTCTTCTGTAACAGACACCACTTGCACAGATGCAACATACATCCCACCTTCCACTGAACAAACCAGTACTCTCTCCCTTGTTGACGAAAACACAGAAAACAACAAAAAGGTTGTGGCGGTCCAGCCCATGTCCCAGAATGTCAACGTGACATTCCGCATCCATTATGTCACCCATTCGCCATACCAGACGGTGGCTGTCACAGGGAACCAGCAGGAGCTGGGAAACTGGAAGGGATTCATCCCGCTAGAAAGGGCCAAGGACGGACACTGGGCCAAAGTAGTCAGCCTGCCTGCAGAGAGCCATGTGGAGTGGAAGTTTGTGCTGGTGGACAAGGGTGAGGTATGTCGCTGGGAGGAATGTGGCAACCGCCTCCTTGATACAGGCTACGGGGACGACCTGCTTGTGCACAAATGGTGGGGACTTTTGTAAGAGGTGAGGTGAGAAGAAGATTGAGAGTGGCATGTACAGTAAGCTTTGGGACTCGATACTGGACCAGATAAAAGTCAAAAAAGTTTATTTGTACAGCCCGTCACAAGACCCACATGATGATACAGTATATTAGAATGACACCTAATACTCATTTATATGGTATCATATCATAGATACATCCTAGTAAGCATTAATTTGGTAAATTTGGGGGTCAAAAGATATCAGGAGATCTAGGTTAAAACTGGGCTAAATGTATTTGAAAAATGAAACTTTTTTTTTTTTTAGATGTCAAGGTTACATATAACCATTGTTTCAGCCGCAATGAAATAACTTTTTTTCACTTCTGAATCGATTTGTCTAATGTCAGAAAATTGACAACAATTTTGATCAGCGATTCATAGTTCAGATCATTTTTCAAGCAAATAGGCAAAAAAACTCAGTGGCTCCAGCTTTTGAAATTGATAGATTTTTGGCTTTTCTGTTTTATATAATTGTAAATGAAAAACCTTTTGGGTTTTGGAGTGTTGTTCGAATGAAACAAGCCATTTACAGGTGTCACCTTAGGCTTTCAGAACTTGGGCATGTTTCACTACTGTCTGACAAGTTAATCAGTTGTTATAACAGTAGTTGCAGCCCTTCTATGTTTCTGCATGTAGTTAGAACCTGATTCACATCGAAAGTCTCTTGAAACTTTCAGTTTTACAACTTTTAATTTTAACCATATTTAGCCCAGATGACAAGACGTATTTAGACCTGCAAATTTCCCACACCATGATTACTGGCATAAAACAGTCATCTAATGGGACTTTTCTTAGAGGATGGCCCTCTAATAGCCAATGATTAAGTGGATCTTTCAGGAACTGAAAAGATTGCAATCAAAAGACAGAAGCATTACATAAAATGTCTCTTTTTTTCTGTGGCAGTATCTATGATTATGCAAATTGCACCTCTTTAAAAGTGGGTGATTTGATGCAAGTGTTTAATTTGTATAAATGGAGACTTTATTATACTGTCCATATGCTGCTTAAATACTCCTTAATCTATGAGAATAAATGCACATAGTTCACTTTTCCTATAGCAATAATCAAAGCAATAATTGTTCTGTATACTGTTCTGTTATATCAGGTATTCTAATGTGTTTACCACTAAACTGTGATATCGTTGTAACTTTGATGCTGCTTTTATCTCGTGGGACTGTGTGCATGCAAGATTGTCCCACTGTTGTTCTATGAATGTGCCTTTTAAACGTGATCTTTTCTATTAATGTGTTCATGCATCAAAACAGTGTGACTTGTCTTTTAAAACAGCTTTGCTTGTCATAGTTTTCTTTGTTTCATTGCAACTTTTATTGAATTACTTAAGAGTATATTAATTATTTTTTTTGTCAAGTTTCAGTTCTTAAATCAGTGTAGACTATAGTATCTATATCTCAGATCATATCAGAGTATCTTGTATGCAATACTGTCATGATATATTCTTGAATGTCATTAAGGTGGAGTTGGTTACCAAATAAACAAATCTTCTGTCATATCTGGGAATATACGTTTCTTGTATGTTAATTCATTCGAAGACCAGATGTTCGGAGGTAATTGAAGTGTTCTGTGCCAATGAGTTATTCATATTTTGGGGAAGAAAAAAAAAAAAGTCTCACTCACAAAATAATAGACAACTTGACAATTCATTTTCAATGATCTTAGTTACTTGAGCTACTTGAGTAGACCGGATCATTTGATGCACAAAAGTGAAACCAGATTTTTCCTAAGCTAAAAAAAAAAAAGTTATCAAAGCACATGAGGAAACATCATCCCAAATGTATCTGGTTTTGTCTGTTCTGAAGTTGTTTAATCAATTTTAACTACTTTATTACTCTGTCCACTCATTTTTCATATTTTGCAGCAGCCATCAACTCTCTGAAAGTGCAGCTTGTTCGTGACGGGATGTTTTTGTGACCACTAAATCACTATTACATTGTCTCTAAGAGCAAAGGAAAATGATTTGTAATTCAAAATGGCAGGTCCACTAATTTTTCAAGCACCAACATGTACAAATGATGTGTTGTTGCTGTCTACATTTCTGTGAATCATTAACTGTTGGTGCAGCAAACAAATAGCCAAACACAGACAGATTCAGTCTATTAGGGTCTTGTGAGGTCTCTTTGAACTGATGCCTAAATCTTCTTTATTTAAATTTCTGCAATTTGAACCAAAAGCCAAGAGCGTGACCTTGTTCTACGTCCAGCTGGCTCAGAGGTGGCTCATGCAGGGAAAGCGTCATTAGCAGGCGTATTTTCATGCCAGCTTGTCAGCTCCACTCAGCTCCGTGCTGAAGGTGACACCACTGTATCTGAAAAGACGGTCCTCTTCATCTTCCAGTCCACAGACTCTTGTCGATGGTGAATAGTACACACTCACGAATGCAATGGTTTTGCCAGTCCTGTAAATGATTAATCTGCACTGCAGGGAGCAGGAAGTTGTTTTCAGAGGATAAAACCATACGTAAGCAGTGCTGGAAGAGGGAGGGGAGATGCATTATGGGAAGAAAGAGTGAGGTTGTTTCATCTGAAAATTAGATGTTAATGGTTCATCGGCAGTCCGGCAAATAGAAGAATTCAGAGTAAGTCATGCACAGTAATTACTCACAAATACTCATTAACAAAGGCGAACAAAACATTGAGCGTGAATGAACAAGAAGACTCAGGACGAATAAAACAAGCGCGCACACACACACACACACACACACACACACACACGCCAATAAATCAAAACAAATATAATAAATAGTAACAGAAATTTTGTCTGCCTAACAGTAATCAGAAGAACTACCATGCTCCCCATGTTGACCTGCCACTGTGTGCCATCTACATGTAAATGGGACATGTGAAATGTGATCCCTGCTCTGGTGGTTCCACATTTGGAAGACCCCTCCATCCCAAGTGACCAATACTAATGGGAGCCTCCCCTCAGGTATTGAACCCTGAACCTTTGTGGGAATTAACGCCGTTAGCCAAACAAGGCCTCAGGGGACTCATTTGATTAACTTTAAATGGGGTCAACAGAACTCTGCCCACCTGTAAGTCACGTGATTTCTGTTGTTTTTTCTGTTTCAAAACAGGAGTTCAGGGAACTTTTGCCTGTTTGCCCCAGTCCAGAGAGCCAAATATAACAACACATGATGTTATATAGAGGCTCTGTTTATTTATTTTTTATTCCTGTGTCTGATACTAATGAACTGAAAGGATAACTTATTAACACAATAAACGGTCCATTAGAATTGCCTATTACACTACACAGAAACACTGAACATAACTAACCAGAACTAGCAGGTTTAGAGAAGGTTCCTGATGAAATACCTTATTAGAGAGCCAGCAGAAGTTATTAGTAATGTTCATGTTATCTCCCGGGTCATGTGTGTTGGTTTTGTGGAGCGTAAATGCAGCAGACTCCCTCACTAGTGCTAATGTGGCAGCTGGGAGTGCGTGCACTTTCTAAGGTTTAAGGTAATCCTTTATTTAGACACAACTGACACTCTACTTTTAGACAACTCTCTCTCTCTTTGTATGCTTCTTTCTGTCTCACATACACACACACACACACACACACACACACACACACCATTTGTCAAACATCTAAACTGTTAAGCCACCGGTGGACCAATGTTTGATCTCTGTTACGGCAAAAGTCTTAACACTGAGTCATCGGTCTAATCTAGAAAACACCCCTCTGTCAGATATACTGTGTGTGTGTATACACATTATATATATACAGCCCTGTAATGTATCAAATAGAAATATTTAAAATCCAGACTGCAGTCTGAATCCCTTTTTTGTTCTCTGTGTGCGAGTCCTCCCTTGCTGCATTGCAATATATAATTAGTGACACAGTGTTACTATAGCTGCTCAGAAGCAAACAGCAGCTAGAAACAGTTAGTTAGAGACTAGCTGGTGAACATAGTGGAGCATTTAGCAGCTAAAGAGCCGGATATTTCCCTCAGGAGTTGGTAGAGACCAAGAGTGAATATTGGATTTACATTCATCAGGTGGACACAAACATGACTCCAAATCAGTGATAATGTTGCTCTGTAAGAACTGGATGTGTATATAAGCAGCTATTTGCTAACAAGTTTTTCATATCAAGTTGAAAGTTGTTAAAACGTCAATGTTATATTAACAAACAAAAAGTGGCCAAATAATTATTGTTAGATATTGCAGGTTAAACAAACAACAGTAGTCTGTCTGAAAATCAGATTTACTGAGCATGAATGTGCTATATTTTAAACTTCAATCCCAAAATTGTATCTGGAGCTCAGTACACAATGTCTGTTTTCCGCTATGTGAATAGTCACTTGTTAAGGTTGTTCTCTCCACAGAACAGCAGACTGTTGCCTGGTGGACTGAAACACATAGTGATCCTCAGTCCAGGTTGGACCACCAAGTGTGAAATTCTCTTAAAGTTGAGTCTGCTGTCTCCTCTTACAGAAGCCGAGCAGTCAGACCAGGCTGCAGCTTTCCACTTGAACTCTGACCCAGGGAGATTGTATGACAATATCAGAGTTCATGCATGTATCTCTGTGTGTTCATTTGTACTTTATTGTGCCATTTGCCTGCATGTCTAACCATAGGTGCTCACTGTGCTTTGACTTTCATTAATTTTCTCATCTTTTCTCTTTTCCCTGATCCATCCCAGTGTCTGTGTCAAATCAAATTGCTTTTTATTCCTGGTACAATAAATGTCAGTGTCTATTAATAGCATAAAGGATTATACTGACTTCTTTTTTTGTTGTCACTGCTCCATCACTGCTCTCACTGGCGTCACTGGCTTCATTTTTCAATGATATGCGCCAAAAGGTAGGTTGTGGAAAATAGTAAAATGTGTGATAAAGGTTGGGCAATTATCTGGTTAATCAGACATACAATCTTAGATTGTTTCATGATGAAAAAGTACATGGTTGTGGTTTGGGTGTGCCACACAGGCAGGCTATTTATAATGCATACCAGTCCTCATTCCTGTTCCATACTGTGGGATCTTTCAGTGACCTTCACTGGTAACTGCTGAATGTGCTGCATGACCATAAGGGGTGGAGCAATGAGCGAGGGTTAACCCTTGTGCTGAATCTGTTTGTTGCATCATGACAAGTATATGTGGATATCTGTCAGTCTGCAAGTGAGGAGATCTAAAATGTCCTCTTCTGGTCCTTAAAACACGATTTAACAAGCTGGCTTTTATATATTTTCTATGTACTTTTTCAGGAATTTTATTCTTCTATTTCATCTCTTCAGTCATTAGCTTTTCTTCAAACGTGTTATTAACCTTTGGAATTTTTTGTGAATATTATATACTACTTGTTTTGTCTGCAAAGCGCAGTCTCATAAACTGTAATATACACCAACCTGTTCCTGTTTGTGGATCAGAAAGCAGACTGAATGCTTATTTCTGGATCCGTGCCATGCTGGGACAGCCCTCCACCAGTGATGTCATTGCTCGCTGTCCCAGAGGACACTGCAGATGTGTGTGTGTGTGTGTGAGTGAAAAGAGAGAGCGAGAGGAAGACAGGCAGAAAGAGAGTAAGAGTGCACGCAGCTGCATACATAATGCAAAGAAATCTGGAAGAGGTTTGGGTTGAGTCTTCCTAAAAGAGGTCAAGTTATAAAATATTTACAACTATCAGACATTTTTGTCCTTCATACAGATTCTGACACCTCTGTGATACAGTGTGTTTGTGCTGTATGCATGTTTCTATCAATCAATCCACAATATCTGTATAATTTTAGCTGCCTTGTTTTTAAAATTTCTATCAATATCCTGTGGTGAAATTAAAAAGGGTGTTTGTTTGGGGCTAAAAACAAACCTAACATCTAAACAAATCAAACCAGTACGTATAGGCAATTCCTTGAATCATTTATAAGATAAGATAAGATAAGATAAGATAAGCCTTTATTGTCCCACAGCGGGGAAATTTTTTTATGATGACTTTCGTTGTATCTATGATATAGTGTATTTCCATTTCTGCCTCCTGTGTTGATTTATCATCAGTTTTTGTGATATGTTGTATCTGTGGAGGTTCCTACTGTTTGTATGTGGACCTTGGAAACCACAATTGTGAACTCCATTTCCCATGTGTAGGTTACTTGCATGAAAAAGCACAGTCATGCTCTATTTGATGTCATAAGATCTGAGATGACCTTTTGTCAAACTTCTGCCCTGATGATGGTCTAGTGACTGCATTTTTAATGTTTTTGGCCTCCTTGCATTTTAGCATTATATTGTGATTGCAGTGATCTTCTGATATATATTAGGATAGCATTGAATCCTCTGGTAAAATCCAACTTGGGTATGAATATGTTTACATCACTCCCACTATATTTTTGTTATTATCTTTGCCTGCATCTTTATTCGTTTGCCTTGATGGTGAAACAATTTATTTAAAAGAAAATGGCTACACAAGTCAGTTAAGTTATTTGTTTTATTCACAGAGGATCTCTCATGTCAAAACTTGAACGATTGTGACGATCAAAACGTCTTTCAGCCATCAAAAATCTCATCAGATGTGAGTCTGACGAGCCTTACATAATAAAATGAGAGACTGATAAAAGGGATTTTATGAGTGACTAGTGCCGTCTGCTGGTCCTTGCGCTGTCCCTCATAAAACACAGTTACAAAGACAACACTGACCCCTGGCTGTACTTTGAAAACACTGGTTATACATCCCTTCATACACGAACAAACAGATTATTAACACAGAGCCAAACAAAAATAAAACAATCCCCTCAAAATCTTCATGTAAATAATTATGTAAACAACAGAGTGAAAATAGGTTCTTCATAGATTTCAAGTGAAACTGAAATCACCGTTTTATCCTTCCTCAGTATGACACCCTGAGTATTGACAATTCACTTAAGGAAAACAACAACAACAAAAAAATTAAAACGGTACAAAATGCAACTTTAGGTTGCAGGCAGTGTGGTAATCCAGTTTCCCCAGATCAGCTAGTGGCAACCTTTACATTTTTTCTTAACTTTCTAAAAACTCTACAGATCACAACAAATACTGTAAAAATTTGGTGTGCATGACACAAAGTTAATCTCATCGCAGTTTCTGGTTTGCATATTTTAGCCCATTCAGTACAAACTGCATACAGTGGCCATTTTCCCAAAGCTTACCAGGAGCGTTTTTAGTCTTACGTTCTACCTTCCAGGCTGCTTTTAGTTCCTGTTTATTTCACCACAATGTTAAATCATGCTTGAGAGGTGTCGTACACTTTTATTTTTTTGTCGAATCTCCACTGGCAGCTGTGAGTAGGGACTGTTTTAAAAACTCTCTTTGGCTGTGCGTTCAAGGTTGTGCTGACTTCTGAAATTTTAAAGTCAGCTGTTGTACTGTACGTTTACAGTGCATAACACAGTGAACACTGAAAATTGCAGATCGCAGAATTTCCCCCAGGTTGCACTATCTTGGAACGACAAGATAGTTTCACTGTATGCAATGACAATAACATTGAAAGTTTAAGAGCTGTGCTGTTAGAAAATCAAACTCAGGCGTCAAGCGATAAAACCAATATGCATGATGTGAAATAATGTGAACACAATCTCTCCTTTTTTACGATTTTAAAAAGTGCTTTTCAGCACCTGACTCTCAAAATGCAGAGATTTAAGTGTGCTGGTTCTCAAAAAAGTCCCTGCTGGAAAACTGTTTTACAACATGACAGTAACAAAACTTAAGGCAATTAAACGTTCGCTATGATTGATTACCTAGCTAAAGCAATTTTCCACAAGCTGATATTTATGTGGAAGGTAGAAAATCCGTCTCACACCTATAGTTCGTTTGCTCTGGTCCGAATCAGTTGATATGCATCAGTTGAACCAGGTGAGAACGTCCACTCCGCTTTAGATGTGTCTGGGGCCGGAGCAAGAAAGTAAACACAGGAAGAAGGTCCTGTGTTCTGGACTAGTGCATATTTCTGTAAGAGAAACATTGCTGGTTCATTCTCCGGCTAGCTGCTGCAGCGTGAAAGCGCCCTGAAACTTTCTGGTATGCTTTGGAAAATAGTCTGCAGTAATGTAGACTACAGTATATGAGAGTTGTACTTATTAAAGCAAAACATGCAAAAGCATCAGTGTGGTCCTTTTTTTAAGGTTGTATGTGCTGCCAAGTTCAACATTCTCACAGTGATATCAACATTCATCCATGATTCAACCTTGAGTCAGACTCAGTTTTAAGTGTAAAGGTTTGACCTGGAAACAATTCAGGTAGTGAACTTTACACTGTGCATCCTCTCATGACCGTGAGCTAGGCTCCAGAATAAAAAGTGAACATGCAGCTCCCTCGCACTCTGCATTAGTTGCGTCCCTGCGTACCTCCCATCTAAGGCCTCGGTGACTCCTCCGGCTCCTCTGTGATGGTGCGGTAGTGCTGTGGCTTATTCTGAGCCAGAGGAGAGTCCGTTTGGGTGAACAGGGACGGCCGACTCCTCAGGGGTAGTTTCAGCAGGAACCGCCGAGATGTCACCAGATCACCATAGCCCTGGGCATGGGAGAAGGCGTAGCCAGACCGACGGGTGCTGATACGCCTGGTAGGTGGGTGGCGAGGCGCAGGAGCCGGCAGTGCCTCCTTCCGCACCTTATGTCTCACCTAGAAGGGGGAGAGAAGGACAAGTCTTTAATGTGGACTTATTATGGGTGCATTTGCTCATTCAGGACAGTTGATTGCTATTACCTTCACATGCGTCTTCAGGGTCCACCTAGCTCTATAATTTTTTTACTGATATTTTTATAATGATAGATTCTAGCATTTCACACTACGCACAATCTCCTGGCTTGTATACTAGTGATATTATCTATACTACTGCCTGATAAGGCTCTATATCTAAATATTAAAATTGATGATCAAAATCATTATGAATGGCAGTGTTTCATCTTGTTAGAATTTGGTGAAATGCTGATTACAGTTACTGTGACTACTTCAAATGTGACACCAATAACAGCCAAACATTTTAATATGTAATCTGACATAAAATCACGTTTCTAGCAGCTAGTTCCTGAACGTTTCAGTGATCTGATGCTAACGCTACCATGCTGCTAACTGGGTTTGTGTCTATTAATAACTTGTGTACAGCAGCAGCAGACACAATAATTATGTAATTCAAGGCTCAGACACTAACAGACAGCCCATTTAAAAAGTAGAATGTCATGATATTTCAAACATATTTTAGTTTCTGTAATCTATATTAAACTAAGAAAACATGAACGCTATAGACAAATGTGGGTACAAACTGCAGGCTGATCAATCTATATCATCCTTCTTTTTTGTTTTTGCTGTCTTAGTCATATCCCTCTAATGTAATTAACATATCAGAAGGCCAAATTGTAACCTGAAGGATAATGTGGAAAGGCAGAGTTTAAACGACATAAACATATTTTATCATTCGGAGAACGCTAACTTTATTTATAGAGGTAAAAACAGGGCGCACAAAAGACTTTTTTTATTATCTGGGTCACGTGCTCTCTCACCTTGTCGTTGATGGTGGGCCCAAGCTGAATGAGAATGAAGCGGAAAGCCACGACAGGCAGAATACAGAGGAGGGAAGTAAGGAATATGGTCAGCCACACGTTAGGCTGGCTCAGAGAGTTTCTTGCGGTGCCTGGAGATCCAAAAGTGTCAGACCAGCAGTCAGAATCACATAGTAACAGGGTTTATTATTATACAGCCCTAAATGATTAAGATTCAATACACAAACCGCAAAAAATAGATGGGTAAGGTGTGGAATTCATACATGGAGACAGGATTATTGGCTCATTACTGTTATAAACCATTAACCTGCACACATTGGGCTATGTCGTCTTTTGGGAGATTAAAATTTGAAGACTTGGGCACCGACAACCTCTCTGCCTCCATGAATGAGCTGAATCTACTCACCAATGAAGGGGAAAGAGGAGGTGAAGATGAGAAACATGCCGTTGCTGTACATGGTGAATGTGATGGCAAAGTAAGCGGCCAGGCTGCCCCAGACAAAAAACTGGTTCACTGCTGTCCAGTAATGGGTGTCCAGACACAGCTGAAAAATATCATTTTGAGTAAAAAGTTTGTTTGTTGTTGCAAGGTTGGGTGATATGAATAAAATCTATCACAGTACATGTCATTTTATTGTAATAGCATCTATAAAAAATGAGGCTAATCCAGTGAATTAAATAAGTAGGCACTTCATCACACTCCATCCTGCAACTTCAGCGTGCTGTGATGCTTCTGGTGACAGGAACTGTATTCCTCACCTGTATGTTCATCACAACCAGCAGACAGGTCTGTGCCAGTAAAGCAAAGGACTGATAGTCGGCGATGTCTTTGCCGTCGTCTCGGACCGTGTCCTGCATGGCGGCCCATGGGATGAAGAAGAGGATGAGGGAGCTGTAGCAGCTGTGCGCCAAGCAGCGCACGAAGGCTTTCTTATTGAAGTACAGGTTCAGCTGGCCCGGAGTGTAGAGCTGAGGATACTGGAAACTCCAGCGGTCATTCACATCCTACAGACACAGAGGATTAGAGAAAGAGAAGAGAAAGCCTAGAGTGGATACAGACGCCAGGGTGTGAAATACTGATACAGAAAAATATTAGTTTCTGAGCTATTTCAAATTAATGACTCATTTTCACCCTTAGCGCATACCTGGTCAAAGAGGCTCATGCCGAGGACGGGAAGAGCTGTGTAAACCAGGTTGTACAAGGTGATGAACCACTCGTCATACACAGTCTATGAACAAGAACAACAAAGACAACATTAAACATGTAAATACAGAATTAATAATGTTGCTTTATTTATGTATATACGCCTCTCCTGGAACATTTACAGTCATTGCAATTTAGGAAACAACTTGTATTTCACTTTAAAATGTTTGTTTGGTGGATGGAGAAGTGTACAAACAGGACTCTTGAATTTCATTTGAGCATATAGGGCACACCTGTGGGGTCGTTCCAGTACAGTACAACAGGTCAGCAACAAATACTTTTGTGCAGACTACAATATTCCTTTTTATGGCAATTTTTGTTGACTGTAATATGTGGTCTTGTGGTGCCACATTGCATTATATTGTATAATCTTCATGTTAAACTGAGAATCTTCTGTCATTTTCTATGTGCATCTTGATCAACTGTTCATTGACATAACTTCTGAGGGACTACATCATTTAACATCATAGAATAACATTATAATTGAAGCATACAGTCAGCCAGTCAATATGCACTATTCTTAGAGTTGCTCATGTGCCTCACTAGATTCCTTATTTTGTCACATTGCGTGTAACCAGTTTTGTAACATTATTCCAATACATGTCCCTCACCTGTGCAGAGAAGCCGCAGAAGAAGGCGTACCAGAAATGCACAAAGGTGAAGGTGAAGTTCTTGTAAAAGAAATATCGTAGGAACTTGCACATGCGTAGGTAGGACCAGCGGCCGTGCACCAGCAGGAGGCGCTGAAGGTAACGGAACTGGGCGAAGGAGTAGTCGCTGGAGAGAACTGCCTGCATGCCCTCCTGACCGCTGATACCTACACCGATATGAGCAGCTGAAGGACAGACACAAGAGAAAGAAACAGAAGTCACACAATGAGTAACATTTTCCAGCTGTTTGGTTTCACTGCAAATACAACGTTCTGGTTCTTGTAATAGTGTCTGAGTTGAATGAGCTCACCCTTGATCATGCTGACATCGTTGGCCCCATCTCCAATGGCCAGAGTGACAGCCTGCTTGTATTTCTTGACCAGCTGAACCACCTGGGCCTTCTGCAGAGGGGTGACCCTGCAGCAAATCACTGTCTGACACATACACGCTGTCCTCAGCAGCTCCAGCTGCAAGTTCTTCTCCAGTGCAAAGGCCTGAGGACGAAAATGGAGAAAGGGATTACAGTACCGTACTGAGGCCCCCCAACACAACCCTTCACCCCTCAGAAAATTTTAACCAAACACTAAAAAGATAGTCCACAGTGTCAGGAATACAATCAATTTTAGTGAGGAAGTGATGATTATTTCATTCATTTATTTTTTGTTAATATAAAGGTAGTTAAATTTAAGTATATAGTGAGTCTAAAAATACTAAAATCAGCCTGTAAAATACCAGTGTGTATGTCTTGATTGTACAATGTAACCCCCACCAGTGTGTTGACTTTTCAGCTGGAGTGATTAACTTTTTGTGCCCAGACAAGCAACTTTATTTAAAGAAACAGGACACCCAGCAGGACTTTTTCTAGATCAAGGACACGTGGGGACAAAAGCGTAGAACATTTCTTGTTGATTCAGCAGATACTGGAAATTGTGATGCGCCTGAAAAAGCCTTCTTACCAGACTGTGTCCATTTATAACGAGGCCATATTCTCCATCCACCTTCTCATCCTGCACGGCCTCTGTCTTCTGAAGCCAAAACAGGCCCGCGCGAGACTTGATCACAGATGGCTCGTCCGCAGCTTCTGGACACATTTTTCTTCTTGCATTCCTAAAAACACGAGGACATGGGGATGATTGGGTGAGTTATTACTGGTAAAAGCTGTCTTTGTTTTTTTTTGTTTTTTTATGAACTGTATTTATTTTTTTAAATAATGTGTTTGGGGATAGAAACAAATGATTTAACATGAACTCATTACCTGCAAACTGACTAGTAATCAATAATTAAAACATGATGTCAGTATGGCTTAGGTATTAACATGCCAATAACAGTTTATTGAGCTTAATGATAAACTTTAATCATCATGGCTGTTTGACAGCAATAATGCCTCATTCATCAAGACAGGCCTGTCAGGCTTGCTGCAGTAACAGTGATGCTTGGTCTCAAGAGTTTGGAGGGTCTTTTTTTTTTTTTGTCTTTCCAAAACCAAAAATACAAGAGGAAAGGTGTAAGCAATGCATTAAACTGTGTTTATCCGCTGTAACATAATCTGCAATGGTTAGCATGTCCATGCTTACTACCCAAAATATTAACTGAGCATTACAGCTTAGATAAGTTAGAAAAATATCTATCAGGAATGCTACTAGTTTAGACTGTATTAGAGTTTTACTGTATTAGAGTTTAGTAAGGATTGCACCTCTGTCCTGCTCTTTATTTGGTTTGTTGAAATTTACACCCCAGCAGCTCCAGCCAAACTCATGTTATATAGCATTACCAAACTCATCAGTTATTCCTCATCATCAAATCTTTTAGTAAAAGTGAAGCATACTGTTTGAAAATACAAACACTATACCAAATCTAACTACTGTGTTGCTTGTCCAATGATGTTTTTCTATAGTAAGCAATCAAACCATCCACGGGACATACGATCAAATATCAATTTAATTACATTTTTATATTTAATACTTTACGATAAAACTAGGGCTAACTAGCTCTCCCCGCAAGCCACGAACAACGCTCTTTGTTTATTTTAATGTATTCTATGGATCATCAGCTGACATTTTGCCTGTGACATGTAGCTTTAGCCTCAGTCTTTTAGCGTTACAACATGTATGTAGCCATCATGCGCATATTTAAGACTCTTTTACAGGGTTTTTGTTTAACACGATTCAGTTGGAAACATTATAAGTCAGTTAGACACGAGGCTTTCAGGCAACTTGCAGAGCCTTGTCAGTTGGGACAACGAAATCCATGGTCGTCGGTTAGAAATGAAAAGCCTGGTTTTGTTTACTTCTGTGTGAAATCAAGGACCCATAGTTTACATATAAAAAAGTCCACCACTGTTAACACTGTAAACTGCATATTTGTGCCATGCTAGAATGGAAAGCTTGACAGGCGTAGCAACAGTAACTAAGGAGGGCTGGGCTTAGAAAAGAATAAATTTAGAGCTGCCAACTTTGCATAGCACAGGCTCTATCCAAAAAATAAAGCATAAAAAGCGTCAAATGTATGTCAAATTGTGTCGAATACATTACTGGTATTTTTTGTACTAGTTATGTTGAAATTCAGTACACTTAAACAGCCTCTGATCAGCAGATTCTTCATGTGTTATTTGTTTCAGACTGACTTACTGTAGCTCCTCTTTGACTCCTTCAGCCGTATTGGCTGCAACAACAAAAATCTCCTTCATCTCCTCTCTCAGCATGTTGCAGGAATAGCCAATATTCTCTGCCGTCTCTGTTTGAAAACATCGATATTCACAATAACTGTGATGCAACTCATCTGTCAAACATGCCAAACATTCACTCTCGGACTCTGAGTTCATTTACAGATGACACAGGATGTTTAGATGTGTCAACGTGTGAACCCTTTGAGATTTGGCACCTGGGGGTTCCTGACACATTGAGATTAACGAGAACAGGAGAACATATTTCACATTATATTACTCTATTACCTTGATTTGAATGGGAATATACAATAAGCGACACTAACCCTGTTTGTCACCAGTCAACACCCAGATTTTGATGTCAGCTTTAGCCAATTGCTCTATGGTCTGTGGCACGCCGTCCTGCAGCTTGTCCTCCACAGCTGTCGCTCCCAACAGCTAAAAACCAGAGTACAGGGTGGTAATGTGAAAAGGATTTTTTTTATTTTTTTTTTATCGTTCTGTGATAATTAAAAAGCATATCCAAATTTTTTTCCAACAAGATTTTCCAATAATTCCAATACTGTAAGGAACAGTTGTAAAGCCATGCTCATGGTCTTTCTCTGGCAGAATTAAAATCACATAAAACAACAACACAATGATAAAGAAATGCTGGTTTAACTGCCACCTAAATCTGCATATTAGATCAATTTTAATGTGTTGTGGAGCAGAAATTTACTATCTTAAATTCTTCTCCAAATTGTTGAGTCAATCAAACTATATAGCAACGTGTCAAAGTATTCAGCAGGTGGACTAACCAGCAGGTCTTTCTCTATCTCTTCATAAAGTTCATCAAGTCTCTCCTCTCGTCCCTCCATGGCGGTGCTGGCCTCGTGGTGGCGCTGTTGCCAATCCTCTATGTAGCTCTCATCCAAGTCCTTGTAGGCCAGAGCCAGCGTACGGAGGCCGTCGCCTGCATACTCCTGTTTTGTTTGGACAGTTCAAAGCAGTTCATAACAAACATCCTGACAATTCAGGGATTTGCATTAATCTTATATGGCCACACACGTCACAAAAATCCAACCGCATCACTCACGTTTAGGTGTCCAGTGGTAACCTCCATCAGTTTGTTACAGGACGGGTGCAGTCTTTCAAAGATGATGGTGTCTGCTCCTTTGCAGAATAAAGTCAGCTTGCCTTCGGGGCTACGCACTGGAAATCATGGTGGAAGTCAGTAATCTCAGTTATCGGAGCGTCCTTGAATGCACCAACATTTTGAAATGGTAACAATTTCACCATGTAATTATAGCTAGGATCAAAACCATCCAGGCAACACAGTGTTCAGTGTGATAGATTAAGTATCTAAAGAAAATCTATAGCAACATGCACAGAAACATAGAAAACATAGAAAAACTAACTTTGAGCCACTACTTTCTCTCACCTATGACTGACATTCTCTTGCGCACATTATTAAAGTCAAGGACAGCCAGAAGTTCATAGGTGACCTGTCTGCCCATCTCCACGACCGTGATGGTCTCTGGTGTGCGTGAGCGGAACACAAACCCAAAGTTTCTTGCTGCGGTCACCAGAGCGCCCTCGTCGGGAGACTGAGCCTGATAGTAGAGCTCCCCTGCCAGGAGATAAAGGTGACAAGAGAGAAAAGGAAGCATGATTAGCTAGGAATTTAATCTCATGGTTAGAAGAAAAAGATATTAGATTAAAAACAAAGAGGAATCTGTATTATTTAGGACATTAGGGTTTCACACAGCCATGCAAAAGCTATTCTATCACCAGAAACAGAACATAAGCAGTGTAATTCTTCTGTTTTAAACCTTTTGCAGCCACTTGCCATGTAGTAATAAAGACGTCCATTAGAGGACGCTCCTCACCCTCTTTCTTTTCCTCAGGCATGACGGTGTGGCACAGAGCCAGCAAGCGGAAGAAGGCCTGAGCCTCTGGGTTTCCCTCTCTCACCGTCTCCACCAGACTGTGGTCGTGAAAGATGAACTTTGGATCAGCCAGCTGGTTCCAGGAGAAGTCCACTCTCTCCGTCTTCTGCAGAGAGAAAGAGGCAGAAACAAAAGAGTTGGAGTAATACATACATGACACAAAATTCACAAAAATATATACAATCCTGTGTCAGTATTCTCCTCTCACCTCTGTTATTTCCACCCTTTGTCCAGTAAAGTCAAACAGCTCTCCTGAATGACAGAGAAATACCAAAATCAACCATTCAGCCCATGCTGGTGTGTCCATTGGTTTATAGTTTGTACATAAGCAGAGCTGCTCACCATAAGCTTTCCCATTGATGGAGGACTTGTTGAAAGTCATGATGTTCTGCGTCAGGGTGCCAGTCTTGTCGCTGAAGATGTATTTGATCTGGCCCAGCTCCTCGTTGAGTGTGGTGGTCCTCGCCTGGGCAGGAGTGTCATTCTTGGGGTAATACATCTTCCGGTCCCAGTCTATGTAGAAGCTGTTCCCCAGACGGATGATCTCCACACTGACGTCCAAACACACACAGGGACAAGTGTGAGACACGCAGGGACACACAAAAGAACAACTTTCACTATGAACGTTTGTTGCTTTCCGATTTGGTTATCTTTCTGCATACCTGACGTAGAGAGAAATGGGCACCACCGTGTTGAGGATGATGACGTAGGACCAGAAGGAGAGGAAGGATGAGAGAGCAGCCCCAACCCCTGCGTCACGAGGGAGGAAGACCGTGAACACTGAGCCCTCCCTCACCTCCCAGATTGCATTGCCGATGGCCAGAACGGAGCACATCGATGCCAGGAAACCAAAGATCTGAGATGGGAAAAGACACCACACATCTCAATATTTCAAAAAAAAAAAAAAGTTACAAAAATCAGTTGAAAAATCATTTAAAAAATGAATGATTTTATGAAGGTCATGCATGAGTGAACTCAAGGGAGCATTAAGAAATCAGTGGCTTTTATTGACTTGTACTGTATCAGGAACAAGACCAATATGTTCCCTCCCCGTAGTTTTGGTAATAGATCTTGTAACTGGAATGAAATGTCAAAGTATAATTAACAAGTGGAGCAGAGATCGAAAATGCTGAGTAAAGAGTAATGTGCAAAACCAAGCAATGTAAAATCCTGAAATCATAATTCAGCCTTTTTTTTCCATGAGATTTTATCCATTGTAATCGTAATTTTATTTTATTGTTTTTATTATTAAGTTTATTTCATGACAGAGAACACTACAGTCATGAGTAATGATCAAAAACCCAGCTGTATGTATTTTTTTTTTTCAAATTAAGACACATGACAAATTTTACTTAATGCCCCCAACCTCAAAAAAATTCAAATTAAATTAACTAACTAACTTTTGAGGATTCATTCATGTGTGTTTATATACCTAGAAATGCATTTAAAGTAACAAATTACTCTTATGCGAGTGTAACATATTTAAGGGTCAACATTAAATTGTACGTGTGGGCTAATGTGTATTTATGCGTGCACAGACATGGAACTCACACACAACACCAGGACATTCATCAGGTGATCGATGCTCGTCCGCTTGAAGGTCGTCTTTCCACTGTTCTGCATCAGCTTGGTGTCGGGACCTGGAAAGGTTCAACCTCTCGTTCAGATACACTGACAACCATGCAGACAGAGGCTCGTTTTCAGCATTTGCAGAGACTGTTTCAAAGGTAAAACGTGCCTCAGATACTCTTAATCTGCTGTATCATTATGAATAGGTAACGCTCAGTGTATACTAGAAGTTTGTATTCATATAGTATTGTGATTTACTTTTTTGAGTACACATTTTTTCTCATCCTCATCCTCGTCCTTGTACTTCAGTCAGTGACTTCCTAACAAAGAAGAGCCTGTGGGCCTATAAAGGCAGGCTAGAGACAGAGTTTGATTGAGGCAGCACCCCTTTCTTAAAATGTACCTGTCTGTCTTTTTTAATTTTTTTTTTTTTTTTGCTATCAAACATTAGCTGCTCTCAAAATATCTCTCTTTCTGTTTCTTTGGTTTTGTTTAGGTTCAGTAATTGTGCCCTTCAATCAATTCAACAGGCTGGTGGATTCAGGATTTCACTTATCTGACCAATGATTTCTTATCAGTCAAAGGTCCAAGGTTATCACATAAAATGCTAACTGAATGCAGGTTGGTCACAGTCAGAGATTAGCAGCTTGGAGCTTTAGTTAATGATTCTACTTACCATTAATTGTAAATTTAATTTATTATTATTCACTGCTGTATTTTATACTGTTATGTATTACTTTGTTTTGTTGGTCTTGTTTAGAACAAAAATGGATGAATATCCCACTGGAACTGGTCTGTAGTGCGTAGCATGAGCACCCTCGGCACCTGCGGTGCCCCTGCAGACTTGGGTGGTGCACCCGTGTGTCGTGTCTTTTTGGACCACTTTATCATTATGTTGATACCAGAATATACGCTTGGAGCCAAAAGTGCCTCATTCATCGCACAACACTGGAGCGGCTACGCAACTGCTGGTGAGAGATTACCTCCAAAGATGACAAGACCGAAGCACCACTCAGTGTTCCTCAGAGTACACCCTCTGAGCAGCACCTTGTCATTGTCCAAAGCGTAGGTCTGTCCGTTCAGAGTCAGGGTTCCTTTGAACTTGTCTAGGCGGTTGTTGGGAGGCTCACATTGCACTTCACCTGAGAGAGACAGAGGTTGGCGTCAGTTAACACATCCAAGTGGACAGTTCACGAGTTTCGTGGGGGGGAAATATGTGCAACAACGCCTGTATTAGCATATTTGCATCTCAATTACAGTTTTTTCAACTGTCATAGTGTTAGCCTGATCAGTCTTTACATAGTGCACTCACCACTCCCTACATGGTGTGCAAAAAGCTTCTAACTTGTTGTAACCAGTTGTTTTGAACACTAACGTATCACATTTTATGATAATGTTTGTAACTTTTAGTAGCCATATTGGAACCATGAGGGGAAATGCTTATTTGGCTCCACCTTTAGAGCCTTAAATGAACAATTTTAATTGATTCTTACCTTCAGCTTAACTACAGCTCCAACACAAAAAATTAACAAATTCCAATGTGCAAACTTTGCAATTTGAATGACAATAAGTACAGAGAAATCCCAAGATCTTGACCAAAATCTTCTCCCTTCTCTTTTTTCTTTCTTTCTCTCTTTTGAAATGTTATGTCTGGGTCATCTCTGTAGACACGATTGTTGGGATGTTTTTCTCTTGCTCCAGATGTCTGTGTTGCCAGTTTTGCATTGTTATGTGCATAAAAAGTCGATCACAGAAATCCAAATATCTTGACTGAAAGTTCGCCATAAAAACATTTTCCCCCTAGAATGGTACTTAGTAAAGAAGCCAGATTACAATTCTAAAAACATGGGTGTCTAATATTGTTTCTTTCAGCTTCTCACCATTGAAGCCAGCCAGTGCATCGATGCTGTCTCCCATCTCTCCAGTTACAGTCAGGGCCTGTTTCACCTTCAGATTGGTTTCACTGGGGGAGACCAAGAGGACATGAGAAGGATGCAACTGAAGGGAAATCCAAGACAGTGTGAAACATCAGCCGTCAGCCCTGCACACACACACACACACACACAATACTGCTGCACACTCACCCATCTAATTCTGCTGTTTCTACGTAGACCAGATTGAGAGGCTCACTGCTGGACAGCAACATAAGGTCTGCCTAAAAATGAAAGCATTAGATCCAGAACAGACAACTGAAAGTATAGAAAATAATAAACTTGTGGGAACTTTGTCTTGGACTCAGCGTATCTGTTGTTATCACTGAGAGCATCAAAGTGTATAAAACTGCAATATGCTATAAAATGCCATAATGCACATACGGCACATGCACATCCCCTGGTAATTACAAAAACATAAATCCCTTTTTAATCTATATTGTAGGATCTGTATACTCACTGTGACAAACTGATTATTCTCCAGTTTGATGATGTCTCCTACTTGAACATTCATCCATTTTTCATTTCTCAGTCTGCCAGAGAAATATAATCATAAAACCTATCATGAAATCACAACACTGCACATAAATTTACACAAAAACATGACCTTTTTTAAAGCTCCAGACTGCACTACATCTGTATTTGTACGTTTATCACGTGTAATTTACAAATATATAATGTGAAATTTGTATCTTAAATGACTCACTCTCCATCGATGAGGACGTTCACGATGCGGTTATTCACTTGATTGTCGCTTTTGTGTCTGTTCTACTCAGACGATACGGGATAATGAGAAAAAACAGCTTAGACATGACATTCTGATTAAATTACACGCTTTAATTTAGTCTCTTATTTTCTGTCTTAATATTGAGTGGAATTCCCCCCTTCGGTTAAAGTACAAAGCTGAGATCATTATAATTTCAGCTTACTATGTCATCGCTGGCGTCCTTGACTGCTGTGATAGACAGCACCAAAATCAGAGGGACAGCCGTGGTGAACCAGGAGAGAGAGGAGACTTGTGGGATTAGCTGTCGACAGAACACACACACACACACACACACACACACACACACACACACACACACACACACACACACACACACACTTAAAATGCATTAATACCTTGCATCTGTTGGATTAAACGATGCACTATTTACACAGGAATATGATATTCTGGAAGCTAAACAAGGTCAAAAGGTCAAATTCCTTCTCTGAATGTTTTGTGGATAACATTTGCAAAAACATCCATTTTCTGTCAACATAAATACATTTGTGAAAATTCTTCGTCATTGAAAAATTTAAAGCCCCCATGCAGTCCACGCTTACGTCACAGCACTAGAGGAGGTAAACAAATAAAAATACCTGAAGGACCATGAGGAAGAGGAAGTAGGCATTGGCGAGCCTCCGGAACTGCTCGAAGAGGTTGCGTGGCAGGAAGGTGAAAATGTTGTATTTGGAGGTCTTGATGGCATTGTTCTGGAGCAGAGTGGATGGGACAAAATGCAATACAATGAGACGTGACTTATCTCCCTCCCCTCCCCATCCCATCTTATCTGTTGGATTCACACAGACAGTTTCTGTTTCTATACTCACAGCATAGTGGTAAGACAGGTTGAAAGGTCTGTCATTAGCTCGCAAGTGTCTCTCCTCCTCTGCGAAAAAATAAAAGATTCAGAGCGAGAGAGGGATGAAGACGTTGCAGCAGCACTGGGAGAAAAGTGTCACTTTTATCTGCAATATTGTGCATTGTGCATATTAGTGCTGTTGGTCCACTGACTCTATGTTACAAACATGATGTAAGAACAAGACAAACTTACAGTTAACATTTAATGTGCAGTTTGTATGCACCAGATCTCACCTCTCTTTTCCTCCTTTCCACACAACTGGCCAAAGTATGACTCTACCGACCCCATCTTTAGCTCAGCTTCTCCATATTTCACACCTAGAGAAAGAGCATGTGTGTGCTTATCACAGAGTGACGTATAGTTAGTGAAGCAAAGCAATTTCTTTGTAGCTGTACTACACCGAGATAGCGGCTGAAAAGGGAAGCTGTGGCAAAAGTGAGGGGGAACCAGTTTATTTATGGAAGGTCATGTTTGTGTGCAAGATATCTAGCAGAGGAAAGGAGTGATTGCTTTTTTTTAAAGTAGAGATTTGTAACATTCAGGGAGAATTTGCTGAAATACGGTCATGAAGAAGAGATGCAAATTAAGGGAAATGGATAAAAACAAAAAAAGCAAAGGAAGATATTTTTTAGCCTTGATGAGGCAAAGATTTGTCCACTCAGTCCACTTGCATCATTAACATTTTGTCGTGTGATTGGTAAATATAATTGACTTCTTACTTAAAAACAACAACACAGCATCCATACACATATGTGATTCTTGATATTTTGCTAATTTAAGAATTTAGAGCCGTAGTTTTTAGTCAAACTGTGAAACTGTGTCTAGAAAATGACACAAAAGCAAGTATTTTGACCTTTTTGAATCAGGTCCTCACTCAAATGATCATGGTTAACAAACAGACAAGATAGGCTCTCAGTAATACAGACCCTGGTTTGCTCTTACGGCCAGAAATGGGAGACATTTAAGGTATATTTCTGTGCATTTCTATAAAAAAGCTAAGGTAACATGACATTTAAGTGAGAAAACATGTTGCGTCTTTCTTTATCTGTGCTGCAGAGCTGTAAAGACATCCAGCCACTCCCTTCTCAACCCTTTGTACCAGAGAGAGATCTATGGCGGATAATCCACAACCACAAAGATTAAGAGAGCGATATGGCCATGAACGTTTGACTTGCTCAGGATCTGGATCAGAATCAGGCAAGACGTCCAGACTGACCTGAAATCAGTGGCCGATCCTTGCCCTGAATATTTAGCAAAGAAACAGAACCACCCATTTCCCCTGTATTCAAAATAAGTTTTAAAAAAAGTGTACCTCCTCCACATTAAAGAAAATCATAAATCATCTTTGAGATAAGTGAGACATCTTTTCTCACCACTACATGTGCTGCTCAGCAAATATCCTGATTTGTACTGGTGTACAGTTTAGAAAACCGAAACCAGAAACGAACCAAAAGGCTTGATATGGCTTGTTTCACTCACTGTTACTGTTCCACTCGCACTCACACGACTATGAAATCAAACAAGTTATTGTGAATCTGATTGAGCCACTAGGCTTGGACTTTGATTAGTCATGTATTTGAAATGTTGCTCCCATTTCAAAGGGTTCAAAATGTGAGCCCCTCTGTGATCTTTCCCCACAAAAGTGCTGCACGTCCACCACTTTCCCAGTGTCTGAAAACAAATGAAAATCAGCCACATACCTCAAACAAAAATGGGATTTCTTGGGTCCTTTAAGTCCTGCACACACAGAGACAGGAACACAGGGCCAGCAAAAAAGAAAGAGAGGGAAAAAACTAAAAGTTTAAATCCTCCCTTTGCTTCCGCCTCAGATAAGAGTAAATCCAGGCCTTCGTCTGTGCTCTGAACGCCCAGGCACCCGCCTAGTCCCAGGCAGAGAAGGGGGCTCAATTGGGGCCTCAAGCTGGATGAAAGACACGCAGGATGGACGACAGGTGAAGTGGCGTAGTGGTGAGAGAGGCGCCTACAGTAGAGGTTTCAGGTTCAGGCAGGAAGAGCTGGGATCCCCCTGCGCCTAACAGCTCAGGGCTTGAGCAAACAGTGCAGCGATCTTTGGACCTGCATAGTGGGACGGGGCAGGAGTGGAGGGGCAGTAAAACAACAGTGCAGGTGAATGGCTCCAGCCAATCAGGGCCAACATAATGGTCGTGATCTGGGCGGTCAGGTATGTAACCCACCCTGTGATGGGTGCGCATGCTCAAACTGAGAACTTAACTCTCTGACATTATTATTATCAGCTCCTTTAGTCCATTTCACATTTAGCCTCTTTCATAGGTGCAAGAAAAGCCCGGCATCTGTTGCTTTCTTGAAACAAACATTTTTTTAATGACTTACTAAAAGTGAGTTATGACAGCTCGGAATATTGTTACTTCATGACTGATGCGCACATCCAGGTGCTTTCAGAAATGGAATTTAATACCTGGGCTCGAACACAAAGGGACGCTATGGCGTCCAGGGGACCTCAACATGAATCGCTTGCTAAATTACTTATTGTGTGTGTGTGTGTGCTGTGCTAGGTGTGTGTGTGTGCCTGAAAGCACACAGAAATAATCGCCTAGCTGCGTGTATGCACTATGTTTTCAAAGTGGCAACAGACCTGATGATTGTCTTTGGGAAGACGCAACGCTGACCTCGACAGGAAACACTAAAGCATGTCAGGTGGATCAATTTCCAGACGACCAAAGTGGGGAAAAAAATATTGAAGAGCATTCCTGGAATGTAAACAAAAGAACATATTGCGTTTTATAACATAGTATGGTATGGTATGAAATTCCTCTGCCGGTTAAACAAGAGTTACCAATAGGAGAAATCATTCTGATTTAATTTGTGAAGTTTGGTGAAATAGGTCTGCAAGATTTTGTTATAATTTGTACTAATTAAACCACACAATAAAAATGTTACATGTATATCTAAGTGTGTGTGAGTGACTATGCCCCAATATGGAATCTGTCCTAGTTCTACAAAGCTGAAACTTAAAATATGATCTATATTGGAAGAACCAACTCAAGAAAAGCGTGAACCAAATACATAATTATTTTTTTACTCACTTTTACTCTTTACATTTCCTGTGCACATAAGTACTTTAACACCCAGAAACAGACAAGAAGTGAAATATGAAACTTTGTCAATTGACACAATTTTGTCTTCAGCTTGATAGCGCCTGAACTTTCTTCACCAGTCACTCATTTTCTTTGGCTTTCTACCTTTAAAGTCTGTGCTAAGCTGCATGCACTACGACTAGAAACCCTCCCATGTTATCATTTGATTCCATTTTAAAAGGGTCAGTTCACCCAAATTGAAAAAAACTTATCTTTTTGCTACTATTGTTGTCCTAGTTAGTACATACAGTGCACATTTCTGAGATTTCTGTCACCCTACTACAATGGAAGTGAGTGGAATTGCGTTTGTGGCGCTCTGAGTTAAAAATTACAGAAAGTTTTAACTTGTAGTAGTTGTTGGATTGGTTTAAAGTGACATTAAGGTGCCCTGTGGTCAGATGCAAAAATAAGTTTAGGCACAGTTTATTTTAATTTACCCTGAAAAATAAATGTTTGATAAAAAAAAATAAAATAAAAAATAAGACACTAGACTGTAATAAAAACAGATTCAATAAATTAATTCAGCTTGGGTCCAGAATGGACTGTTAACCTTTGATGGATTTTTAATATTCGCCACAGTTGGTGAAGATGAGACAATAAATCTCCAGTTGGTTTAATTAATAAGATGACTCCCCTCCAGTACAATCGTCACGTCTCTAATTATAATCAACACAATAATAAACTCATGGCACATTTAACATTTGTTTAACTGTGCAGTTGCATTCACCTAGCTGAAATGAACTGGCTCATGAGTTGCATGATAATGCAGTGCAACTAAAGTGGAAAATAAATAAAATCATATTGGCACTAAATTGATTAAACAGAAAAATCCAATTAAAAACCACTGTCCTATTGCACTGGGGGAAAAAGCCGGCAGACACATTTATAGATACTTCTCAAATACTTTATACAAAATGCATTAAATCGGAATGTTTACATGGAGACGACAACATTTCAGATTAGTGACAATACAAAGAAAACACCACAACAAATGCAGTTACTGTGACTGGTATACTGTACTTGTTAACTATTGCAGTGATTTAGTGGTAGTGCAAGGGTTAACAAATTTAGAAAACATAGAAAAGAGAAAAAAAAAAAGATCAAAAGTGAACACTTTGGCACAAGGAACGTGCATATTACAGAATGGCTAAGAAACATTTGCCCTCATAAACCAATAACACAAATTATTCACAAGGGATCATAAACTAACAAATAGGAATATGATATTGTGATAAAAATGTGCATACATTAAGATTCTCATATTCTAGCAATATCCATCCTTCATCAGGAGTAACATTTTAATATTCTTCCATCAGTCATTCGCTGGCACACACCTCACTGTTATCTGACTGTCCATAAAACTGAAACCTATCTTACAAAGACAGTCATTCCAAACTATTAACGAGGATCAAGGGACACATTTACAAAATGTCAGAAGGACTGCTAAGAAAACCCAGCCTAGATTATAGTCACAACGTTTGCAATATCAAAGATAAAAAGTACAAAATGATAAGGAACATCACTTGGAAAACTTATTTGACATCGTTTTGGGCAAAGAAGTGGCAGGTCCTCATCGCTGACAGCCAAAGGAAATGCGAGGATTAAAAAAAAAGATACACATATTTAGTTTGTTTTATTCACCAAAGTAAGGCCACTCATAGACAGAGCAGGAAGATATATGTAAACCATAAATTATTCTACACTCCTTATCAACTCAGCAGCTGAGGAGCTCACGTTCAAATGTTCAGATATCCTTTTTGGAAGAAAAAGTTGTTACCTGAAATTTCAACATGTAATATTTCTAAAAGACAGTTATCACTACCGTCAGTCAAGGACACATAAGTCGCCGACTTTGTTATTGACTTCACAACAAACACTAACTTTCTTCTGAGGGTGTGTGTCTCATCTAGCAAAGAAGCTCTTCAGTTGAACTGCGGGTTTGGTGTGTGTACAGCAGTGCAGCAGCGACTCATTCAGACGAACCGCCGCGCAAAACCTCAAACGCGCCTTGTTCCCAGCAGTAAACAACATTTTAAATCATGGGATTTGAAAAGCACACAGAAAAATAAATATGTATAAAAAAATAAATAAAGTGGCTGCACCATCGCTGTTACACTAGGCCAACATGAGCCAAGAGTTGCTAATGGAGTTTATACTTATAACAGACAGAGTGAACGTCCACACTGTTGGTCTAATTTTTCATGAGGTTTTGATTTAAATCACACTGTTTGATTTTATCACTTAGATTATATACGGATCATATCACTGTTGTCTTTCCTGGGGAAATAGGAATGGAGACCTAACATGGCAAGGCACACATTTAACTGAACAATCCTTTAAATTAAGGGGTCAAATTAAGGGTTTTAAATTTAAGTACCATCTCTTTAAACATTAGCTATACAAGATTAACTTGTGAAACCAGTACAATATTTCATCAGCTTCACTTCCACTCAATAACTTCAATAACTGACAGATCTTAAAAACTAAGACTGTCTCCTAGCAACCAGTCATTCATTAATTAAACAAAAGACCCCTTTTATGAGAAACCATATGGTATTTTCACATTTACTCAAACCATCACAGTGGAGCTAAAGAACAGGGCATTCAAAAGACTTTTGTTACTTCACACATTCACAGTTTGCAGAGTGTAAGGCATCAAACACATGGCCACGGGTTGGAGGGGTTTAGGTGGGGTTATTGCACAACAACACTGGGGAGGTGTGGGAACATGTTTGGCCCTCCAGTGGGGGCCTGGCATCCTCTGTTCCCTTGAGGCTGTGGCGAGCGCACTGATGAGGAGATGGGTGGAAAAAAAACCATAAAAAAACACAAAGGTTAAATGACCGAGTACGTGGTCACTGCCTCGTGAAACAGCTGGTGAGTGTGAAGGCTGAGTGAGCCGGCGTCTACGTGGTTGTGTGCTGTACAGTAACTCGGTAAATAATGTGAGTGTTTGAGGAACACGGAAAAGTGAGTGTTTGTCCAAAATACCCAGAGTGTGAACGGGACAGTGTGTCGGTGAGCTTGGCAAGGCGCCACCAAACAGTCAACAGCAGGTAAGACACATGATAGGTCTAAGAAAAGAGTCCACATGGCCATCTATGGAAAATAATTGCTTTTTGTGAAACTAGGAGACCTTCCATCCTTTCTGTCTTTCTCCCTCCCTCTCCAGCTCTCCTCATCTGCCCTCCTCGGCCGACCGAGTCTCTGATTTCAGCCTCACGAACTCCTTGGCCACGTCGTCGTTGGAGCGCTGGGAGAGGATTCGCATGGCGGTGAGGCCCGTGTCGTCCATATGGATGCGCTGGCCCAGTGGGCACCAGCATGCGCAGTTGCCCTTCCCCGTGATGTCTCTTAATTGTATCACGGCCAGGCCGACCACCCTGTCGGCGCGGCCGAAACAGTAGTCTTTGACGCAGACCTGCAGCTCGAAGCACTCAAAGCCATCCTGGTTACCCAGAACACTGGAGAGAGAACGCAGAGGTCATTCAACACAGCACAACAGCAGGTTAGTCACCTGAAAGCTGCACTAGGCAAGACTTTCAAAATACAACCTTTTGGTAGCCTCTGGCAGCAACAGAGAAGACCATTACTTACTGTAGATGCTCTAGAATAACGTAGGACTGCAAATAACCATTACGATCAATTAATCTGCCAATAATTGGCTCTATTAAATGTTTAGTCTATAAAATGTTAAAAAAAAGATGGAAAAGTGCCATTCACAATTTCTCAGAGTGCACCAGGATGTCTTCATTTTGCTTGTTTTGTCCAACCAACAGTCAAAAAACTAATGATATTCAATTAACTGTCATATATGACAAAGAAAAGCCTTTTGATTTAAGAAGCTGAAAGCAGAAAATGTTGAAAAATGCTTGAAAAATGACTGAAATGATGAATCTCTTATCAAAATAGTTGCTGATTAATTTTCTGTCGATCGACTAATCGATTGATCGACTAATCTTCGCAGCGCTAGATTGAAACATGAAATCCAACCTCTGAAACGACAGCAAAACCTCACACATTAGCCAGGTTGGTAAACATTAACATTACTGAAGGTCAAATTCTTTAAACATCTGCCTCTTACAGCCAGCTGGAGTTACTAGTGTGCAAGTTTCCTCGTGTTGCTGTAAATGTGGAACCCATACTGTACATGCATACTGTAAATAGACATGATATGAAGACAACCAATTACATAGCTACTGATGCTGTTGGATGGCAACAAAAATAATAATGGAAAAAAAAGAAAGAAAATAAAACAGGTCAAGTATTCAAAGTTCACCAAGGTCAACACATCTAACTTAAAAAAAAGTTTGCAGTGATTTCAGTGGTTCTTTCTTTTTTATTCATAAACAACAGCTGTTGCAGTACTTACAAGTGGAAGGTCTCGTTGAACTTGGGAGACCAGCTGTTGTTCTTGGATTTGGTCTGGAATTTGCGTTTCTTGTCGCTGAGGTGAGGCCCGATCATGGTGATCTCCACGAAGGGTCGGAACATGCCGGACGTCTGCCATTTTAAATCATTGGCACCCACAACTAAACACGCAAAAACACACCAACGTGTAAGAAAGCGGCTAAAGAAATGCCACATATTTAGCGTCACGTTATCAAAACTCAAACAGACCTTTGACTGTAACTTTCCGCTCCCCACTCCCAGGATTAGTGTGCAGCTCAATCTGGACGGACACCTCACCTATTGGCTTGTCCACGCCTGAACCTGGTTTAACGCACACCCGGATACATCGGTGAGCTTACATTTGGCCCGATGAAGGCAGGGAGGGGGAGGGGGAGGTGGGGTACTGTGAACACCTACTCAATCTTAGTGACAAAACCAAAATGTACAAAGAGGGAGCAGGTGGGGAAGGAGAGGAGGGCGGGCAGATGATTTCAATGAGACCTACCCCTGCTGGGCTGTATTTTTTCATTGGGAGTTAACCTAATACCCTTTCCATTGTGCACTGGTACAGAGGCAGCACGGGAGATAAAGAGAAGGCAACAATAACATGTCAACAGATTCCAGCATCAAAAACACTGTCAATACACAAAATACAGCTGCAAACCTTAAAGAGGGGGAATAGTCAATGAAAAGCTTTGTCAAACACACACATATAGTGCCCTCTCCTGGTCTATCATGAGAAATGCTTTCTTCCTATACCCTTTTTAGATGTAATGTTAGGCAGAGGTTTGAGCTACCTTGCGCATGTTGGGTCGTCACAAAGGTCTTGATGAGTGTGTCTGTTGTCTGAGTGTAGAGGGACAGAGCGTGGCGTAGGGAGGACAGCTCAGGACTCTTCTCCAGGAACGCCTTCTTCAGCCCGTTGCCTCCTGCGTGGAAGTATTGCTGCAAAGGAAACAGATGGTGAGTCAGCACGTCAGCATCTGGAAGAACAACTGGAGGTTTGCTATATTTTGCTCAAAATATTAGGATTAATTTTAATCCAAAAAGAAAGCTGGTTTGGTTTGTACGCTCTGGAAGTTTTGGAACAGTGTTCGGTGTTATATGAACACTACAGAAACCAGCAGCTACTCAAGTAAACAAGGTGGATTCTTTGCTCCTGGCAAAAAGAAAGTGTGATCACTGTATTTCCTGGTGATAACTACAGAGCAAAAACTCAAGGTTCGGTTTAACAACAAGACAATCAATTTAGCATTTTTTTCCAAAACCATCTGGCTAACTTGCTAATCCTGCTTTGTAAAATTCACCCCTCATTTCATCCACTTTAGCCTCCACACACTTTCCCCTGGCCTGTTGAATCAGATAACTAATGGTCACAAGCTGCTTACAAAACCTTTCAGGGGTACGTGATTAATGGATGAATAGTTGATGAAGCTAATTTGACCCGTCTACCCGGCATCCTAATGAAACCAAAATCCGCAGTATAAACTGACCTTGATAGTGTCCAGTGCCACGTCCATGACAGCACACTGCCTGGGAGACAGGCTTTTAGCCTCCCCTGCCATGTGATCCTGCACATCCAAATGATCAGCGGAGAGACGAGTTAGTTCCACAAAAATAGATCCACTCTCTCTCAATGAGTCATTTTGTGGTCAGAGTTTGGTAAAACCAAGCCTCAGCAGGGAATTTAACATGAAAGCAGTATGATACCTTGAGTTTGGAGAGCTGACCCAGTTCTTTTGCAGCTGAGAGAATCTGTGCACCCTGGGAAAAATAAAAAAGAAAGGAGGAATTGAGTTGCTGCTTTCATTTCTGTACTAAAAAGTCAATTTGCAGTATCTACAAATGCTGAGTCAAACAAACAAACAAACATTAGACTGATAATCCTGAATGCTGTTGAGCTTACAAATGTATCATTGCCCTGTGGCAGGACAATAGTCTTCTCCAGGCTGCTCATCACGATCCTCCACAGCTCCTTGAGCACACGCTTCAATACGGTCTTCTCACATACGGTGGCGAACAGTGTCAGCCTGCAGAAACGATGCAAACACACACAAGTTGATAAGAAACATGGACCACAGAGAGTGCTGCGGTGTGACTTTTGCAAGATCAAATTCAGGACGAAGATTTAGGACACAGAAGAAGAACTTGGAGAAAAAGGGGGACAAACAAACGGGACAGAACAGAATGAATAGACAGCTCCTGGGAGAGGATTGCGCCTGTCTGAAAAAGTGGCTGAAAACATGGCAATATCATCAAACCCGTGTTCACAGTGCGGGGAAGAGAACTCTCAAATCTTAGTTAATCCACTCACTTTCCATCCAGGAAATCCATGAGCGGCCGCAGCATGTTGTCAGAGTCGGCCTCCACCTGGTTTTTGTTGGTGGCGTTGAGCTGCCCTTTGATCTGGTACAGCAGAGACGCCATCTGTCGCATACAATCGTTGATACGGGCCTGGAAACTAGAGAGAAAAAAAATGATCGATCAGCACAAATGCATGTGTGGCGACGGATTTAACTGTAAATGTAAGTGTGTGTGTGTTTAGGGGTCAGGATTAGGCTACCTGTTCCCAAATGTACTGCTGAGCTCATCCAGGACGTTGTTCAGCTTCACCTGCAGGTCGTTCAGCAAGTCACTGGCCTCAGTGTCCATCTGCAGAGAGGCGGGCAAACAGAATCCAAGGAGGCTGTTAGTTGAGGGCCATTTATTGCATATATTAAAAAAAGTTCAAAATATGTCAACTCAAGAAACTTCCCAAAGCTTTTACAAAACTGCCAACCGCAGAGAGAAGAATTATTCGCAAGAGAGGAAGCATGCGCCAGCTCTCCTCTGAACACGGAGGACATAGCACTCTTTAACAGCAGTTCATAAAAGGCTTTCATCATTTCATATTTGCAGCTTTTGGCCAAAATACCCCAAATTACCTTTGAACTTCTTAAAGCAGCACTTCAGCGCAAAAGGTGGAGGCTACAATTTGCAGCGAGAATTTCAGATTTCAAAGAAGAACTTCAATAACCAGCAGTTTTAGTTACATCATGAGCACACCGGCACAGCCGATCTATGATGCTTCAAAACAAGGGATACCAAAGGGATGAGAGGTTGTACTGTAATCTACGCTCCTGTAATCTACGCTCCTGTCCATCACAAACACCATGATTAAAAAAAAAAAAAAAAAAGAGTAGAAAACTAATAATTAAAATTTAACAGCTGAGCAAACCCACCTTGTTACCAGCAGTCTCCAACTTTCAAAGGGAGCACAATAAAAAAAACAAAAGTTTAATACCGCAGGAGATGTGCATCTTACAAGAAGTGAGGCTCACAAGCACGGCGTGAAGGAACAAGTAGGAAAAGATCCATGAATTACTGCCAGTATACCTCACCCAGGTATACTGTGGCATCATCTAAATAAGCACTGCCTGCAGGGGAGCTAGGCTGTATGGATGAAGCTATGGTGTGGCTCATTAAGTCAATGATCCAGTGGCCTTTTGAGTCATGGCCTGTCAGGGTTGCATGGCACCATTAGTGAGGAGAGACACTGCACAAAGGGAAGGCTTCAGGGGAGAAAAGGCAGCTAGGAATGGATTGTGTTCTATTTGTAATGTGCTGTATGTGTTTTGTTTTGCCTGAGAGCATTTTTCTGTGTGCATGGGGATAATTAATATGCATGAGTCTGTGCACCTACACTCACCTTCTTGTCTTCAAATGCATTTTCAGTCTACGGCAGCACAGACAGGTGGAGGGTAACACAGGACAGCCTCAATTAACTCAATTAAGTCACTTCCCAGGAATTAGATTTTCATTCATATTAAATGGGAAACTACAGAGGATCGATGGCCATTACATTAAGTACTGTGGCAGCAGATAAACCCTGGTATGCATGTAACCTACCTTTTCTACTGGTGCATCAATCTTTGTGTGGTGGGAATGTTTTGAGATTTAAAAAAAGAGAAATAAAAATGAAAAACTGTCAAAAAAAAACAACCTGTTCTGTTGTAACAACACTGAAGGAACATCATGATCAAACAAGCTGGCAAAAATAAAGTCTCCATCTCCATCATCAGGTTTTTCTAAAAGCCACTTGAAATTTAAATTAAAGAACAGCACAAATACTGCAGGTTTTTCCTATTGGAAAGCATATGCTGTATTTGTAACATTGGCACCCACCTTCTCCTTGTCCTATTGCAACCACAAAAAGAGTTACAAAGTAAACACAAATTAAAAAAAAGCTACAACAAAAAGTTCACAAATAACCTTTGTTTCAGGGGAAATGAGTGACCAGTCTTTGAGGGAAGGTCAGGGAAAATGCCACTGAAAGAAGGTGGAAATCACCACAGATGACGTTAAAAACTGCACACAATAAACTCCACCATGATAACCACAGGGACGTCTTGTATTAGTAGGACAGAGTATCACTGGTGTTGCTGGGAGCAGGAAGAGCAGGGCGCACAAGAATGACTTGGAATCCGAGAATGAATGTTAAAACCACTTCAGACTGACAAACCTCAACCTCAATTTTCTCTCCTTCTTCCCCTACTTCCTCCTCCTCCTCCTCCTCCTCAAACTAGGAGAGGCGGCGAAAAGACAACACAAAATAATAAAGTTTATCATTGCCGCAAGTACTATAACCATATTCAACAAAGCTTGGTCTTTCGAGCTAATTTCGCCGACTCCATTTCCAAAAGAATATTTCAAGTGATGCGGTATTTCATTTCCATAAGTAGTGAGATGAACATGTGAGTATATGCAGTCATGTATCACAAAACATGTCTGCATATACAGTGAACTTGCCTGCCATGCTAGCGCTTTATTGTTGCACTAGAAAAGAGAGGGAAAACATGACTGTGACTTCACTCTCCCAAGAAATACATTTTTGTTAAATATGCTCTGCAAAGGCAATAGGCAGTAGCTATTTGGTCAAAACTAAGACCTTAATTAGACTTTTTGAGATTCGTTTTATTCATTAAAAAATGATTATTCCATAGAAAAGTATTATTTACTCTGGGCTCATAGAAGCTACCCTTGCACACTCCGCCACAGAGAAACACCCAGCTAGACAGCTACAGCAAGAGGGCTACATCAAGTCAAAGCTAACTGGTGAGATAGCCACGGCTATCTGTAAACTAAATTTACAGATAGATTTTTCTTTAGCTGTAAAAGAAAATGATCCAATTTGATGGACTACTGACATTGCGGTAATTCAGTGTTATTCCACATCACTAACTGAGGAAGCAGCTCTTGCTAAGGGTAATTAGCTTAGCATATCTCAATAGCTGCCATCCCAGCTTTTGACTCAAATGAATTCCATGTGATTTGGTGTGGTTAAGCTACCTTTACATCACATACTTAAATGTATTCAATTGTTAGTTAATTTATTATATTGATTTTATTGTAAATATTAATAGTATTCGGATAGACAGGCCCCTAGAAAACAGAGATGCATTTAATTCCTTTATAAGCTATGGATTGTAAATAATCAAAATAAAGTGTATTTGCTTAACAAATTGGTTAAAATGGACAAGAAAGCTGAAAGATCACATTTTGGTGGTAGACACTACATTTTCTGCTTGCATTCCACAAAAGGACATCCTAAGGCAAAGTGAAGGATCAAACGAACAAAATCATTCAGATAATTTAAAGAAGTGCTTTCTAAATTGCTTTCAGACGGGGGAAAAACTACCACGTGTCGGTTAGACAATAAAGTAATCTGATCCTCAGTCACTAAATCCCCTTTTCTCTTTCTAACGATTTCCCTCTATGTTAACAAGCCACTCCTCCACCACATCATGACACGATTCTTAACTAATTATCGGACACAGGCAACATCAGTAAAAGACTTCTGTAGACCTCCAGACCATGAACCTCAAAGATAAAAGGTTCAAATCAACCAGGTCCAAGAACACTAATGGTGAAAGAAAATCCAACTCTGTTATTGTTGCATGTAGCCATGCTAAACGGGATAGCAAACACAAAAAGTGGGTCATGATAAAATACCTGCATGACTAATGACCTTCCCATCAACCTCAGCTGTACTTTATATTTAGTGCCAATTAGTGAAAGTTATTAGACTAAAACAGTTAAACTAATGTAAACGCCAAAGAGGGGTTGGCTATGTAGGATTGTAGATCTACTGATCTCTAAACTTCAGTTCAGACTACTACTGTACTAATGAATCTAATCTGCTACCATCCACAGTACCCACCAGAGCCTTTGCTTCCTCATCCTCAGTTAAGACATGCTGTCCAAGCCAGAGGAAGAGAAGAAGTAATCAATACAGTGGTATACTGCACACCATCAAACTGATTAAACAATTGAAAGATGCACTAACATATGGACAAATATCTGCCTGTTTCAGCCCTGCTCAGACCGTGATGGAAACCTACCTCCTCCTCTTCTGCCTCCTCCTCCTCTTCCATCACTTCATTTAGCTTTAAATCATAAAGCGAACACACTGGTTGAACCTTTAGCTACAGTGTGCAACAGATACAATCCTACAACCGACCAAGCACTACTTAAAAAATACTACACTACGGCTACAATACATAGGATAAAGCACTACATGCAAAAGCATTGGTAAGGGATTCACAGCAGACGGAGGTCACAGCTGACAGAGAAGCTATTAATTGTCCTTACTGTAGCTACACGAAGGACACTACTACAGAGGTCATGATTTAATTAAGTCTCTGTCTCAGTATTCTCTAGCCTATTAGGCGGCACAGAGTCTAATATCTGTCAGTATTGATCTATAGTAATGCTTTCAACATTCACAGCACAAACAACTTTCACTATGGCCTTGTTAAGAGTCAAGACTATGTCCTAATCCAGCACCACCAGTTATCTACTTCACATGGCCTGAACTACCACTACTGCACATACCCGCGCTTCCTCTGTTGCAATCTGATACACAAGAGACACAAATACAACTGATGTACAAGTAACCACCCCTAAAATATCTACTTTTCAGGTTGAGTAAGAAAGGTTTTATGTTTATTTTAGCTATTAAGGCATTAACAGTATCATACTGGATGGATGAAGATATCCAGTATGATACTGTTAATGCCTTAATAGCTAAAATAAACATAAAACCTTTCTTACTCAAGAGAGTGCCACAGCACATTAAATTTGACTTCTCTTCCACACCTTTGTCTTTAGACTTACCTGTTTGGCACCCATCGACTCAAACATCTTCTCCAGCTGGATTCTCAACTGCTGCACATTATTCATCAGGACACACGGCTGCAAGAGGACACAGGAAAAGAGAGACACAGTGGACAGAGAGATTACACACATGTAGCAAGAACTCTTTTTTTAAAAACACATAATACCTATAGGCTATTAATTTTTATTTACATAATTATTCAACTAAGTATACTTTTAAAAGAAGTTCTAGGAGACTGAACAACAACAATGATGGACCCACTGGAGGGTCTGTCAAGTGTCAAAACAATCCCCAAAATCTGACTGGATTTATACTACGTTATGTAGGATGTACAGCAGGAAACATGAATTAATAAGTAACCCACAGCAGTGACATTAAAATAAAATAAGGGTCACAAAAACAAAAACTTACAATCTTCTCCTTGTCAATATAAGAAGGAAAACTCTTGGTCAGAATGGCACTGTACTGCAGAAGAACTTTGGCAATAGTCTGTAAAGATGAAGAGGAAGAAATACATTAAAACTGTGCATGGAACGAAAGTTGATCTGAAACAATTTTGTTTAAAATCCAATTACTTATTTCTCATAAAACCTTTCACAATGTTGACAGAGGGGATTATATTACACTTCTGGGGAGGTTGTCCGAAAGGTCACCTCTTCCAACTGCAGTATTGGAAACATTCCCAAATGTCCCTTAATGTATTCTCTGGCATGCAGAAAAACAAAACCCAAAACTGTGCTGTCCCTCTGTCCCCCAGGAGGAGAGTATTATGTCCAATTCAACATTTCTTTTTAATGAGGAAATATCAAATTCCCTTTACAAAAAAAGTGAATGTCCCTCCAGACAATGCTGTAGCTGTTTTGCAATTTCCCTCATAGAAAGAAAAGAAAATAGAGTCAGGTTATGTTTTTGAAAATAAAAAACCAACATGATCATTGACAGTTAATTCATTATCAATTATGGAAATACATTTTAGACCCAAATCAACATGTTTCATGTAGCTCCGGCTACTATCAGTTACAAACAAGAGCTCTGTGCTGTTTTCCAAGTCAAATCCTTTTACGACGTGATGCGCCTGAGAGCAGTGAAGTGGGTTTACCTTGGAGAAGCGGCGACTGTACTGAGCCATGACGTTGGGGTCAGGACATTCCAGTTTCCTGATGATCTCAAAGCTCTGGTTGAGCTGGGTGAAGATGTCCACCACAGAGCAGGAGAACAGAGCATGCTCAGACGTCTGCTGGAACTGAGGCGGTGTAGGGTGGCAAGGGTTAAAACACAAACAAATATGTAAAGAACACTTTGTTATTATCAATATTCCTTATACTGTACAGAGTTAAAAGAACATGGTATAAAACAACTTTCTGAAAGCTCCTGTGCTGATACTGTGCATGCATCTGTAAACATGGACTTCAGTCATTTCAATTTGACCATTTTTATGAAAACATAACCTCCTTGGCAGAGGTAACAACATAGCAAAGGTCTATTTTAATTTTCTTACTCCGTCTTTTTTGTCTCTCTCTAGGGCTCCATGCATAAACTCCATAGATACGTCCTCATTTTCATCCAACCACTGTAGCACAAACTGTAGGAACCATCTACAAGGGAAAATAAAGACAACCAGAGTTATTATTACAGATCAATCAATTAACTAGATACTTAAAAAGAAGCCTTTCAGAAAAAAAGGAATGTACTTATGTTTGAATAAGTTAAAAGCACTTACGATGCGTAGTCGGGAACAACATCCTTAAAGTTTGACAGCTCCTTGACATACTCATTGTGGAGCCACTTGACCTTGAAGTGCAGGTTCATGTAGTCGGTGCTCTTACACAGCCTGTGCTTCTCGTGCTCTGCAGATACAAAGACAGGAAGAGCCTGTGAGCATTGAAAAGCGTTTGTGCCAGAGAGTGGGAGAGATTTACGCCATCAAGTTGCATTATGGGAAGGGTAGGATCAAGGGTATTTGGGCCGTGACTCACACTGTGGACTGAAAGTCAGGATATCTCGGCCTCCGCAGCTTCAATTTGGAGCATTCTCTTAAAAATGTGTTACTCACAAGCGTCCCAACTTAATGGACGGGCCATGCTAAATTGCTAGAGTGCAACTTTAATCACCCACACCAAACATAATCCTAAATTCAAGACAACAGGACAGGACATGGAGGAGGACATGTTGTACTAAAAAGACAAACTTTAGAAGATAATCACTTGATATGTCTAACACAGACTGCTGAAGTTCATTTGCTAAACTTTAGAAGTTATTTTTACACTGAATGAGGACTGTGGATTTTGTCCCCCATCACTTACACTGAAATCACTTTAGGAAGGGATTGATTCACAGTTAGTATGAACAGGATGAACCATTAAAGTGACAAACTGTACTTTTAATGTACATATGCACATGGGAATATTGTTCTAAGACTTGAAAATGTGAACCTCTCTTAATGACCTAAACTGATATTTATGCTAATGTTATTCCTAATTAAAATCCTAACTATAACGTCAAGGCATAATTCTAAAATATCCCCTTAGGACTAATCAAAAATATTTTCTCTGGGCTAAATGTCCTCTGATGGTCTAATATTCAAAGAAAGACAGAACACATACACACACACACACACACAAATCCCATTTTATGTATTCTCCCACAGATTTATGTGAGTTGACAGTGACACACTACTCTTGGAAGTTATTCTTAAAGTCAGTGCTTCATTTATTACAAGTGTTTACTAATACACATGAGCCAAAGATACGCTCGTAGAAAGTAATTGGAAGAATCTTGCATAAGCAATAAAAATTAATAGCTCAAACTTAACCAAGCACTTTATTATCTTTTTAGTGACCTACTAAAAACTACTACTGCTCTTAAATTTTAAGCTGTCTTTGGTAGTGCTTCTGGAGCAAAATTCCATCTCTGAATACATTTTCCATCACTTGTTATATTAATGCAGATTGAAAATGAAGGGACCACCACTTTTGTACTGTAGTATGTTTTTAAAAAATGAGAAATTTCACAGTGATAGTCTCTGTAGGGGATTCATTTTAAGGACAGCGGCTGGAATAAAAGCTGACTGCCTCTGGGGACTGGTGGTGATGTACAGTACAGTAGAGAAAAATCACAGAGAGGGAGACATAAGCAGCTTTCAAACCCTGCACTGTTATTATGTCGCTCTTTCACTTCTTCCATGCAACTGTATCGTTTCTACCTCAGAAACTCTCTTCTCGCTATTTCCAGTTTCAGAATAATACTATAACGAGTCTATGGTATGGCTCTAGATGATACTGCAGACACATATTTAACTACTATCACATATTATTGAGTGAGTCAGGAGTGGGAGCCCAAGACACATTACTATACCTCCAGCATTCGCACTACATTAAGACACTGTTTTGTATTTGATTTGTGGGATGGAGCTGATGGTTTTTACCACCATGAAATGTCTGGCCTGAGTGGGTGAATGTGGAAGGAGCTAGAGAATGATGGCATCGAGAGATTTAATCAGAAAGAAATTGAACAAGGGAACAAAAATTGACATGTCAAACTGAAGGATTTCATTCTAAAAAAAAACAAAAACGCTTCTTTTGAAAAGAGTGAAAACTCATCTTCTGACAGTATTGACAGCCAAAAATGAAATAAAACAAAACAACAATTCATTCTGCAGAAATGATGATAACTTATTGTGTGTCATTGATACAACACAGCAAGTGACCATGAGTGGGATAATGGATATGGGACAGTGAGTGTGACTTACCCTCCATAGCATACTTCATGTCTTGAGCAAACAATGTCCACATGACCTCCGCTGACACCTTCCCTACATTCAGTTCTTGAGGGAATCTGAGAGAGAGGCGACAATTTGAAAAACCTATGACAGGAATCCTACTAAATTCTGAGACTAACCAAACAAAAACATCATTTGTCTATCATGTATCATGATTTAAGCGCCCTTATTAACTGCTCTGAACATTTGGAACTAAGTATTAAAGAAATCTCCTACACTCAATGTAGCAGAAACTGTCAAACTGAGACACATTTATTCAAGCAGTCTGTGTGTTTCCTGCCGTTTTAAAAGAGTAAAGATTAAAGGGAGTGTATGCCCATTACTAACTGGTTGAGCACAGGTGTGTAGGAGTTCCTGTCCTCTTCAATGATGGAGACAATGAGCATGATGAGTTTGGGCCAGAAGTCCAAGTTCTTGATGCTCGGACCCTGCTCCTCCAAAGGGAGCTCCTCCTTGTTCTAGATTAGAGCACAACGCAGTCAGTCGCTGAAAGGAGACTTGATAGAGGTTAAACACAATCAGTATAATGGATTATATGTCCGTTTTAGTAGACATGTGGTCACTGTAATGCCTGGAAGTCAGGCTCAAGGCAGTTTACCTGGCATATTTGGATGATTAGCATGTGACTCACCGTGTCAACAGGTTGGTACTGTCTGCTGTACAGCTCCTGGCAGTTATTGAAGATGTAGTCGTATGTGGAGTTGAGGCAGGCCTTGACACAGTCCCTCACCACCTGGCTGGCTCTGGGCGGAGACTGCAACTCCTGGACCTGAACACCAGATGGAGACAGCAACACTGGCAGTGAATGACTGCAAACAATCATTTACAGTACCTGACAACAGGGTCATCTGCAATGAACTAGTTAAAATAATGGAATACTGATGGAATCTAATTCATCAGGTGGTGACTTCATGGCCCAGCTATGGCAAAATGTCCCATTGAAAAATCAATTGATAGACATTTGCTTAGATCCTATGGAGAGAAACTACAGGAAAAACGAAGATGTAACACATGAAACACTGTTAGCTACCTTCATCCTGAAGAAGGTGATGCTGGTCAGAAGGTCCACGGTGGATTTCAAATCCTGCAGGCGATCCTTGCTGCTGGCAGGAAAGTGGTTCTACGGATGAAAAACAAGTTTAATTTAACCATACTTTCCTATAATTTAGTTTCATTTACTATATTCAATATAATTAATGACCATTTGCTCTTCCCTCCTGTTTAAGACTGTAAATTTCATTGTTGTTACAGTTTATAGTAGGCAGACATTAAGTGATTGAAAAATATTAAAAACTTCATAAATGTGAAATGTCACAAAATGTAGATTAAAACATTAGATTACAAGGTTTCCCATGTAAGCGCGTCGGTAGGTGGTGTTCACATAAGCAGGCAGCAGCAGAATAATCCATTCTTGTGTGAAAACAGGTTAATGCATCCCCAAAATTCATGAAAAACAAGTGATTGCGGAGGTTTGAATATCAAGTGAAAATAAATAAAATATCATTACCAAGACTGCTATAGCAATATTTCCATGTCAAGGCTACAATATTAATTAATATTAATGGCAGTGATGTTTATTTAGTACAATTTAAAATCTTACCCTGTAGGTTGAGAGGTCAATGCGCAAGGAGTTGTGCAGCTGATCTAAAAGCTTAACAAAGCGTTCTTTCTGTATGAATGAATGAAAAAAGAAGAAATTATATAAGTAGAAGGAAAAAGACAGATATGTACACAAAAATGCAAAGAGAAAGACAGATGCTGCATGTGTGTATGTATAACTAGTAAAGATAGGAAAGAGACAAAAACAAAGATATATTTATTATCTGTGTGTGTGTGTGTGTGTGTCTGCCACAGTAATACAAACCCCAAAATTGGAGGCAGCAAAGCGGTCAGAGGCGGACACATTGGTGGAGGCGGTTGTGTGGGCGTAGAAGGCATTGATATTGGCCAGCAGGGTGCTCATCACTGCTGGAACCCCGGGACACATGTACTTGGACGACAGACAGGCAAAGTGCCTGGAAAGAAGAAGCACAAGGAAAAGCTTGATAAAGACCCGGGCAGCAGGCTTCCTCTTCCTCCCATGTGTGCCTCTTTGCACTTACAAAGACATTTCATTGTCACAGAGAAAAGGTTTTGGCAAAAGCAGTGTGGGAGTACACCGTGAATATCTGCGCCTTTATTTGGTCAGCCCGTGTCCTCTCAGGGGTCTTGTTTTCACCTAATGATCCCTACTAGGAACGGCCATTTCATCTTCCCATCAGCTAGCTGGCATGTTTAGGCTGAAGGATGGCCCATTTGGAGTGGGCTTTCTGTGAATGATGGGCCCAGCTAACAGGCATTTGTTTGGAGCACGACATTTCACTGGGACAAATCCATCCTCAGCCCATTTATGATTGATTTTCTTTCATGTGGAGGCCAACAGGGAACGACAAAGGCACTGAGAGGCACTTTGATATGAGAGTAAAAGGCAGAAAGGCAGGACGAGGAACAAGGGGGGGGAAAGAGGAGACAAACACAAGGACAGGTAGGGAGAGAGAGCTAGGGAGAGAGTTCTCATGTCCACTGTGATATCTCAGACTCACGTCATGGCCTGGTAGATTGACTCAATCCCATAGCGCATGGCGAACTCATCCACTATTTCCTGTGCCACATCGTCAAAGTACACTTTCCACGCATCGTCTCCACGAGTTTCAGGGATTTTCACCACACCTTGGCCAAGCACATCGGTCGAGTGGTGGAACAGGTTCTGTAATGGACAGGAAACATTGTGTGGATGTCATTTGAATGGCTTTTAGAGATCTGAACCAATTATGATGAGTATGTGGGGGTTTATGCTCAAGGGCACTTTAACAGGGTATTTAGGGAGCAAAACCGTTTGGCCTGTGTTAATATGGGATTGTCTGTTTTATAAGCACATGCTGTATGCCATAAGTCCTATTCAGAATTTGATTTGGATAAGGTTTTCAGGGAAGAGGTGGGATTATGTAATTGTTACAATAGTGTCTTTGTGATTTTAATCCCGTCTAAATCAGTCACATCCTCAGGGAGTCTGCACCGACAGATTCCAGCATTGTTTTTAACAAATGAGCATTACAAAGTGTATTAAAAAAGAAAGAAAAGTGTATAACAAAACAAATGGTAGAATATCAAATTAGTCAAAAGTAAACACCCTCAAGTAGAAAACCTTTAGTGAGGTGACATTGCATTGATGTAACAGACAACCTCATTCATCATTTTAGAGACTGATGAGACTTCTCATCACATGCAATTTGGTCATTCACATTACAGGTGTCCTGTGGCGGCTGCTGAAAAATTTAGGCTTAAGTAATCTCCTGTGTGTTTAGATTCTTAGCACAAGCACAACCCATGTATTCTGTAGAATCAAGTACCTCATGCAAACAGGTGTACTGCACATGATATGGAGCCACTTTCTCCTCTCCTTTGATCTCCACGTTGATTTGGAGACGAATGGCACCTGACACAGCCGACTTGTCTGTCCTCTTCTCTGTAATTAAAGACAAATACACGCATTCTTGATTCATAACTCCAATCCAAGTCTGTGACACGGACGCACATGAAACCAGGTCTGTTAACACAACAGTAATTACAGACCATTAACATGGCAGTTCTATTGTAAGGGGTTCTGTTTCCACAGTTTGATGGCAGTGCAGAGCTGGCAACGCTAATAGAAGTCCTCCAGCTGATAGTGAGGGAGACAATGGCAGTGGGCTGTATGGATCTGTGCCTGATCACCCAAGACACTTGAGCCAGAGCTTCTCTGGAGGTGGAGAGCTTGGCGGCTCACCCCTGCTATTTGCCCTGACAGGCACATCATTAGGGGTAATTTGTACATGTCGGCGGAGCGGTCGATTTCCGACTGGAGTGCTGCTACTTGATAATCACACATCAGGAGGTGAAATGGGGAGAGTAAGGAGGGCAGGGGAGGGGCACTTTGAAGTACAAGAAGCTAGAGATGGAGAAGAGAAAATGTTTTTTGAAATGGATGGGGCATATATTACATGACTGATCATTCATTTTGCTTAGAATTCTAATTCCTAATAACTCCGAACCGAAGGAGTTTTTTGTTGATGTGATTATCAGAGGGATAATAAACTGAGCACTGCATGTCTCCCCGTTTAAAAGAAACAACAGCAGATTTATAGGTACATTCATCTTCAGTGCCATACTGTTCCAGTGGAAGATTTATTGTTGCCATGGTGAAGGCAATTTCAGCACTTTAATCAAGTAGAAACAAGAGATGCTGTGTGCTTAATAACAGAACGCCTCACTCTCACATACAACATGGATGTGAAAATGAGGAGTGTTTTAAAGAGATCAAAGCAATATGACATGACGCCTGGGGTGGGTAAATCTATCAATTAACTTCTGGGGAGTGTTTATGGACCAACAGTGGGTTGATGTTTGGATAAAAGCTGTTTGACAGCACAGATTTTAAAAGGAAACAGAGATTGTAATTCAGAAATATAATTCCAAAGACAACGGGTTTGTCTGCATAATAAAAATGACTGAATCAGGAAGAGATTTTATCCTGAGAGTTATCCAAGCTACCTTTAATGGTGCTGTACAAACCAGTGCTGGTTGTAACCAATGTAAAATCAGCTCCTGTGCACGTGTTATTGACTGTATTCAGACCTCATCCTAATGAAAATATCTTCATACCCATTATAGTACTGGGGATTATGATGAAGTTTTTTTTTTCCTGAAATGAGCACAACTGTCAGCAAGCACAAAGGGACTTCATAGAATAGGCTTGTCAGGGAAAGCCAGTATTTTCATGCAGGCCAATATGGGCCCTGGGGCCACTCCTTGTCTGAGTAAAAAAAAAAAGTAACTGCAGGCAAAGGAGACGTGGGTAATGAGGTTCAAACAGACCACTGACTGGACTTACTGAAAATAGAACTCTTAGCACCAAACACAAACACACAGATGTGGTAAGACTGTACGCCTCATCAGAAGCAGATCAATCCTTCATTAAGAGGAAGTAATGTACAATGAAATCTAGGTTGTTGTAGATGAATCCTTTGCAGGCCGGCGAGAAAAAGCCTGAGGTACAACTAAGAACTAAGCCAAACAGACATGGTAAATGAGGAACAACATGCAGCATCTCATGATTCAAGGGCACCAGGGATAAAATATCTTTATATTGTAATCTTTTCTTGAGGATCCAAGAGGTTGTTTCTCACCAGCACACCACCAACAGAAATAATGTAGCTGTAACTATCATTGCCTGTTGGAGATAAAGTTGTAGCACTTACTATATACATACTTTTTATATTATATAGTTTCTTTGCCTGTAGGTGGCGACACTAATATGTCTACCTCTATTCTAAACTGCTGCTGCAATTACTCTTCTCTTCTACACATGTTGCAGAATCTGCACCTTCTAAATGTGAACGAGTATGTTTGTGATTGACATATAACCTAGTTCCATTAAGTGCTTAGCATCTAAACATACATAAATAAAACAGACCGTGTTTCATTCCTCTCCTGGTATACATACTTCTTACTGTACAGAATGTCCATAAACAAGACAGCACACTGACCCAGGTTGTACCAAACGTCCATTTCTCCGCTCAGCGTTCGGACTTCAATTATACTCTGGCCCAGGAAATCATCAGATTCCCTCTTGAGACGCTGCTTCACCCTCGACTTGATGTCATCATCCTCGTCCCACACACGCACTTTAATTCGGTCTGAAGAATTGTGGCACTCACTAGCGAAAAACAGGAAATTAAAAAAAAAAATGGAAAATCTTATAGTATAATACAGGATGCAATTTAATTGAAAATAAAAGAGTTGGTAGAGTGTTTATGAAGAACATGCATGAAGGGAACTCTTTTTTTGAAGAGTTCAAACTTCAGACAGCTTGAGGCTAGTGTATGCCCCTGCTATTATATATAGGCACTGACACTATTAGAAAGAACTTTACACATGAAAAGTTTTACATTTATACACACATTTTTAAAACCAAGACATTTGGTGACTTACAAGTGGAACTTCTCCTCCCAGACAGGATTGAGGTTGCCATAAATGGTTTTGGTTCTCTTCTTGGTCTTGCCCACCTGAACAGTGACATATGGATCACTCGATCCTGTCTTGTCCTTTGCCTGAAGTCCTTGGGCACAAACGACTATTGCGATGATGGAGAAACAAAGACATGAGGAACAACCATTAGCAATAATAAGAATCACATGAGGTACTGCTGAGATTGGTGCTGAGGAGTAAACTTTAAAGTTGTGGTTGAATTCGTCAATTTACTGTCAATTCTGATCAGTGGGATACCTGTGATGGTGATCTTGGCTGACCACTTTGAGGTGCCGTCCAGTACGCTCTGCTTGATGGTCTTCATCTGCTGTGCATGAATGGCTTTGCTGATGACATACACTTCCCTGATAAGTTCAAAGATTTCTGGTTTGTTCCTTTCCCTGATCTTCATCCTGTCCTTCATGGCCATGATAATATTCTGAGTCCGGTCTTCAGCTCCATGCTTGGAGCTCTTCTCCGCAGCACCTAAACATTTGACAAAAATGTGTACAGATCAAAATATATTTAAAAAATACTGTGGTGTCTCACTGGTAGCAATGCATGTGATGAGAAACCTGAGCTATTAACAATTTCTTAAGAAAATGAAAGCTTGTCAATGTGAGGAAATATGTTTTGACAATAATTTGGTGAAGCTGCTCACAACCCTCTATATTCAACAAACTATTCATGAACCTTTGTGCCTACCTAGTAAACAGCATTAGTGACAATGTCTTTTTAGATCACTCATGGGAACTTGGTTTAAACGTTTTCTGGCCAGTACTCACGCTGTAGACAGTCAGCATTCAGCAGCTCTTGGCACTTCTCATGGCACTTGACCCCACACTCAGAGCAACGCATGCCTTGACGGGCTATTCCCCACAGCAGCCCCTCACACTCATAGCAGTATGTGGGCGTAGTGGCAGTCCACACCTCAAAGTTATGTGGTGTAGTGCAGGATATGGGGTAGATGAGAGCCTGCAGGGTCTTCTTGTACACATGGTTTTTCTACAGAGGGGAGAAATGTTTTTTGATGCATAGCATTTTCTGATTCAGTTATAGGGAGAGAAACAGCATAAGAAAGAAGGCAGGGGGCTAGGTAACCTACAACACCATAAGCATATGAAATATGCCCTAGCCTGTTGAGACACTAAGACACAATACGAGCAATGGATTTTAAAATTATAATCTTTTTTGTGAAACTGATGATATTATCATTTCATAATGGAGGTAGAGAAAGTTTAAGGTGTTATACTCACCAGCTCCTCATCCTTAATTGAGGACCGTGCAGCCATGGCAGAGGCGATCCCTGCCTTCCTGGCTTGGACAAGAGACTGGACAACAGGTAACCAAGGACATTTTGACTAAGTTAGCATTTATAAAACACATGTACAACCCACAACCAAGCACGCCTCAAAATATTACTATAATGATGAAGGTCAGTATGGTTAAAAAGGTGTCCGGGTAAGGGTTGTGAGTAGGGTTATTATAGTATTTTTCCCCACTGATAAATTCTTACCAGATGATCAGAAAACCCATGTGAGTATTATTAGTTTTAAGCAACTAGTGAAGAGGAGATTACTAAAAAGGATAAAGTTATACCAGTACCAACACTATAAAACAATAACAACACCATCAGCCAAAAAGTTTTTGTGGGAGTGTTAGTAGTGTATTCTACCCTTGTGCTTTTATTATTTGTCTGTACATGGCTCAGCAGGTGAAGGAAAATACAAACCAAAAGGTGGGGGAATGATTTTTTGATTATATATTTTACTGATAATATCAAGTAGGAAGAAAAGCTACCCATGACCAAGAAGATGCATGCAAATGTTTTAATTTGTGTTAAACAAGAGGTTTGCGATCAAAGAGATCAACATGCTATATACATACATGTTTGAAGCAACTACTGTTTTATTTCTCCTACTTGATATTTTGTACTTTAGTAGGAAAGGGAGTGGCAACTAGGTTCTATTAACTTACCATAGCCTGACCAAGGAGAGTGAATGCATTCAAGAGAGTTGTGGGGAATAGTTTCGGGTTTAAGAGAGGAGGGAGAGAGAAATTAGCAGTCTGATTTTATAGTTATCTCCATTTATTGATAACAATCGCATCCCAAATTCAGCTCAAAGGTAAAAGAATAACGGTGACTTCTGTGGTGGTCTCACAAATAGAAAGACATGCACTCACAAAGAAAGAACAAAAACAGGATGACATATGATATACAGTATACATAGCGAAGGATTGACAGGTTAGTACTGACCACATCGCTGACCAAGGGGATAGGCTTCTTTTTACGCAGGTCTGGCATGCTGTCAATTCCATACAAACCAGATCCGCCACTATGCACCAACGGAAATAGTATATAAGTGAATAAAAAGTCCTCACATACAATAACAGTGCACAGCAGGGCATTTTCACTGCAATCACAATGCTCATTTATTGCTACTTATTCAATTATTAATTAAAATGTTCAAACATTATACTTAAAATTGTAGGTGTTAACTAAATATGACTTACCCTGGTTTGACCCATGCCTGTTTAGCATTGGGTTCTTCATCTCGAACCTACAAGATTTCAAATGTGAGAATTTAGGGTGACAAATTACAAAGGCTGACACATATTATGAGAGAGGTGTGTGAGAGAGCAGTATATTACGAGAAGAGGGAGGTAATGGAAAGTTACATTTGGTTGAGTTTCACCTCTCTGATGTTACAGAACATGCAAAAATGAATAAAAAAAATAAGTGACGGTCCCTTTAAAACACAGGATCAAATAAATGTTGCAGAACTTTGTAATTGTAAAAGATGGTATGTGAAATGTAATGGTGGACCAACATCATGCAGATACAAAACCACAGAGTACGTTCTATTTCACATGTCAAGATGCAAGTAAAATCTGTTTAAATAACTTTTTTATTGTTTTAAGAGACACCCCAGATAACCTAGAAGAAGTAGATAAAAACAACCATTTGCAAGGATTTCACAAAACCACCAAAATTGTGACTGGGGACTACCCAGTTTTTACTTAATCCTGAAGGTAAAGTCTTTCATCAGTGTCTGTATATCTGTCTCTTTTTAGTTCAAAGTGGAGATCCCTCTGGGGTTCACTCTAACAGTATGAGTTTCTGATAGCGTTTGAAAAACTTCTGGGGAAAACATAAAGCAGCTGTACTAACACTAGCACTAGAAACAGAATTGGGGAATCGTACTCTACAGCTATAACATGAATGAAACCAACAATAAACTATTTATTACACAGAATAACTTCAGTGATGGGACAAACGTGTTTTCCAGAATAGCAAGATGAAGTTTTAAATAAATATTACATATCTACCCATATGATAACCTATATTATTTGCATAGTGCATTATGCTTTGGTGTGCACACATGCACTCCCGTTGACAAAGACAAGTAACGGAGAAAAAGAAAAATCTCAATTATCGCACAATAATCAAAATCAACATAAAAATGGAGCTAATGTTACGTGTGACCTGATTATCTTCTCTCCCACACTCTGCAAAGAAAAAAGAAATCGCAGAAAGATTAGAAATCGTGTGGAGTATTTGAGCAAACTATTTTGAGCATAGTTTCAAGACAGTGATTTAAAGAGAGACAAAAAATCAGCTTATGATTCTCAAATCAACAATTGTTTATAAACAATACCTGTATAATGCCGGATACATTTAATCTCAATGCTATATAATGAAATTCAATCAGATCATTACATGCTGTAAAATTTATTTTTTGCTGTTTTTGTTGGGCTTGCCAGGGATTAAAGTCAAAGAAAATACCCTTAAAAATACCTGGGAAAAACTCGTCTTGAGATTGGGATCCCTGAGACCCTTGAGAGCCATGGGACCCCTGGGACCCATGAGCCGATTTGGACAGTCTATGACGGGTTTGCCTCTTTTCCCTCAGAATGCGCTGGAAATTAGCTATACGCTCTCTGTGACTGGCGTCGATAGGCTTTCCTTGATTTGCCTCATCAAGAACATGGTTTTCTCTAATTGGACTTAACCGCACCTCATCTGTACTGAGCGCTGGACCCAGTGGACTCTCGCCCTGCCTTACTGAACAATGGTCTGGAGTTAAGTCAAGGTTGGACAGTTCCCCATCTGTTGGACATTCTCCTATGCCCTTTGAAATCTCTACAGAGTGATACTTAGTTGGGGTGCAGGGAGATTGATTTGCTTCATGGGGGGATGCTTTATGGGAGCATGGCAGGATCTCATGTGTCTCACAACAATCCACGTAGACCGAAGCCTCACTCTCCTCCTTTGGAGTGCCAAATTGAATGTGATTCTCTGTCAGACTGATTCCTCCCTCTGTATACTCTGTACTGCTCTGCTCCTCCTTGGGTTCACTGGCTTGTCTGACAGGGGATGGCGATGCCTCAGAACCACTATCATCTTTCACACTTTCAGGGTTGGATCCTTCCAGCTTCTTCAAAGCCCCCTTTAAAGCTGACTTGAAAGTGAGTACAGCCTTGCCAAAGGTTGTTACATCAAAACCTACATTGGGGGTCCTACCGCTATCAGTATCTATTTCAGAAGACTCCTGTGACAAAGATTCTCCTGCTTCATCCCTGGAGATGCTGTGATCTGTCCACTCCCTGTCCAAACTGTCTGCAGACCCCAGATCAAGAGTGTCACCAGACGATGGACAGTCATCGCATGGTGAATGTGGCTCCAGGTAACCATCATCACAGTCTGTCAACAGCACAGTGGAGCAACTCAGACTCCTAGAGGGGCCACTACCAAGCTCATTTGCACAAGCATCCATGGTGTGGTAACCAGAACTACGTGAGTATGGGCAGTTTGCAGAACAGTCGCACTCCAAGTTTTCTTCCTCTGTTTGTAGTCTGGGGGGCCTCCAGTCCACCATACTGGAAGAACTTGAAGGAGAGTTGTAATGGTGTCCAAACAGTAATGAGAGATGCTCAGAGCTGTTGTGTGACGAATGACCTGGTGTGCTGCTTTGTGTCTCCTCTGTGGCACACCTGTCCCAAACACCTAGACAATCTAGCTCTTCTCGACTGTTTGCACAAGAGCAGATATCCTCCTCACTCCAACCTCCTTCTCCACTTATACTGTGCTGCATATCAACAGAAGGCCACCTGCCATATTCTGTGTCACCAGAAAGAAAGCCTGCTTCTGGACAGTTGGAACTGTGACATGATGACAAAGAGCTGGTGCTTAGATAGTCATGGCCACGATGAAGTTCCAGGTAGCAGGGGTCATGTTTTGTAGGGCCTAGCATGTGCATGTTTGAACTCTGCTCTGACTTGACTTGGTCTGTTTGCTGGCCTGATTGGAAAGTGACTCTATCAACATGCCATTGTTTGGGTGATCTCTGAGATGGTATACATCCTGACTCTTTTCCACAATCTTTGTGATCCAACAGTGGACTGGCGTCTCTTCCTTGAAGAGATGTGATGGCATTTTGTCTACCCAGGCTTCCTCGTCTGATGCGGGGTGTTTGAGAAACAGGACTAGGATGAGGTGCAGCTGAAGCCCCAGAGTACATCTCACCTATTTCACTGAGCACTGCATCGACACAACAAGATACTTCATCCACTGAGCCTCGCACAGATGTTAGATACTGCCTCAGGTCAGAAATTTCCTCCTGGATCTTGTTGATGCCTTTCAGCTCTTTTAGGATATGCTCCACTATGTTACTAGAGCCTTGTTCTGCCTCCTCATCCTCCATCTCCTCCTTCTCTTCTTCATTTCTGATCCTTTCAATGATCCTGGGTATAGTTTCCTTCACAACCCCATCCTGGCAATCAGAACTGCTGTTATCCCCAGATGGGGTGAGTTCAGCTTTGGTAGTGTCCACTGATGACAGGTCATGAAGGGAGTTATCCTCTGGCCCCAGCAGGCACTTCTGCAGCTTTCTGCGCAGGCTTTGCCCCACTTTGGGGCTCTGCGATCTCTTCTTCTGCAGGTCTGCCCTCTTGGGCGAGAGTGGAAGTAGCTCTGATTTGTAGGGTTCATCCTGTACACTGAGGTGTCCTCTGGGCAACATCCCTGAGAAGTGGCACTCTTGATCAGCTGTTCCCACACATGGACAGACCACTGCCTCAGTGACTCCTCCTTACAGTGGTGTAAGCATAAGACAACATTTTAAAACTTCAAATGACTAAGTGCCTGCACCATGACTGCCAAGAAAAAATAAAACTCTGAGCACTGATCTGCATTTGATGTGTGTCAATTAAATTTACTATATGAATCTCATTTGTAGCTCATTTGGTTGGTAGTTCTACAAGGCCTTCATTCTGCTATGTCTGTCATAAACCAAACTTAATTATTAAACAACCAAATGCAGAATATCCTACATAGGTTTTTAATATGCTACTTAAAAAGGACCAAATGCATTTTCTCAGTTATCAGATTCATATTTTTCATTTTAGCCTAACTGGAAGTGGAATGAAAACACAATCAAATAAATTGTTTCATCATTAATGTTATTTCTTTTGAATTTACTGGAATTCTATTTTTATGACCAACAGACCAGACAGTTAAGAGAGAAAAACACTGATCACAAGGTAGTTATGTTTCAACAGTTGACAAATTATGGCTATGTACTATATGTATTTGCTTTAAAAAATGGGGCAGAATGCTGCTTTGCTTGCAGATGAAAGAGTCAGTTTAATTCATAAAGCACATATGAACTCTTACACTGATATTTACAGGTCACTGTGAGAGACTGTACTACTCAGTACAGTATAGAAGTAGGATACACAGTGTTGCTTTAACTGACATCCTCTTAGTCAGAGTAGCAACTTGCAGAATGAACAACATGCAGCTGCTTAGATCTCTGTAATTAGGATGCTATGGAAAGGCAGCTCGGTAATTAGGTGACAGATCAATTCTCTCCTCTAAGGCCATGTCATTCTTTCACACCCATACCAGCTGCACAGCTTGATAGCTCTGACCCATCACCTACAGTGTACACACTAGAGGGATAATTGACTACCCTAAACATGCAACATAAATCTATCTGATGGCATTACATAATCCAGGAAAGTGTGCAGTCTAAATGTGTATAAAAATGTATTTCTGCATGTCAACACCACCTTTTAAGAACATTACATATATGAAGTGAACTGTTAAACTCTCTTGTTTCTTATATTGCGTTGTCTCTAACTAACAATTGGGCTACAGCCTTAGCAAGGTCTCCTAAAAATGTTCTTGAACTTATATAAAGTCTTACACAAAATAAACAAACAAAATATATAGGTTTTTAACTGCCTCGCACTATGGATTAAAAAGGATGCATGCTGATTGCTAGGTATTTTCCTCCACTGTTTGAATTGAAGTCGACTACAATTATTTTGTCAATTTATTTTATAAGAGAACATAATGGGATTACATAACTATGGATGTGCCTCAGCTTTCGATTCCCTATTCCATTAAGTAAATTATTCCAGAGTGTATAGTTGCTACATTAACCCACCCCTGGACTGGGGGTCTCCAATAAGCACTTGAGCACTGAAGGTGTGTGTTAGCCTGATAAGGGTTAGGTAGGCAGAAAAGTAAATCAAGCATATCAGAATAGAATGTTTCCAATCACAACTGAATTTGAAATTAAGATGATGAGCATATCAGCTAAATGGAATCAGGCTATCTGAAATTAACTGGGAGCATTATGCTTCCAATTAAAATATCTTGTATAAATGTTCTGTTATTTCCAATGAGTTTATTAAATACTTTAAAAATAAATATGAACAGGAACCTCTGGCTTAGATACATTTGTTGTATAACATATTAAATACCAAATAATTTAAAAAAAAACATTGAGCTACACTTCTGAGGGCCACTTGCTCTTTTTACAGGCAGCCATGATCCACTATGTGTGCACTCTAACACTCAGTGATATATTAGTTAACTGTCCAGGATAAAGAAAGGTTGAGGGGCTGGTTGGGGTCAGGCCCATTTTCCAGGCCAGTCATAGTAATAGCCTGCAGCAATCTCTTTTCTCTCCTTACTAAATGGTCTGTGGCCTGGATAAAAAAAGACATCTTGCTTTTGAAGTTTTTAAGTTGACTTCTCATCAAAGAATGACATTTGCTATGAACATTTAGATCAACTGACTACTGAAACAAGCTGATATTCAGTAATTTCTGAAGAAGTACTAAGAAACACATGACCTTTTCTATGTACATTAGCCAAACATAAGTACATACAGTATAACATGTATTACCATGTATTATTTAACCTCTTAAGTCTACACAAACTTAAGACTAAGTGCAAAAAGGGACAGAAATATATATTAAAATGTAAGCCTTACCTTTTAGGAAAGAAAATACGATCAAGAACAACCTGTAGATATCATCTTGCAAGATCCATTAAATCAGCATGGAGGGTGGCTCAGCAGATCAGTAATGGTAATTTTCCTGTCCTTTTAAATAAATGTATCCCCAGGTGCATTATTGAATTTCTTGCTCTGCCTCAGTCAAACCAGCACATCTTCTTTAACTGACAAAGACGCAGAAGTGCTGAATCTCTCATTTCTACCACTGGAACAGCAAGTGCGACAGTGGTAGACCACGTTCACACAGCAGTTCACCCTCGGTTAAGTAGCCATCCCTACTTCCCTCCCACCCTCTTGCATGCTTTCTCTGCTCTCTCTCCTTCTGTCCTCTGGCAATGTATTCCAGCACAAAGCTAATCTGAGACTGAGACTGCCAGCTCTCAGTCTCATTCACTCTTTTTCTGTGTTTCCACATCTGCCAGTTGCTGATATTTGTGATTTTTCTCTTTCTATTCGTAAAAAGTGAAAAAAAAAAAACTCCTGATAAAGTACCACTGGTTTCCCTGCACTCAGTGACTTCCTTGCCTTGTTAATGGAAAATTGTAAAGAGAAAGGAATTTCTGTTCAAAGACTGCAGTTCAGTCATATCAAATATGGGTATTGAAACTGATACTGGAAATGGGTCTGGCAGCCAGTCTACTTCCTGCTCTAGATTTGCCCGTGTCTGCAGAGGAAACTGTAAACACACCACACATCTCATCTCATTCTAGAGATTCTAAACAAGCATGTGAGGATGTGTCAGGTCCAGCATTGTTATTATGCTGGTCACTGTTACACTGCTAGACGGATTAACAACCAATTCAAATTCATTACAGTCTTCTTGTGGTTCCTTTCGTCCTGTAATAAATGGCACTTAAGGCAGCTTTCACCTTGCTTTCCATTTATGTCAGCCATCATTTACCATACATGTTCGTCTCAACCTGTCCATGCAAACCAATCATTATAATGGAGCCTACTCCTTAACTGCTGCGTGATAAAAAGCTTAATCAAGGGGATGAACCCCAGTTAGGGCTGAGAGATTCTGATGTTTTCATTATGACCACCCTCTAAAGATTTCCAATTGGACTTAGATGCAGGATTAAATTCAACATCGTTGACATGCGCTGGATACAAATTCTCCAGAATTGGTATTGGAGATAGGTTCAATATGAGGCTAAATGGCATCCAATTCTGACACTAAAAGCCAAGTATGGCATCACGTGACAGATATCGTCATATGATTTCATACTCTTTTTATCAAAAGGACACTGGATGTACTGACATAAATATTTGCCTAAATCTGTATTTTTCAGAAAGAGCGGGCTCCAAATGGTACAGACTTATTACTCCAGGAGTCAATACCTTTGTCAGAAAATTACACAGCATACACAAATGTGAAATGAGTAAAAGTAAAACACCCCACTATTTTTGTAATGCCTAACAGATGAAGACGGTGGGTAATACAAATGACAACAAGAGAAACTTTGCTCATTCTTTAAAATTTTTGTTCATCATGCATTTCCTTAAAAACATTGTTTTCACAGATTCTGCTAAAATACTCTGTGATATTATTTAAAAGTTATCACTGAGTCACAAATAAGTCAAACACTGTAATCACCATTCACAGCAGAACATGAAGACTCCCATGAGTGAACCATATGTTAATGCAAACTATAGAGTGATGGACCTAAGTCAACAGAGGGACAGTATGCTTTAGCCTCACAATCAGTGCCATGAGAAGAGATAAAATTAATCCAAATTGAAGACTGAGACTGAGAGAGGGAGGGGAGGCATAGATTGAGTATCTAAACTAAATTACAAATGCAATATCACTTAAAAACTGGGCAATATTATCTCTCTATCTAAGCAGCAGTGTTTGCTGGACAGCTGTAGCACAAAGGAGCAAGCTTACGGCAAGTTGGCTGCAATTAAAATACCATGGTAAACGTACAGATGGGTGGAACTAAATCAAATACACTCACCCTTAACCTGAAAGTGTTCTGTGTGATACCCATGATGATGCACTGAATCCTTAGTAGCGCCGCTGCTCAGAGGCTATCAAAAGTATGTCGGTGTACCCCGCAGTTCCCAAAAATGAATGTGTGTAACCATGTGGGCACAGAGGAGCAAATGTGTTTTGTTGCAAAAAAACCCCCAAAAAATCAAACAATTGCAGTTTTAATATTATTCTAATACATTTTAGTGCATCATATCAAACAACCAAAGAGGTTAAACTCAACCCTTTTCAAAAAATTCCAGGTGTGTGTGTGTGTGTGTGTGTGCATATGTGTAATCTTTGTGTATGTGTGGTAGGCTAGGAAAGACGAGGGTAAGCAAGTCAGACTTAAGAGGTGATGAGAGATCAGATATTGGTGGAGGAACTGAGGTGAAACACTGCCTACCTCCCGGAGCTGAACCCTGACTTTATTGATGGCCTTCAACCAACGAACTCTGGATGGGGAAAAGGGTAATGGCGGCCCATCATCATGGAACCTGGGTTACATGTTTATAAGAGTACAGCGACAGAAAGAGACAATCTTTCAGCTCCCAAGCATCTTCATTATAGCTCATACAAAACTGAGTTGAATTCTGAGCAAAAACCCTACCTTTGGAGTTTAGAGGACCCTCTCTCTGTTGGAGTGTCATTTTTCAGGCCCCGTCCTACCTCAGGGGACAGCCTATGTACCTCCTGCTCACGGACAGTAGAGTGTCCATTGGCGGGAAGATGTCCATTGGTGCGTGGCTGCCCATTGGTGGAGGGATGACAGCCTGTACTGTGGTAGGAGTGGAAGGACTCCTCCAGTTCAGACCCTCCAGTGCTCTCCTTGCCAGTCTCACTAAGCTGAGAGCTGGTCTGGCTCAGGTTTCCTGATGACCCAAAGCGACTACTTTCCGCTGGACTACAATGGTGAGAGAGGAGTGAGGAAAATATTCAATGTCAGAACTTTTAGAACTGGGTCAAAAACTATTTCTAAACATTTTTGTGGTTTATATTTTCCTCTAGCCAAGGCTAGATAAGTGGAGATTGTTACATAGAACAAATTTAAAGTTCTTCATTTTAGAAATCGTTTCAGTGCTCATACTGCTGAAACAATTAACACAATTAATAGTTTTTGGATTGTAATAAACCCCACCCATCTACTAAGAACTATGTGCAAACACTATTTAACTATTTAGCAAATGTCTACTTTTATTGATAACCTCTCTAAATGATTAATTGGTATAGTATACACACACCACATCATGCCCTAAAAAATACCCAACCTTGCAGGGAGGCTGTTGCATGTTGGAAAATAATGAGAATATGAAAACGTTATCAATGTGTTAGCATGTGCATTATACACTGCATATGCTTTTTCTACATTAGAGTTGCATTTTCAAATGGAAATGACACATACGAATATGCTCTGTTTTGTGGTGTGAGGTATAAAACCCCCTGTAACTGCTAGTCCTTACTAAAAAGGATAGATATCTGTATATTTTATTGTCAATGTTTTCCTTTCAGCTGTCCACAAGACAGAAGATATACGGTGTACAATGGTTAGTAAGCTTATGGAGAGACATGGTTGAAGTACAGATGGATGTGGACAATAAAATATGCAGAGTTGATCTGCGTGTTTTAAATTTTACCTTTTATAAAGTGGCATTTCATAACCTATTTCATTTTTAGGGGCAGAATACAGATTAGCTACATTTGTAACATTTGAATTTCTGGGTTAAATGGTCAGGATTTATAATATATGATTCACATTAATAGGTAAACATATTAATTCTAAAATATTTTTCACCATATAAAATAACACACAAACACAAGTCAGAATTCCATGCTCAAACAAAATTTACATTATTTATAATGTCGCAGTCATGCTTATATGTGATCTTATATGTCTTTTCACAAACTAAAGAGGAAACCAAATTTGTCAAACACAGTTGCTGAAACATTTGCAGAGGATATTGCTTTACCTGATTTGTAAGTGCAGAACTATGAGGACGACAATCTAAATGATTAAAAAAATCATTTGAGTATCGAAGTTCAAGCAATTTATAAATCTGTCTTCAACCATCAGAGGAGTAGCAGAAGAAATTATCTATCTTTAATGAATGAATGATCAAGTACACTCACTTGTGAATTGCCCATTAGTATATAAAAGTGTAAATTTTGTTTTGGAATTCTGATTTGAAATGACATGTAAAATTATGTAGATGCTACACACAAAATACCCATATCAAAGAATACACACACACACACACACAAACACAGACAGAGTACATACGCTCAAACAAAATATGAAATTAAACTAGTGAGGGTGGATTGCAGAGCTGGACAGGGAATATTTTTTTTCCAAGATGTCAATGCATCATAAATGGTGAGGGGGAATGCCATTTATTATGCTTCTACTAGCCTTTTTGCATTCAATAGATCCTTCTTGGACTTGTTGTCCAGCTGCACTCCGGAGGTAGGACCTGCAGAGGGGTATGTATCTACAAGCCTTTCCTTCTCCATTGGGGTCAGGGATGCTGAAGGATCTACTTCAGGAGTGGAGATGCAAATCGGGGGGTCTGTTATATCATCTGTGGAACCTACCGATTCAGTTTTTTGGGCATCAGATGTTGCAACTTTTTGTTGCACTGTATGTGTTTGACCACTTGTTGGCATGTTGTTAGTGTTGGGTTGAGATGTTATAACTGGGGCAGCTTGTGGCTTGGGTGGCTCTGCCTGCCAAGGAAAACTTATTTTTGTTCCAAATAATGAAGTCGTAGGTGGCTCTTGTTTTCCAGCAACAGGTTTTTCCTCTTGAAATAGGCCTCCAGAAAGGGTTTTTAATCCTGAAAATAGACCACTGCCTCCTTCTGTTTGAGGCATTGACAAAGCACCTGACGGCATTGTTGGTGAAAATAGGGATCCAAGGGATTTTGCTGCATCACTCTGTGTCGATATAAAACCAAACAGAGACTTAGCTTGAGGTGGCTCTGCATTTTTGGGCAACTGATTAACTGGAGGAGCTATATTAATATCTGCTTCTTGGGTATCAAGTGGGACTGATTTGTTACTTTCTTTACTCTCAGGGTCTGCTTTAATGACCATGGGCTTCTCATGTATCATCTCTCCCTCATCAGCTGACTTTTCTTTTTCAGTGTTATCTACTTGATGGGTGTGGTCACATGTAGTGCTGATTGAAGCACTTGTGACAGCAGAGGTTTCTGGACAAGCTGCCTCAGATGTCACGGCACTATTACTTGTTAGGCTGTCAGATTTTACTTGATCGTTATCTGGTAGGTTTGAGTCCACTGCTTTATTTGTCCTAGTCTCAGTTCCAGATGGACATACTTTTGGTGGAGCACTATCATTCTTAATCTGTGACTGTGGAGTAGTTCCAGGTGTTGGTCTCGGCTCAGCTGGCATTGGTTCAGATGCCTTAGGTGGTTGTCCCAAACCCCCAAGTAAAGATCCGCTGATGCCCCCAAGTATTGATGTTCCAGTCTGTGATCCTGCAGTCTGAGCAGTGACTCCTCCAAACATTCCTCCAAGTAAAGATCCACCAGGCTGTGTTGTTGTTGCAGATCCCCCAAACATCCCACCTAGTAACGATCCACCAGCCTGGGGACCTACAGACTTGGGAGCGGATCCTCCTCCAAACATCCCGCCTAATATTGACCCTCCAGTGGTTGGGGAGGTGGATTGAGGACCAGACTGAGGAGAAGACCCCTTGAATAAACCTCCCAGTAATGATACCCCTGTCTGGGGAGCTGCTGTCTCTGTGTTAGACCCTCCAAAAATACCTCCTAATAGTGATGTTCCAGTCTGACCAGTAGCAGCTTGGGGTGCTGTTCCTCCCAGTCCAAAAGGTGAGCTCTTCTGCTGTTGCTGAGGACCTTCAGTGGGAGCAACTGTTGGTTTGAAAAAGGAGGACATAAATCCTGTTACTGTATCCGCTGATGAGTCACCAACATATTTTTCTGGCTCTGGAGGCTTTTGTTGTCCCTGGACCATGGTACTTGCTGATTGAGTGGCTGGTGTTTTCTCTTCTACTTTAGGTGGAATTGCATCTTGACTCAACTGACCTCTCACAAGCTCTGGTCTTGCAGGTTGTTGTTCTTGTGCACAAATTTCAGATTCTTTGGACTGAACATCATTAACTGAAGCATCAGTTTTGGGTAAACTTGCCTCAAGACACTGAACTGTACTGTCAGGTCGCTGTAGTGTTTCTGCATGCTCTTTGATTTTGGTTTCAGTGTCAATTACAGATGTTTCAAGACCAGCTAGAGCTGGACCAGGTTTACTGTCATCACTGGGTTTTGGTAGAACAGTTACACCTGAAGCAGTGTTGGTAAGATCTGTGGTTAATGTTTTCTTGTCATCATTAGATTTTGGTGTAGTTACAGTGGGTGTTGAGGGTGGAGCAGATCCTCCAAGCATCGAAAGCAAACTTTTATCAGGTCTCTCATTAGGAGCAGAAGTTCCAGGTGAAATGCCACCCAGGTTAGATGCACCAGTCTGTGCAGTAGCTGTTTGAGAAGATAACCCCCCCAAAATACCTCCAAATATAGAACTATTATTTGGGGATGTTGAAGTTTGGTTGGCAGCCCCACCAAACATTCTACCAAAGGACCCACTAGTCTGAGGTGCTGTAGCTACTGATCCACCAAAAATCCCACCCAAAATAGACCCTCCAGTCTGGGATCCAGCAGCCTGGGGAGCAGATCCACCAAATAAGCCTCCAAGTAAGGATGCCCCTGACTGAGGTCCTGCTGTCTGTGGAGCAGAGCCTCCAGTCTTTGTGGGACCAACTTGAGGAGCAGCCTGAGGAGCAGACCCTCCAAATAAACCACCTAGGAATGATCCCTCTGTTTGAGAAGCTGTTGTTTGTGGTGAAGAGCCTCCAAACATTGCCCCTAATATAGAACTTCCAGGCTGAGAAGAGGGTTGAGGGGCAGAACCTCCAAACACAGAGAACATACCTTTGGTTGGTGTGTCATTGGAGGCTGATGATCCAGATGCAGACCCTGTGGGAGAAGGATCTACAGTGCTTGGCCCAGAAAATAATGAAAGCAAACCTTTTCCTGGACTGTCTGAAAATAATCCGGCTTGTGAGGATGGAGTCTGCATGCCTGATCCACTGATCATGGACAGAAGGCCTGAAGGTGGTGGTTCTTTAGAGGGAGCAGGATCATGGGGTGCCTCTTCTGTGCTTGTTTCCTTTTGCATAATGACACATTCTGAATTTGGTTGCATAGATGCAATATCAGTGCCTTTAATTATGGCACCCTGTGTAGTATCTATAGTAGTATCAGTGGATGGGCTAACATGCACTTCACTTGATATTTCACTGGTAGCTGCTGCAGCTCGGACATGGCTACTGGAAACAGATGTCATTTGGGAAGAACCTTGTTGGAAATACGTAGTTGGTGGCTCTTTAGTATCAGTAACAATAGCAGATGATGAACTGGGAGTTTGTTGTGGAGGTGACACAACATCATGAAAAACAGAGAGTATACTCTTTGCAGGTTCTTGGGGTGCTGCAGTCCCTGGGGAAGTAGACAAATTTGCACTTCCACCAGCTCCTGGTGACTGAGGAGTACTGGGGCCACTAAACATGGAGAACAAAGCTTTTCTTGGACTTTCACTAGTGGAAGATAAGCCACCCAATATTCCCCCAAGAACAGAGGTTACTGGCTGCCCTTGTGCTTGGGGCTGTGCTTGTGGTTTAGATTGTGTCTGAGGTTCTCCTTGTAGTTGAGTTTGTAATTGAGCTACTCTTTGTTGAGATGCCGATGTTGGTGGCTGATGTGGAGGACTGGGATCACTAAACATTGACAACAGTCCCTTCATTGGGCTTTCAGTTGAACTCGATGACCCAGGCAGAATTCCTCCTAGAAGAGATCCTGTTTGGGCTTGAGACTGTTGGGTGCTGGGACCACCAAACATTGAAAGGAATCCTGTATTTGGGGGGTCTTTTGGAGGAACAGTTCCCTGTTGTGGTACCTCAGCAGCAGGCTTGGTTTGAGGAGGAGGCGGCTGAGGAGGACTTGATCCTCCAAACATTGATAATAAACTTTTACCAAGTGATTCCTGTTGGGGAGGTTGTGGGGCTGCACTAAGTGAATGTGCTTGAGGCAACGGCCCAGTTTTAGGTACAGCCTGCGGAGGATTTGGCCCACTAAAGATTGATAATATACTTTTACCAAGTGATTCTTCTTGTGGAGCTGTAGCTGATGCAGGTGTTTGAGGCGTGGGTCCAGATTGGGAACCTGCTGTTGATCCTGCCAGCATTTCTCCAATTGAAAATCCAAACAATCCACCAGATGGTTTAGCTCCTGCTTCATGTTTTGTCTGTTCTGTAGGTGGCATAGTCTCTGATTGACTTGTAGCAGGGCCTGTGGAAGAATTGGGAGGAAATACTTGGGATATACTTTTGTTTGGGGGTTGGCTCTGCGCAAGCCGAGAGGCACCACTTTGGTCCATTGTATGTTGTCTCTGTATACCTTTAGGTCTAGATGCTGATGTCAGTGAACCCTCTGTAACACTAGGTTTCATTTGCTGTTTCTGTGGTGGAGGGGGCTCATTACTAAATAGGCTGCTAATTGATCCAAAGAGATTTGAAACTCCTGTAGCCTCTTTATTTGTAGGAGCACTATCTGGTAAAGAAACTGTGCTGCCAGTTTTGCTCTGCTGATTGGGAGATGTCTGGGAACATTTCTGAGGATCTGGCTTTGGTTCTTCTATTCCTACTGCAGATTTCAGAAAGTTCATGAAGCCTGCCTGCGGTTGCTCAGATGGTTTCTCCACTGGTATATCCACTGGCTTATCAGCTGTAAGTTGTCCAGGTGGACCAGATTTAATAGTAGATTCCTTTAATCCTAAAGGCACTGTGACATTGGGCTGTGGTGGTGGGGTTGCTTGTTGTACCATGGTAGTCTGACGCGAAAGTCTCGGTTTCTGTGAAGTTGTATGCGATTGTATTGAGGGGTGAGTCACTTGAGCAGTTGTTGGTACTGTGGGCAAAATTCGTCCCTGCATGGTAGCTGGCCTCTGCATTTGTTGTTTAACACTTTCTGGCTGAGTCACAACAGTAGTATATTCTTCTTTGATGATCTTTGACTTCAGACTTTGGAAACCTGATGAAAGAATGTTCTTCGAATTTTTGTCAGGAGCTTGATCACCGGAGGATATGGTAGTGTTGTTTAAGTCCACCTGCGATGCTTTGCCCACAAAAGAGGATATGAGGGAAGAAATCTTTTTGACTCGACGATTAGGTTGTTCTTCTCCTGGAGACACTCTCTTCCTCCATTCTTCCTCCAATACATCATCTACATGCTTCACTGTAACCCCAGTGGATGAACGCCGCCGTTGGCTAGGTTCGTAGCAGTTGTAAAGTAGCTGCTGATTGGAATTTGCAGTAGGAGTAGAGTTCAGGGAAACAGCAACCTTTTGAGCAAGAAATGCCTTAATTTCCTGGTTGTTCCAATAAGGGCCGATGTGGTCTTTATTACGACAGGAAAGGTCTATAACATCTTTGCATTGGTCTTCATAGACATAACTGGGCTGTCTTGGATCCATCCTGACTTTGTTCAATCTGTAAGATGTTAAATCTACACCGTGTTGCGCTTGTGACAGAAATGAATTTTCAAACATTTGAGAGAACTGCTCAAGATTTAAATTCATGATCTGATTTCCTTTTCTATAGGCAGCAGACAAATCTAGAGGGGCATTAAGAAGTTGAGAATCACTGTGATCTTGACCAGGTAGCCAAAGAAGCTCATCCTCATTGTAAAGGGGAATTTTAAAGCCACAGACTAAAACCATTTCATTGTGCAGCCAAGCGCTAGGAAAACCATCTAATTTCTGTGGATTTCCCCGAGACTCGCATTCGGGGGCACACGCATACACATATTCACCTGCTGCATCTGTAAGCAAGGCATAAATGTACTCATGATCTGTGTAAACAAAGTAGCCACAATCACCATCTTCTGCTGGCCACCACATTCCTTGCTCCAAAAGTGCAAGCCACTGCTGATACCACTCAGTGTCTTCGAGGTACAGGGCGTCTTCCCTCTCAGTTTTGGCACTTGGAGGACAGTTTGAATCTACTGGTCTATTCAAATTAAACTGACTCTGATAGACCATGCCATCAGTATGAAAATTTTGTCGGCCTGTATTATCCATTCCATATTGCCAGTTAGCCGAATAAGATAAGCTTGGTGCAGTCTCCTCGTAATAACCTTCATGATATGAAACTCCATTCAAGCTGTAAGTGCTACCATCATTAAACGAGTGCCATTTCCCAAACTTTGCATTACTCTGTTTAGTAGTTAAGTTCAACGCACCCTCCTCATTAGGTGAATATTCTATGTTTCCCAAGTCTTCATAACTGTTCCATAATTTCCTCTTGGGATATGGATCATCATTCCTGTGTCCCTCCAACTGATATTGTCCAATTTGATCTTGGTGACCTTGCCATGGTGTAGAGGAGTTACATGGCTGATATACATTTGAGGAGTTGCCGCAAAGAGCAGTTGACGCACCTTCACAGCTCTGTCTATACACTTCATCTTCTATTTGGAATTGATAATTCAGTGACTCATTCTGAAACTGCTGCCATAAAGAACTTTCGCAGATCCACTGGTTTTCATCATAAGACGGACTTATTCCATAAGGGGACAACTGACCTTGGTAAAGATTTTGCCTTGTAGCTCCATACAAACTGGAATTGCTTCCACCAACATATGGCTGCATGGACATTACTGATGAACTTGTATGGTTTTGTAAAAGGGAATTAACATTTCCTGTACTATAGATCATTGGGTGAACTGACTGAAGTGAGCCAGAATAATATAACTGAGATAAATTACCTGTGCTAATTGAGGAGTATGTTGCCTGACTCTGAAGAGATCTTGCAAAAGTAGCTGATGTTCTTAAGTCTAAACTCTCAGTATCAATTGAGGTAGGTGGACGGAGTAAAGCGTGTCTGCTCTGTCCTGGATTGAGAGAATCTGGAACAACTCTTTGACAGCTGTCCCTTCTAAAGTCTGAGGAAGCACTTTTTAATATGCCTGAATGTAAGTCATTTAACTTAGTTGAGGGTGTCTGTTGTTCTGTATTCTGACTTGATGTTTCTACTTGTTTAGGAGTAGAAGGGTCCTCAGTTACATTTTTGCTAAACAGTCCAGATAAAAACCCTTGCTGGGCAGTTTGTGGAATTCTCTTCTCTTTCGCTGCATGTTCTTGTGAGGATTGTTGTGTTACATTAGTGTGTTCCTGTGTTTGCAGTGGGGTCTTCATTGTGACAGTATAATTATTGGCTTTTTGATGCAGCAATTGCCCTGTTGATGTCTGACAGGTTGTGTCAATGTTTTCAGGTGATTTTGTTAACTTGTTAAACAACCCTGAGAGCACTCTAGATTGACTTGCTGTCTTGTGTTCTGTTTCAGCAGTCTGGCTGCTTGGCACCTTGATTTGTTGTTGTGTCTCATGGATTATTTTGGGCTGCTGTTGTTGAGCCATATTTTCTGGAGAGGATTTGAATAGTCCAGAAAGCAGACCACTTGCTTGAGTTGTTTTTTGTGCCGAGCTATTTTGTGGTTGATTTTGGTTGGAAATTGGGATATTCCTTGCCCTTGTTTGCTCATGGCTGGATTTACTTGGGGTAATTCCATTCTGTTGAGCTGATTGGTGCTTTTGTGCATTTATATTGTCTGCTGAAGCAAATTTAAAAAGGCCAGATAAAAGACCACCTTGTTGGGATGGTAATTGCTGGAGTGGAACTGTTTGTTGTCGAGTAAAGCCTGGTTTACTTGTCTCCTGTTGGACAACTTGCTGACTTGATGCTCTATTCCTGAGATGAGGCCCTCGGTTTGGACCTAGAGTATTCGGTTGGTTGAAATCCTGTTGATTATGTTGAACGCTGCTTTGTTGGTGCTGTACTGTTTGGGTGCTTGAAATATTCTCAGAGGATGCAAATTTAAGGAAGCCAGACAACAGCCCCTTTTGCTGAGGTTGTGTTTCATCTAAAGTCTGCTGCTGACCAGAGTAATTACCAGGGATGTTCCTCTGCTTTTCAGCTTCAGAAGGCTGTACATTTTGTGGTATATTTTCAGTTGATGAAAACTTCAATAGCCCTGAGACAAGGCCCCCAATCTGTGGAGCTGGAGAATGTTGTTGTGGGGGTGGGTGAGGAGGAAACTGTGGGGGATTACTGCTCCTGGGTGGTTGATTGTTATGGGAAGCCTGCTGTGGCAAACTGCCAGATAGGTCACTAGTAGAGCCAAATTTAAGAAGTCCAGATAGCAGTCCTCCTTGTTTTGGTTGATTAGAGCCCATATGAGACATGTCCTCGGTTGAGCTCCCTTTAAAAAGACCTGTCAAAAAACTTTGTGATTCAGGCTGATTGGGAGCTTGATGCTGCATTCCATGATGGGTTGCTGTTGGTTTCTGATTTGATGCATATTGTGCATTTGAGTCAGATGGCATGTTGCTGTTCTGAGATTGCTGATCACTGGTAAAACTCTGGTTTGAACCAGAGGGAGCAGAGGTAGGGTTAAATATGCTGGAAAACCATCCTTTCTCAGTGTTTTCCTGGGGCATAGCATAATTTTGTGTAAAGGTGTTGGAGGTTGTTGAAGTTGAGTCATGATATGATTGCACAGGATTCTGTGTTTTCATGGAGGCACTAACATCTTCACTGGATGCAAACTTCAAATAACCAGACAGCATGCCTCCCTCTGCTTTAGGACATTGCTGAGTGGAGACATTTTCAGAGGAGAGGAAAGGCAGTTTAAGCTTACTACTCAATGATGGGTCCTCCACTGGTTTCTCTAGTTGGGGATCCTCTGTGGATCTAAACACTGGATAAACTGCCATAGGTGGAGCTCCCCGAGGTGGAACAGGGACAGCAGTTGTGATCAATGAACTTAATGACTTCTTCAAAGGGCTAAAGATTCCAGTGTTTGCTGATTGTGTGTGGCCAGTCAGCCTTGCTGGTCCTGTAACAGGGACATTTTCTTGTTTGTAAATCACTGGATTTTGTCTTCCATATATATGTTCATCTTGTTTTTGTCCTAAATGTTTCTCTTGTGATGAACTAATTAATTTTTCTGATTTCCCACTTCCTTCTGCTGTCATTGACTGTTTACCTTGATGAACATGTTTCTCATCCCATTGTGTATGGCCATGAGAATATGTGGACTCTGGTGCCTGTTTGTATTCAGCCAAGTTCCCATTATCTCCTGCTGAAAAAAGCTTTAAAAGATTAAATGTCCCCATGACTGAGTTTCCTGGAGCACTGTGAGGTTTGGTTACAAACTCAGGTACATATTCTTTTGTACTTGTTTGAGACTGACTCCTTGTGGGAGCTTTTGTTTCTTGATAATGACCTTGTGTGTTGGCATTATCTGGTGGCTGAGAAGGCAAAGAACTGAATGATTTTTCAGGAGAACATTCTACCGGAGATACAACAGCTACTGGAGCTGAGCTATTTGATTTAGGAATAAAGGACAACAGTTTTGTTAGTCCAGATTGTGAGGGTTGTGCAGCTGGTGCTTGTGGAGACGGGGCAGGCTGTTTGGGGCCTCCTCCAACTCTGTCAGTGAGAGAACTAAATAATGAGCTCATGGCATTTTTTACTCCTGAGATGCTCTGGTCAGAAGGAGTGTGTAATTGGGTTTCTCCTCTAGGATCCTTTGATGAACTATTTTGGTCTTCTCCAAAAGAATCGGTTCTATTGCTACCCTGGGATGATAGTCTAGATTTGCTTGATTTAGGAAGGGAACCATACTTGCTAATTTCCTCCTCTTTTTCAGCAAGGTATTCAGAAACTGTTTCAACTAGACACTGGAGCTCATCCATAGGGTCTACATATTCATCACTTGGTTCCTCTACAGGAGAGAGCATTGCCTCCGGAGCCCATCCTCCAATTTTAGCTTTTCCACACTTCTTCTCTCGAAGAGCCTGATAATTTTCTATGTGGCCCTCATAGGAGAAAGAATACCTGTCTTTGTAATATCTTGAATTCTCTGGGTTAAAGTCTTCTGCTATAAAGGCAATGTCATCAATATCCTCATCTGCTCCTATGGAGTAGTGCAAATCCTCAGAACTCTCCAAATCAAAATCAAACCGTGCCCTCATTCTAGCATCTTGCTCTTTTTTGTATGCCACATAATTCTCCAAAGTGTTGTCCAGCTCATTTTTAGCCCACATCCTTGTCTTGTAGAGAAGCCCATTCTTGTATGGCCTGAGGCATGATGTTGAGCGCTCCTCCTCTTCCTGCATCTCTGCTACCTGCCGCATAAACAGCTCCCCTCTCTTCTCACGGAGCAGTGCAAGGTCAGAGGGAAAAGCCTCTTCTCTCATTTTGACTGCCTCTGTACCGAGCAACCCTCCTGGGTCCCTTATCTTCTTCTTTCGCCGCCGATCAATAGTGTCATATCCCTCAGGGTAGGTGGCAGGCAGATAACCACTACGTTGAGTATTTTGACGGATAGAGGTGTGTGATGGCTCAGGGTAGGGTCTTCCCATTCGCAGGATAACATTGTCTTCCTCATCATCTAAGAAGTCACTCAGCTGAGGTTTGCCCTGCCCTTTGTATTTGTTTTCCCAATCTTCGACCCCCATGCCAGAATCTACAGGTATAATTCTGATCCTTCCTTTCTGGTTTAATGATCTACTTTAGGTTAAAAAGTAAATTTAACAAGGGGATGGGAAAGGATAGAGGGACAGAAAAGATGAAGCAAACAAACAAGAAGAAAAAATGCAAACACAAGTTAAGCAGTACAATAAATGTAGAAATTAAGGCGAGAACAGTTTCGTGCAAATGTGAAGACACAATTATGCTCTTCAGCTTAGCAATCAATGCTGTAATAATATTACAACATTTATAACAGAGATTACAAGCCAAATAAATATAAAGGAATATATAAGATTTGAGGACATCTTTATTACATTGTCACCAGAAAGCTGAGATACAGTGGAAACAAATAGAAAATGACAGAAATTGCCTGAAAAATACCTTCTTACACATTTTAGTGTGCATGGATAATAAAACTGTATGTGTATGCAAGTGTGAAAGAGTGTGTGTGCCTCTGTGAATTTAGATCTTTGCAAATCCCTACAGCAACAGTCATGCTTATCAGCAGTTCAACACTCCACTCAGCCTTCATCAGTGTTCATGAGAAATGCCTGCTAAGTCACCACCATATGGCGTACATTGAACAAGTTTTTAATCACCAAAGAAATGCGTGTGTATGCCACTGACCCACTCCCTCCATGTGTGACTTAGGGATTTCCTCTGATATGGCTAAACCAAGTTCAGAGCCTTTCAAACTACCAGGCACTTTAACCAACACAACAGACCCACAAGACAAAAAGAAACACGAACAATGAGATTTCCCTGGCTGTTATCCCATTTTTTTTCTGATGTAGAATTATCCGGAGCAACTCCCTATCAGTCCACACAGGCAGATTTGCAACAGTCTCACTGGTACACATGTATTCCATGACAATCCATGAGTGCACAAAAGTAGATTCCTTGCACCAAGACCATTTGTCTTATGGACCAAAATTGGCCTCAATACAGATACTGATGTACAAGTCAGTGGACAAAAACAATAATATTAATTAAAAAACTAAAGAGAGCCAAATGCACTCCAGCACTAGCTGAGGATACAGGGTGTGACAAAATCCATTTAGCCTCTAGAGTATGGATCCCTCCTGGTCTACTGAAGCAGCTGAGTGAGCCATCTACTATGGCACAAAGGAAAGCCTGCTCACAGACAAAAAACTTAAGCACAAAGCTCCAGCCATGTTGGATTGTTGGCCAGGCAAGCTATTTGAAAGAAAAAAAATCACAAGCACAATCATTAAAATCAGCAAACAATCAGCAAAAACTGAACATTAGTAGTCATTTTAATGATTGTGCTAATGATTTTTTTTCTTTCAAATACATTGCATTCTACAGTTGTACCGAATAAAGTAATAGCTCAAAACTGACTGATCGATTTCGATGTCAGAGTACACTGCCTACGCGTGCCTATTGTGTGAGAAAGTGAGAGTTTCATCAAGAGTGACTGATCAAGTGAAGGTGTGTATGGGTGACTCTGTGGATACTCTGTCTACCTGTTTGCTCTCTGGTCCCGGTAGTCCAGGTCAAAACTGTGGACAGAGTCTGTGCAGGAGTCTGGGTGGTGCTGCTGCCGAGGCCCCATGGGATACTGGTGCATGGAGGAGTTGGGCTGAGCCGTTGTGTGGTAACGCGGAGGCAGGCTGTTACTCGTCTCACTGCGGTAGTCACTATCCCGGTCATCTACAGCGCTGTCCTGGTCATCCAAAGCTGCAACAGGAAACAGGATGAGCTGAATAAATGAAAATCTCCACTTATCATTAACCCATGTCACAGCTGAGGATGCATCCTAGTTACAACTTTACCTATCTGGACAAAACTTTTAAGAGCTGAAAAAATAAACAAACTGGGGTCAGCGGATGCCAGGTTAATCGGGAGGTTGCAAGGGCAAAGGTCATGCACTTTTAAAAGACTATAGCCCCTTCTACATGCCAGCTCTCCTGATAAATGGAAGACATTAAGCTGCTCTTAATCTGTGTTATGCTGTAGATACTACTGTTGTATACCCAATGCATAAAGAGATACAGAATTCACATATAGCTGCAATTGTCATTTAGTACTTTTTGTTTTTCTACAAGAAAGATCTAATAACAGACCAATATAGCTCATAAGAAGAGCACCTACAAACAGATACAACGCTTTTTGAAAGTGACCTTGCCAACCCCAGTAATGACCCTTAGAAAACTTCTTTCAAGAGCTAACCATGAGTTTGGTGTCTGCTGGAGGGGACAGCTGAGCTGGGGTTTATCTTTTCAACGCGATAAAGTGAGAGGGTGAAGGATAAACTGATTCTGTTGATTGATAGTAAAGTGGGAGGACAACGAAAAGTCAAGGTGATGTGTAAATATAGCTTAGTGAAGACTGCCACCTATCAGTTTAGTGATGCAACTGCAATTTACACAGGGCTCCTGTTGTTTAGCAGACTCTCAGATGTATTTCTATAGGTATAACTAATCATATTCAAGTATGTTTGATACCAATATTGTTAATGAATTCAAACAAAGTCTTTCTGAAAAAGGTGTGAAAAGGTGTGTGGAGCATAATTTTAGGGAGAGAGAAAAAAAATCAGTGTTTTTGATGGGATGTCCAGACTCTTTTTCTAGGATGTGTGTTAAACCAATAATTTATGTATAAAGTATACACAGGTCTGAAAATGATATGACATCAGCACAGAGCATAGAAAATAGGAAAACAGCAAGAGCAGGAAAGGAAGTAAAAAGGCCAAAGGGGATTAAGGAAAACATTGAGGAAAATCAAGTGTTATAGTGAAACAATGAAAATAAAATGCATGAAACCTTATAGATTACATGTTATAGGGGGATATGGGACATTAGGACATGCAGAGGGCACTGATGATTGGCCAGGGGTAGAATTTCATCAAAGTGTGTTTTACATACTCAGTGGGTCAGCCCATCCGAAATAGTTGCCTGGTGAAAGTGCAGACGTTACAAGTGAGAGGTACAGTCAGAGGAGGTAGGGGTTGTGAAAACAAAAAAGTGTCTCTGTGTTGTAATAGTGGGAGGATGAGGGAACCCCATCAGTGGTTCTCAGAGTGGAAAACAAACTGTCACTACAGTGAGGATATTTAACATGCATCTGGGCTCTCAGTTAAGTTTGTAAAAAATATGGACAGAATGAATTTGAAATGTATAGTTTTCATTTTCAACTCTGTTATTACATCAGGCAGTAGAACAAGGTCAAGAAAATGAGAGGAAATAATATCAAAGCCTGAGAGCTAGAAGGGTGGAGAATTGGCTCCATCTAGAGGCCGAGAGCAGCACAGGCAGGCACACTCACAGCACTGGGAAGCCGCAAATGGCAGTGGGCGACTCTGAACGTCATCCTGAAGAGGGTACTAGAGAGAGAGAGGAAAAAAGCAGGCATCAAGTATGTTTTTCATGTCGTCATGTGGTTATTATTACCACAGTAATTTACTAGCACCACTCCATCAGCATTAACAAAAATAAATATAGCAGTTCTGCGTCATTTGCACAAGAGGTAGTAAACAGGAACAAACAAGCACAGTTTCTTTTAGAAAACAAAATATAACAAAAACTCAATGAGTTCATCTGCTTTCTTAACAAAGAAACAGTTCAAACCAGCAGGACATACAGTATGCTTATCTTTACAACACACTGATGCACTATTATTCCTTCATACAAATAAAATCAGCAAAATCTCTGTAATTGCACTTTACCTCATCATCGATTCTCATGGTATTAATGCGTTCCAGCTTGCCTGTCCAGTAGTGTGCCTCATCATCTGGGATGACTGGTACAGAAATATGCATACAACAAACATACATGTGAACCTGTGTTTGAAGTCAACTTCCTGCTCCCTCTGATTTCAAGCATCATATTCCAGGATGCCGTCATGATACATTTATGCCTGTTTAATTTCTCATGAGCCTCTTAGGAATGTGGAAATGATAGTAGTTTGTTCGCAATGGCCACAAACTGTTAAGGAACCAGAATTGGCAGCAACATTTTTCATCACAGAGATCAAATGTCCAAAGATGCTACAGATGAGTCTTGACAGTAACATACCAAACACATTAGGTTACAGGCAAGTTACAGTTTCTAACACAGAATAAAAAATACTTACTCAAAAATGCCAGCAGTCAGAAATAATATTTTAAAAGAAAAAAAAAGTTAAAAGAGGCCAAAGGCACATACAACTAGAACTACACATATGTGATAGTTGGGTACAGCTGATATGAAATCAAGTCTACATTTGGTTCACAATTGATGCAATCATAAGTAGGATGGGAGTGTTTTTTCCTATTTTTTCCCCACTTAACCCTGCATTCCTGGTACCAAACTGGAGTCTCCATACTAAAGTCAACAGATTCACTTTATAAACAAATACTTAAAGTACTCTATAACAAACCCAATCATTATCACCACTGTCGTATCATTCAGAGACAGCATTTATTCAGTATGCAAAGTATTTAAAAGTGCATGGACCTGTGTCTCATTTTCAAAATTCTACATGCAATGGCAGCTCCTCCTTTAAGCCACGTTGTTAAACTCATGGACAGTACTTCCAGGACAATGAGGGCAGCTGCCAGAGGAGACTGTATTGTTTTATTCAGATGCAACAAAATTGGACAATCAGCCTTTTTTCTGTGAGAGCAGAAGCCCTCTGGAACATGTGGAAATAAGGAACTGCATTAATGATCTTATGTTTGTATATATTAACTTGTTTGTAGTGTTTTATACTTACCTGACTGTATTGTTAGTTTAAGATTGCTAGGATAAAGTTACGTTTCCTCCAGTTTCGAATCTCTCTTATTACTGTAACTTTATATGCTTTTTTTCATTTGTCATTTATAGTCAAAACTACAAGGTCCAAGTTACCTATAGCTGTCGAGCTAACCCCAGCACATTTACATGATGTTATTAACGTCAATGTGTACTGCCCTATATAAATAAAATAAATACTACACTGGTATCAGATCAGGTACTCTCACCATTGCCACTTCTCAGGGGGATTTGCACTGCTCTGGAGACAGATGCACATAAAAGGCCACACACACAAAGGCCAGGGCTTCAAAGACACACCAACCCACAGCTTTAATGAATGGCTCTGGTGGCACAGAGAGTCACGATGGCCTCCTGCAACCTTGAAAGGTCTCCTCTTAAACAGAGGGAGAGGCTCTTTCTCCCACTCACTAGACAGACACCCTGCTTTAACTTTGATGCCTTTTGATCACAAGGCTTGAGCTCTATATGCAATGCTGGCAACGGAGATCCTGTAGGTAGAACTGTGGTCAAAGACACAGTGAGTGAGAGGAGCTCAGGGGACATTTCACCCTCCAATCTTTAAGAGCACTGAATTGTCCCCTAGGAAAAATTAAATTAAATGAAATTCAGTGCATGAATTAACTCATACTGTTAATTATCAATGAGACTTTTAGTCTGAAATCCTTTTTTATCATGTCAATCAAGCAATTTCTAGGGTCTAGCAAACTGGCTGATCAATGAAGTTTAACAAGATATAGTGAGTGGGTTGTGGCTACCACCATGAAAAACACTAAAGCTCTTCTGATCAATATTTCTATATTAACAATCAAGCAAATTACTGCAAGTATTATGAAAGGGGACCTCTTTTAGCTCATTGTTTTTGTTTCACGGTTCATTAACTGTGTGGTTCAGTCTCAATGCTCTCATCAACTATGTTTCTAACAGTCGGCAGCTGTTTTCAGCAAAAAAAAAAAAAAAAAAAGTTCTGTTCAAGCCCCTGTATGCTACCTGCCCAGCACCAATTGCCAGACAGACAAAGTTGGCGACTAGCCGGTGAAGAAAGCTGAACATCTACCAGCTAAAGAGCCAAATATTTTTCTCAGGAGTTGGTGGAGACCAAACAAGAGCCAAACTTGTATTAATCAGGTGGACAAAAACACAACTCCAAATGAATGCTAATGCTGCTGTATGTGTAAATAGGCAATTGTTTGCTAACATGTTACAACTTTATAAGACAATGCCATGTCAGCATAATGTGTCTGTCAGGTTGTTGATGATTTGCTCTGCCCCCGATTGGCCAGAAACCCCCCCTAAAGCAATCAATGCAGCGTTAATTAAATATATATGCAAATGTTGCTGTGGAGGACTCCAGATTACAGTGAGTAAGTAGCTAATGGACTGAAACTCTCTCAGTCATACTTTCCTCTTCTTCATGTTAGCAATATATAAATATAAAACCATTCTTAATGGTTCCTTAATCCTGTTGGCCACAATGGAACAACCTGGCAAAGACCAAATCATATTTACTGAACCTAAGTTAATAAAGAAGGATCTGCCATTGATGAGTCAGTGCCCTCAATTATAGCAGGACAGAAATTCCTCATCCCCAATGGAACCAGATAGAGGACATTAGACAGTAAGACAAATATCTAAGAGTGCCCTGTTTCTGGCCATTAGTTGTTCAACATAAGAGTCCTTCTTTCCATCAAGCAATTAAATAATGTTATGTATGTTTTCATTTCATTTCATTTAGGAAAAATGTAATTGTTTCTTATATTTTCTATTTGAGTTGAGATGACAGTTCGATGCGAGGTATGCTTGCATAAGACTACAGGACACCAGGTTTACGAGATGTCATCGATTTCTTACACAGTGCCCCAGGCTGGATACTTTTTCCTGTGTAGCCTCAGAAACCGACTGCTGACATTTCAGCAGGAACCATGTGTGGCCTTTGTGTAACTCAGTGGATCAAGGTTTGATTTGGCCTAAGGTAATCAAAATCACTAATGTCCTCTCTACATCACTGATGCACCCACTGTTGTCAGAGCAGGTACTTGAAATGACACCACTGGGAAATGTCTTACATAAGCACCTGAGCTTTTGTGAGTGGTGTGTTTTATTCATTGGAAATCTGCCTCATTCTGGAAGTTTAATATGCAGCCAAAATACAAAGCGACTGAAAAAAATAAAAGAGATTGCCAACTCGGATATCTCACCAAAAGGCAGCTCGAAGCGAGTATCCAGTAGGACTCGATGTGGTGTTGGGTTCTTGGTGCCATATATCTCATCTGCCTTCATCAGGACCTCTGCATCCAGAAAGATCCAGTCGCCTGAGCCCTCCTGCAATTGGATATGTATATTGATATTTACTTCGGTAGACAATTGGACCTTCTTTGTGACTTATTTCTTCTACCTACTCAATGCAATTATTAATCTATCTCAGGTAACCTTATTAATGTAACTGCAAAACCTTTTTGGTGCATTTGTATTATTTCAGAGCAAATGAACACTGAAGCCCCACTGTGTCTATGGATGTAAAAGAAAATGTTAAAGTAAAATGCTGTACCTTTTTACAAATGAGAAACCTAGTAATGTCAGTAGGGAAATGCAAAAAAGCACCAGTTTTCTACTCATGTGTGGATTTCAGGTTGCATTTTTTTCCAAAATGAGTAATGAGTGTTTTGGAATGAAATCCTTCCTACAGTATTTCTGGACTATGTGATTTGTGTGTGGGTGCATATACCAACCTCTTCTGATTGTTGGATACTCTTTAGAGGAATCCAGGCTGTCCCCACCATGGTGTCCCAGATGAGGCCTTTGTTCCACACCTCAACAATGAGGCCGAGGTCCAGCCGGTTGATCTCACTAAGGAAAAAAAAGCAGTATTCAGGTATCAAGCTTTGATTAAAAAAAAAGCCCTTCCTGATAAACAGCGTGGGAAATGTCAGCAGATAAAAGAGCAAAACTGTATAGTTTGAGGCTTTGTTATCAGAATAAAAAACGCGAGAAAACTTTCCAGTATGTCATTCAATTCACACTCAATGAACCAGAAATTTCTACATAATTACTGCCAGGCCCTAACACTGGCTGATAACAAAGGCTACTTCCTCTTTTTGTTGTGTATTAGCTGTCATAATCCATTCAAGCCTTGTTTTGTCATTCAACACGCTATTCAAAGGGCTCAGAAACAGCTTGATGACAGCAATAAAATGGCATATCAAATGTGAAAGGAGCCGCGTGACAACCGCATTTGCATATTCTCATCTGTGGCAGTTTACAACTATCGACGGGCCAAACAAAAGGAAGATGAGAGAAAAGATAATCAAAGAGAGCAGCTAATTGAGACAAGTGCAGGGGAGGGGTGCTGAGTATCCAGGGTGTCCAGGTGCAGAGATATAGGCTTTCTAAATCATGTGCTCATTCAAAATGGCACAGAATAAATGAATCTATCAAGGTATTCAAATCAAACTGTTGCTAATTTTATCTGAGAGACTTCTGTTGTTTAGGAGGCCATTTAGATTCTGTTATCGAATTATGTACATTTTTATTTTATCATTGTGTATCATTCATGCCTTTTTTAAAATTATTTTATTTGCTTTTATTTTAGCCAAAAGGCTAATTTTCAACTGTTGTCTCTTGGCCAGATGTTATATTAGCCATTACAACAAGAAAATTTATTTTCAGACAAGCTAGAGGTAACATCTTTCGAGCATATCTAAAAATCCAGCAGAATTAGCTGCAAGTTAGCTGCTAAGGTTCCCAGTTTGGAAATTTGGAATTCCTTTTATTAGATATTACTTGCGTTGAGTCATCATCTCTTCTAACTCTCTTAACATATTTTGTAGTAACAGGTGGTGCTGAACATTGGCTGGAAACGCAGATGAATGATTGTGTTTTATGTTGAATTAGCCGACACATCATTAATGGACAGTAGAAGGATGAAGGTCTGGAAAAACAAACACTGTTGCAATGAGGGAGTTCACAAAAGACAAACAATGACACACATGCAACAACGCGCTGGCTCTCCCGTCACCATAGATACCTTTCACGGGGAAAGTAAAATGAGGAAATTAAACCAATGAATTATAAGGAGGAAATGAACAGCAGCTGTTTATTCAAGATATTTTCCTAAAAAGAGTTGCACGGCTTGAAAAACAGACACCTTTCGTGTACTGTAGCTCTAAGTGCTAGGTAGGAACTAGGGTTGGGAAAACTTAAAAATAAATAAGTAAAAATAACAATAAATAAATATTGATTGTTTTAGTTTACAGTCCAGTATAGTGTGCAGAGTTTGGATTTAGGCGTTTGGTGTTCTCAGTGAGGGCCGTGTAGCATTTGCTTAGTCTACTGTGAGCTTTACATTTATTATAGTTGGTAATTAAATTGAATTAGTTCACTACATCGCAAGCATATGACCCCACTGTGTCTGTGTTTAATAACTTACAACATGAAATCCTGTTCCCAGCAGGGCTGGTCCCCCCGCACGGTGATAGTTGTGCTTTTGACATTCTGCACCTTCAACGTCACGTAGGTGTTGAACTTGTCTGGAACAAAGCAAAAGGGAGGTTATAGTTTAAATTATAGTGAGGTGGTAGCAATACACTGAGAGCATATAGAGGGGTTGTATTAGGGAGAGAATTATGTATGACTATTACAAAAAAAAATGAGCGTAAATGAGCGGTACAAAATACACACTTTCATGGGTGTGTACAGCAGATCACATGTTCGAACTGATACAAGTAATACAAAGTAGGCCAGTTCTACTTTGGCTTTGCGTGGTAGAAAAAAAGACATCAGGAGCTCTAGTGAGAGTGAAAGCAGATAAGTCTCCTCCTCCCCCCACTATGTCAAGCCAAGCCAAGCCAGGCCAAGCCAGGCCAGGCCGGGTCAGGGCAGCAAAACTGACCCTGTTAATCTCCAAAGAGAGCCAACCCCACGCAGCAGGATCCAAATGCCTCTTATGTCTCTCCTGCACTGTGAAACACAGATTCTCTTGAAACTCCTCTTAATAATTGCCCTCTAAACATACAGTATGGGACAGAGGACACAGTTCTGCTGATGATGTAATGAAGTGGAAGACACTCCTGACCTGTTACTATTGCAGAAAAGGTCTCTGTCAGCCCCGATACCATCAAGACTAAAACTGAAATTCATTTAGGTCAAAGGTGAGGGCAGCCTTTGCAAACAGTGTGATCTACAAGCAAAGCCTAAATATGACACCTGGCCATTCTTGTGGTAAATGATCACTGGTGGAACTCTGTTGGCTAAGAGCTGAGACATGGATGCAAGTGCCTGTCTGTCAATCTGTGTGGACAACTTTCACACCCAATGATCTCCGTCAGCCTCCTCTCAGCCAGTTGTGGCGGACAGCACCAGCTGTCAGCGCTGGGCGGGGTGAGGGCTGAGGGGGATTAGACGGCCCGCAACACAAGCACCACTTTTCATTTCCCGCAGTAGGGCGAGCGAGCGTCAACACGTGCCTGCTGATGTGCTCACTTTCGCTCTGGTAGTCACCAGCCTCGCACCACCGGTGGTCCCTCCCTGCAACGCCCCCTTTCTAGCGGCATAAATCCGACCCCCTACCTGGGCAGAAGAGTAGCTGGAGGAACGGTTTAGACTGAAATGCTGGTCTTGAGTATGCTGTATGAGCGACTGGGATGGATCACGCAGCTTAAATATTAAAAAACCCTCTCAGTATAACGCAATACAATTTAACAAACGAGAGCCTCCAAAATGACCATAAAGTTGAATCAATATCTCACTAAAACACTTTAACATCTTAGCCATCATGAAGGTATGATTTATTTACATTATTGACATTCATTCATTCCTACTATGGAACCATCATCAGTAAAATCACTAGGGCTGCAACTAATGATTATTTTCATTATCAATAATTTGTCTAGAAAATGTCAGAGTGAGGTCTTCCCATTGCTTGTTTTAAACGACCAACAGTCCAAGTTTACTAACATATAAAGACAAAGAAAAACAGCAAATCATCACAATTGAAAAGCTGGAAGTAAATATGTTTTTGCTTGAAAAATGACAAACGATCAATTGATTATCAAAATAGCTGCTGATTCATTTTCTATCGACTAATCAATTAATCAAATAATCATTTCAGCTCTAAAACTTACAAACCACAGTAACAAAGTGCTTCCAAATAAATGTGATATAATAAAATACAGTAAAATAATTATAGTATAAGATATACCTAATACAATTGAAAATGGAAATTAAAATAAAAATATAACACAGGACATAAACATGAGTTAGATGCATTTATCTTGAAATTTCAGCACACGATATACAAAACATGTATCTTTTTTGAAACTGACAGTACTGTTAAGGGCAAACCCTGCGGCGAAATCCTCAGGCAAACCCTGAGTGTTGGCCCCCATGCACATACACACACACACTACATATACATGCACACGCACACACACACACACACTCCACCGTTTGGTCTATGGGAAATAAAAGCAAGGCATCAGCTGCTCCTTTGTAGACTGATCACCTGACCACACTAAACAAAGATTTTCCTGGTTACCCCAGCAACATATTAAAACATTTACTCTGCACACCACAGCAGCCAGATAAGTAAACGCAACTCTCGACACACTGAGACAATAAATAGTTGACACAGGTGGATTCCTACAACATTCCACTGACACACAACGTAAAGATTAAATTAGGCCCCAAAACAAAAAGCTGACGTGATGCCGTCTGAAAGCACCATCCATGAGTGACAGGACACAGACCTAATTAGTGTCTCGAGAGGACAGCAGCAACAAAACACAGGCATTATTACAAAAGGAGCCGGGGGGGATGCTCAAGCCTTTCCCTAATTAGATAGTCCATGCCTTGTGCCACATTTGGGCTGGCTGCCATGAATAGAAGAGATGAGATAAGGGAAGAGGATGCATGGATTAGATAAGAGCCACTTAGATGCTGTGGGCCCTTTACAGCAGGTGCTGTCCGTTATATGGCTGATCTGCAATCAGAACTGCTGAGGAGGAATCTTTTTTTTTTTTAAACCTGTAACATGAACATTACATTTTTGGCAATAGTCCCTCAAATGTAGTTTTATAAAGAGTTGCAAATGAGGTCTTATTATCAACAATGACAGTAACAGTTAAGATTAAATAATAGTAACTTTAGAAACAGGAAATGTCACTATAAAAAAAACATGTAATAACTGTGTGTAACATGAAAGTCAAATATACTGTACATTAGAGCTAGACTGATAAAATCAGCCAGGCCAACATATGGGCTGATATCAGCTTATTTCAGATATATTGGTATTGGTGTATATGTTGGCCGATAAATATTTAAAAAAAAATCTCCATGTCATTACAAAGATTATTCCCAGAGAGCAATGAAAAGTGTATTTTTTAACTAAAAAATATTCCACTCAGTACATATCTTGGTCACAATTCCTAATAACCACGTTTAAAGTATCCTTATCAAAACATGTTTGTGGCCAATAGGCCTATATGATTAACTCTCAAAGTTATCTGCCTCAAAACTCCAGCGTTGGTTGAGCTACACTGTACGTGCAGCCCATAAAACTGTAATTTCTGGCTCTGAAATTTCTTTTCTTTTTTTCCCCAACATATACATACATACATACATACATACATACTGACATCCATGACATACCTAACCTAATCTGAAGTGGGCACTGTACAAAGTTAGCTTTGTAGGATCTTCTTCAGTGTGAAAAGAAGTGGTCCTAACATGCTAAAATGCATAGGAACACACACAATGTCTGTGTGCACATACTCTTAGTATCTCTCCACACCCACACACACACACACACAGAGTGACACAGTGAAGGCACACCACTTAGCGTGTTGTAAAGAGGAGGGATCAGCTGAGGTGAGTCGTGGCTACTTGTCCTGTCCATGTTTTGAGACGGTACTCACTGCTCCTGTGTGTGTGTGTGTGTGTGTGTAAACCACTCACTCACCCCTCAGTCAAGTGTCTTCATCCATTATTGATTGATGATGAGTTTTTCAATAAATTAGTCAGGGAAACGCAGGCAGTTGGAAGGCTGACATTTCAAATTCAGACCACTCATCAATATTGCATGCAACAAAAGACATAAACCTATTGGAGGACTTTTCTACCATTGCTGGGACCACCCCGTGAGAAATTTCTCCATCTACAGTACAGTAGAGTTCTGGACTGAACATAATGTGAACAGTATGGCTTGGATGTGTATTCTGGATACTTAAACAGAGTATTATTGAAAGAGCTTGTATTTGGGGGATCTAAATTCTTACATGTAAGAAAACGTGTGGGCAGGCATATATTCAGAGACTGAACACCCACACACACACAAATCGAGCAACAGACAGCCCTTATCAAGCCCCAGTTTCCTGTGGCAATCAGCAGAAAGTCAGACAGCTAGCCACTCACCCATCCAAGGTCACCTCCGGTTCTGCATGTACAGTATTCTCCAGAAACAACTTCTGAAGGTGTGGTGAGAGCACAGCGCAAACACACATCCCAGACCAGCCTTATGTAAACTTCGAGGGCTCTTCCAATAAATCACACGTCTTACTATGGAGAGCAAGTTAGGGTTATCATGAGCAGAGAGTAATCATAGATAAGCTTAACATAAGTGATTAATTCCTTCAACCTGAATAAACTGACAAAGAGCCAGGTCCTAACCGAGGCTGTTCCTTCCCAGAATTCCCACAAGAATGGGAAGTACGGTGACATCATGGCCAAAAAGTGACATAAAATGCAGGAATCTGATCTCAGCATGCCTTTCCCATAAGTAAAGAGAAGATTAAGTGCAGATCTACACTGCACAATATGCGGCTTTGATGCACAATCGATTGTATTTGAAGCATAACAAGACAACGAGACATTTCAGTACCCACAGGCCCATTGCAGCAGGACGGTAATCTGTCACCTCCAGACTTTATGTGGCCTAAAGATCAGAAGAAATTGGAGAGCAAAAAAGTATAGGCTCTGTATCGCAAAGTATACTGAAAAAATGCCCCACTAAATTGCATAATGTGCCAAAATCATGCTTTGTACAACGATGAGACAAAAATGTGTTGATGTTTTTAATATTAAAATAATATAAATCATATTCAGGCTCACATTCAATATCATCATCAAACTTTTTCATCATGCCTAACATTTTCTTCACAATTTCCATCCCTCCTTTTTCTTTATTTTGCACAGAGGCATGTTAGTTAAACTGATGTTTCCTCAGGCGTTTGGCACAGTGAGTTATGTTTGGATGAGGAGATTTTTGCTTGGTGACGTTTCCTTGAAAGACCTGATTGAGCAGGTCGCTACTACTAAGGCTATAATATCAATATCACAATATTAATACGAATATTTACCGTATGGATGAATATGATGATATGGTACAAGTATGTAAAATCACATATAAAATCAAATTGATGTTCAATGCAATGAACTGTGTTCTACTGTTGAAAAAATCTCTTCACACATGTAACACAAACCTTTATATCTCATTTTGTTAGTAAATACAAGTAAATATACTATAATGTTGAATTATTGCCCACCCATTAAGTTGAAAATTGACATTAAAGCACACACTGTAGCTCAATAAGCTGAATCTGACATGAGAATGTTAAATTCTACAAAGTTCACAGCCAAACATCTACAACCAAAATCATTTACAACCAAATATAAATGCAGATTCTGCTGATTTCTGCAGTGAGTAGTACCAGAAGCACTGTGAACAACCATCAGCAGACAACACCAGTACATCATGAGGTAAGCATGCCAGCCTTAAGTCATTTACCATTTCTACTGTAGCTTTTGCAAAAAACAAATTCATATTTACAGTCATTTACAGTATGAACATGAGCTCTGGGGTTCTAAATCTCACTGCGCTTGGCAAATCCTTCTTTGCCCCATAGCAAAAAAACAAACAAAAATTGACTGATGTTTACATTTCGCCTAAGGGAGACGACAGGCTTAACTGAATTATCCCTGATGTTTGCTCTGGGACAGGTGTCACGTGTGGTGTGGCCCAGGGAAGGGAGGAGGGCGTAGACAGACAGACGGAGAAGGCCGGCTGAGGCTGACAGTCTAAAACCAATATCTCAATGTCAGTGCAATAGAGCTGCTTGTGACACAATGCAGACACCTCACAAAAAAACAAAACACATAAGGTGAAGGGGAGGGGATAGGAAAAATAACCGCTGAACAAGTAATTAATGTCAGCAATTATCCTCCATGAACACGGGGCCAGTCGGGGACTGAGAATGAGAGTAAAATGTCACCAGCAGATCCAAAGCCGCAGTGACTTTCCGTCCATGCTGCCTGCTCTTGAAACATCACAGGGCTGAGGCGTGAGGCTGAACACTGGTGATTTGCTTAGGTGGAGAGTGTGGGGATTTGGACTTAGCAGCCAACGATCTAAGCTCACCTGTGCGCGGCCTGGCGTAGAAGGACACAGGATTAAGTGAAGCAAAATCAACCCTATAGCTTTCAGTGACTTGCCAGAATTTGACTGATTAACCTACATGAGACAATTAATGCACGTGGCATATTTACAAACAACAATAATGCAAATTAGCATTTTGTTAGGTGAACTGTGTGGAGGTCTGGCTCTGTACATTGCAAATGGCTGCATAACCTGGGATTCGCTGGGTAAATTTCCCCACAGCTCGACACTGGGTGAGGGAGTTGCAGATTATGTCAATGAACATTAGAGCTGCCCCCTAATAGTCGACCAAACCGTTAGTCGATGAGAAGAGTCTCAGGTGACCAAGTGTTCATTGGTCAGTTAGTCTCAGTTCGTGTGTTTTGTTGTCATTTGTCCCTCTTCTGTTTCCTTACATACCGAATGCTAATCACATGACCAGGCAGGGCCGTATGACTAAAGCCTTGAGTGCTGCGTTCCCATGGAAACCGCGCTAATGCGGGTCCGCGAAATATGATTTTAGCTGCTGCTAACTGTAGCTGCCGTTAGCATTATCATTAACAGGCGGCTTACTTCGTACGTGCGCTTGGAATATAAAATAATTAAATGAATATCATAAACGTGCAACGACTAGTCGACTAATGGCTTGAACTAACGACTACTAGTCGACTAGTAAAATCTTTGGTCGGGGGCAGCCCTACTGAACATATGCCTTAAAACAACATTAACAATCTCACAGGACCCGTAAAATATGCTCCGAACTCCGAAGACATTAATAATGATCTGCAGCTTTACAGCTTCCTGTTATACAAATTCATCGAGGACTGAGAGACAGTGTCTGTACTAAAAATGTGTAAAATTTGGATGATAGAGGAGTGTATGACCAGACCAGAATAAATACAGTTAATGCTCGTAAAAAGTGAAAGGTTAGTGAATTAAAAAAAGCACTCACCTGAAGGTCCTTGGAGCTTGGCTTTTTTCACTGTAACACACACGCAAAAAAAACAATCATTAGGCTAATGTGGAACAGATTCAAGTCAGCCTATTTGGAATCTACTGACATGTGATGTAATTCTTAAGCAGGATTTCATAAGTTTATGAACAAAAAAATAAATAATAAATGAAGGTGTCGAGTGCACTGGTGAGCCAGTAGGGAAAAACAAGTCAGAAATGAAAACATGTCCAGGCATGAGTAATGAAAAATGGACAGGATCTCATGTTATTGAAGCCTGGCAAATTCATTTATATGCAGACAAGAGAGCCGTGAGTCGATGACTCGTGACAGCTGAATCACACAAAAAACATCAACGGCCGCAAGAGCAGGGACACGTTCATGTGCAGCTTGATCAAAATAGATGAGCTACTTTGTGTTGGTGGGCAGCACTGGGTCAAAATGTTATTATAAAACAAAAACATCCAGTTGTTGTTTTTTTTTTTTTGTTGAATTCATGAGTCACCTCTCCTGATTGGGTGGCTTTATGATGAAACCAAACACATAAACATAGTCACTCAATATTATCATGTAAATTGCCATTTCCATTTGTCCATTACTTTTTTTTTTTTATTACCTTTACTCTTCCACATATTAACGGTCATTGAGGAACTAATCTTTGTTTAATCTCCCGATACACAATCTAATCTTACGCAAATGCGACACCTCTGGAACAATAATCCTAACCTCTGCTCAAGCTTAGGAGCAAAATATAGTTAGATTTCCATGACCATCCTTGTTCTTGCATCGTTTATTTTTATCAGGTTTCTTATATCTTCCTGGAAATAGCTTAGGGAAGTTGACAAAGAGACACATGGCAGCTCAAGTATGCTATAAAAGACTTAAAATTATAACCTGTGTATTAAATATGTGATCACGTTATGAAGACATAATGTAAACCTTGCACTGAGTAAGAGCTTTTAAATGATAAAAGTGGAGAATAATGCACTAAAGATTGACATTTTATCAGAGCTGACAAATACCTTTTATTTGATTGCACAATACCAACTTTAATATAGTGAAGAAACATAAGCCTAAACAGCTGTATCACAAAACACAACAGCTAGTAAACAAACACGCAAAAAACAATGAAAAAGTGGACCGGGGCAGATGGGTATTAAGATAAACAAAAAAAAAAAAGAAAAATGTCTGGCAACAGCAGTCATTTTCTAAAAAGCCTAAAAATATTTAAAGGGAGAAAATGCTTGCTGGTGTATTTTAGTTTATTTTTAACCCTACCATCTTTAGCCCCTTGATGCATCTATACAATAACAGTTATGGGATTGTGAGGCGCTTTGGAGGGGATTAATTGTGATTGCTGTGACAGGGTTATGTGTTCAGGCATGTAGCCCACTAAACCTCTGGAGCCTGAGATGGCAGATGGGCAGGACGGGATGATGGAGGCACAAATGACGCTTTCATATTTTCATGTAACAACTCCTGTCTTCTCCCTGTGCACATTAAAACGACTACAGTAAAAATAAATATTAATTTGTTTCCCCATTCTGTCTGACAAATCACTCCTGATTATATAAATTAAACAGTGATTCCCCGATGTCACAATTTCAGCCACAAACATCCACAAATTTTAAGGCGTACAACTCAGAAAACCCAAAGAGTTTGTTTTTTTCCAGTGTTGTCTTTTAGGATAACAATGTTATCACAAAGGAGGAAGAAAAGAAAACTAACTCGTCACTTCTTCCGAAGCGTTTCCTGTCCTCACTGTGAGGTGGAAAGGGAGCAGTGGAAATTTTTTTTTGGCTTTCCAGTCATGACTCCCTCTCTTTGTTACTGGGGCAAATGAGCTGGCACAGTGGCCTTATGTACTAATTTGCATGATGTTATTTAGGGCTGTGGTACACAGAGCAGAGCGCAATAAACTATGGGGCCATTATGGTGGAAACTGATGCTTATCATTTTCTGGCCTGGGCCCTCCATGGCTTTAGAGGCCATTTAGCTCACTATTTGGAAGGGCTAGTTATACAGTTAGCCTATCAACCTACTGCTTCCTCTTTCTTTCGTTCTTTCTTTCTTTCTTTCTTTCTCTTTCTTTCTTTCTTTAGTATGCTTACTTTCTTCTGAACATGCCTGCAGTTTGTTTAAAATATATTTAAGCAAGCACGTTTTGGTGATTCTGAGGCATTCTGGTGGCCTTAAAACAAAAACTATATAAGCAAAGATCTTTAGGAAGATAATTAAACTGTTAAGTACCTACGTCTTTTATTTTACAATAGTTTAATTTTATGTTGTTCAACAACAATTTCCCTTTTTTTCTCCATGTTAGAAAATTAAGGCTCATAGGCCTTTTTCACTGGAGACATTTTGACATGTCACAGTAGGCAAAGCACAGGTGTAAATAACAAAATGAATGATGGCTGAATTCCATTTAGCTGCTTCAGTTTCAGGCTTGTGCATGCTGGCTCACTGTCACACTATTACGGCTTACTGGGACACCTGAACAGATCTGAGCCACTGCTTATGTCATTAGTAACACCTGTGCTTTTCCTTCTACGACAAGTTTAAATGTCTGCTGTGGAAAAGGCCTGTTGGATCAAACACACTGCCGAGTCACACAGATGATGACATTACTTCACCAAAGGGACAAAATATTATAAAACTTTATATAATATCACAAAAAGGTCTACTTTGATTGTTTGACTTAAAACCTGACACCACAGCATAGGAAAGCGTCAATTTTGCCCTTTTCACCGTAACTATTTATGACTTTATATATTTGTTAGTTAGCCATCTGACTACTTAAATAAACTGGACACTTGCCTGGCTTTTGTCCACAAGACTTAATAATCGCATGGTACCTAGGTGCTACAATATGTGCAAAAAAGGTATACCTTTGTAGATGGCTAGATCATTTACTTCCACAAAAGTGTGGAAATTGCGTCAAATGAGTCAATACATATATTTTCTTTTTTTGTATTAAATATGCAGCTCTATTCAAAATCTACTCACTTTCATACAACTATAAGCCATGACGGAGGCTTTTGAAAACATGGTTTCAAATTATTGTGTATTTCTGTATAACAAACATATTCATGACTAATTAAGCGACAAATAAAGTTCAAGTTTTTAGGCATTATTCATATTAAGAAACCGATGGAGAAAATAGGTTTCAGGGCCTTTAAAGAAACTGACAAAAATGTTAATGTTCCAAATAAAAGGACATCATCATTGGACGGTCAGGCAGAAAGCAGGAAAATAGGAACAGGAAGTGACACCAGAATCTACTACAGGTAGTGGCGTACTTCCGCTCTGTGCTGGCTGTTGGATCTGATCAGGTGGGGCCAGTGTAAATGCGCTACGTAGTGTCCCTCGCGCAAGGGTACGCACCCCAGAAAATGACATCATCATGTATCTTATGTCAAGCACAAAGGCTCCGCAAGTTGTCACGCTGCTTGACCGTGCACCTCTGAACTTTTTATACCTAGGCGACGCATGCTGAGCGTTTCATTTCAACATGGAAACCTTTGAAGCTGGACTGGCCAATCAGGTAGGACTATACCCACACCTCTACGACCCTTCCATGAGAGACCAGAGGGACAGCCAAATGATTCTGATCTCATGGAGAGAGATTGCATCACATTTAATTGATAAAAACTGATACTTTTTCTTCAGCAACAACACACTCTAGTGCAGCGCCTACAGCTATCTTGGTTCATGACGATCTTCTGGTAACACTCGCTGACTTCTTGCTTATTCACGTTTTCTTTTGTACCCCGCCGTGGCATTTCAGAGAATACTGCAAATGGATAGCGCGTTAAGCATGAACTTAATAAGCTCGAGCTTGCAAGCTCGTAGCTCACGTGACATCTGCGGAGTCCCACGTCATGGTGTCTCGCGCGAGTATAAACAAGGCTTAAGAGGGAGGGAGAGAGCAACAGATGGCCAGGGGATTACTCCCACAATCTCTAAGCTCTCTCTCTCTCTCTCTCTCTCTGCCTCTTTCCCTCATAATTCCACAACTCTGCTGCTCGCTGCAATCAACCACCCTGCCTGCAGTTCTATCGTTTTTTACTCCTGCAGGGCCTTTGTTTCTCATCCTTTATTAAATGATTTTCTTGGAATATCTCCTCACCTACTCAGTCTGCCGCAGAGCCAGATAAGCAGGCTCCAAGCAAACGATGCTGATGCAGTTGTGATGACTAGTGTGATGCAGTTTTTGTGACTGTGTTCTTAATTCGTGGCTTAAACACTCCAATGACTGGAGTCATCACTGATACATCACGGTTTTCAATTGAAGGGTAAAACAAATTTGACCGTATGTCAACAGAAGACAAAAGGCGCGATGATGCATGAAACAAGCTCAACATCCTGTGTGGACACTGTTCAGCCGGCAATAAAACCCTGGGACCAACGTGGGAAGCATGGAGCCAATTCACCAGCACCAAACAATTACATCTGATGCAGCTGAATATCTTTTCACTGATAATTAGTGCTACGATGATTAGTTGATTAATTGGTCAATCAACAGGAAGTTAATCCATGGCAAAAAGTGACAAAAAGTTGTTACTCCTGCTTCTCAAATATTTGGATTTGCTGACTAAAGGCTTAGATGATTCATTTACAGTCGCTTGGCAAACATTTTTGTAATGTAACCCACATTTACCCGCTATTTAGAAAATCTGATCGCTTAAATTGCTTAATTGTGCCATATCGTACCACTCCCTCATATTCCAATAACAACCTCCAGGACATTGTCTGGTCTGAGCAGATTGCCGGCTGTGAGCTGCTGGACACTCTAAGTGATGGACAGCAAATGAAATATTGCCATTAACTCTGTCCATAACCACTTTCCTCAAAAACCTGCAGCCATAAGAGCCTCTTAAGACCAACCGTTCTACCACAAAAGCTTCCTTCCGATAGATGTGTATGAGCTCTTATTTTGCCTGACTCCTCCTCTTTCAAAACAAGAAAAATATGTTTGTATTCTGTCCCAACTACCACACTCTTCTCTCTCAGAAAATAGCAGATACTCTGTCACTGAACTGACCACGTATCTGAAACAGCATCTGTACACCTCCAATACTGCAGAGTCACGGGGTCCATGTGAGCCATGTGTCCACTCGGCCCTGCCCTGATCCGCAGCAGGAGTCTCCCCCACATGTCCACTTGTAAGGGCAACCACTTATCTGTTGTGTAAAGACATCGCCATGGAGATGAGGCATCTCGACTAGTAATAAATAAGCAACACTGTCAAGCTGAGCTATCAGGGGATGAGTCACAACATCAGCTAATCACGCTGCCCCTGCCCAAGCCCCCTTTTCTCTTTTTTCTATTGGCTGAACTCCTTCCAGCTCACGCTCGCCATAACAGTAATCAATAAATGGACAGTGCGCAAGCTCTATAGTGAAAGGGCCCATTTAGTACAATAACTCTTGATTGCCAGAGATATTGGGCTGAACTTTCTGAAGTAAGTGGGACCAAACTGACTCGTCTCTTTAGCTACATTGACATTACAAGTCTTAGCGCTCAGTTTGAATTTATTGCTAAGATCCGATTTTTTTTTTTTTTGTTTGGCTATTTTTGAAATGTGGCCAATATCAGATTCCAGTGTGAACAGGTCACGGTCCTGCCTGAGGTGTACTATATATTTCTCCATAGGGTACAATCCTATACATAAATCTGATATGACAAAATATGTAAACTACATATATAGTGTATATGTAGATGTGATGTACATAAAAGTCACCATATACTGTATACTCATATCATATACCTCATCAGACTGCATCCAGAAGACATTCAAACTTGTTTAAAAAAAAGTCTTAATCAATAACATTCTGAATTAAACACAGAGCTGATGATGGAAGTACCTAACGAGTGAGCCATCTCGCTTCCTTCTTATCTCTGTTGAGAGTTGCACATACGATCAGGCAGGACAGGATTTACCAAGTGACTCCCGCCAGCGCAGAATTGTGACGAATGACGATCTAGAGTGCCGTAAAAGTCACATGAATGTGAATGAATGACTGTTCAGACTGAGGTTGCACTGCAAAAAAATCTGACCTCTATCTGATTTAGGACCACATATGAAAGTGGCCCAGATCAGAATTGAAAAGATCAGATTCCAGTGATTTGTGCTGTTCACACTGTTCTGAAAAAAAAACCCCACCCAGATTTAAGTCACATAAGAGCAAAACAATCTGATTTGGGGCACTTTTGCCTGTAGTTTGAACATAGGAGCCTTTCTCTTTCCCAGATTGGTGTATTGATGCCCAAATCACTTCTGAGGCTCATTGTTTTCAGGTTTTACAGAAAAATACCTTGAGTTTTCTTTCCTTAGAAGGAGCAGACAGGTTTAAACTGATTTTCTTTTGGATGTCATGTTCCCCACATGTCCAAAAGTTGTTGCGTTTCCTGCTGCAAGACAATGCCGATCACTGCAGTTTCTTCATGTGAGATAGTGATGACAGGAAGGATGATCTGAAATTATCCATCCTGAAATAGCTGCAGTGATCTGCGTGCCACATGTAAAAGGGCTGATGTGCAGCCAGTCTTCATATAACTTTGAAATAGTTAACATATCCTGCAGCATTTAATAGTGGAGGCACTACGCCTAGCCTGAAATAAAGAGCTCTTCCTCTAACATCACAAGAAATTATTACATTTTCATGAAATGTGATATTAACCGTATACAACTTCAGAGAAAACGAGCCGCATCGCTACATGACACAGCAAAGGCCACATATTTAATGAGTGAGGCGAATGTATAAACAGTCATATAGTACCTAACGTCAGGATCTGTCTGATTCAGGTCAGCAGGTGATTGATTGATCGATCACATTGTACGTTACAATGGAAAGCAAACCTTCTGAGTTAAAACTGGAAAAAGTAGAGACAAACAACCCAATCAGTGACAATCAGCTGCTGATGTGTGAGAAAAAAAAACTCACCACTACACTGCAGTTTAGACAACAGTGCTTACCACCACCTTCACTACCCTTTCCTGGGGGAAACCCTGAACACTTCTGATGTGTCATAATGGCACAATTGCTTAAAAGGACACTGAGTAGCAGTTTAATCTAACTATCAGAACCACAATCAGGCACACAAGTAGGGTAGGGGAGGATTCCTGCTCTGCATGTCCGTATATCTTGAGATGAGGGAGGACAGTTGTTACTCAACAGTGACTTGGATAACATTTGCAAAAGGCATTATAGAAAACTCCAGACCATGGCAGAAGGTGTTTGCTTGATTGTGCAAACACGTACGAGTGGAGCTATCTGAAGCATGTTTGAACAGAATTAGCTGTGTTTGTGATGAGCCATGAGGCCTGAAGCCCTGACTGCATTTTCAATCAAAAATTCAAAAGATGAGGGGGGTAGAATACTGTCAGTAATGGATTCATACATGCCAGGCACAAAAGGCATCATAAGAACTACTTATACCCACAATGTGGAGCTTTCAACACCCAAATGACAACTATTAGACAAAACAGGATACATCAGACAGGGGATTTACATACATACAGGCATTTTCATAAATGTTCAGAATATCTCAGGGAAAGTACTATTTATTCCCGACACAATACCGACTTGTGGATATCACCTGCAGGTAAAATCATATTAGCAATAATAATAATATAGTAAAACAAAACAAAACAAGAGAACAGTCAGGTTAAAGAGAGACAAAAATGCATTCAAAAATGTATCAAACTATTGTTTTTTCTTCCATGTCTTCACCTCCTTCTCCTTCATCAACAGGACTCACGGACGCTGGCTTCAAGGTGAATGTTGTTTCAAGGAAATTAGATCATCAAGTTGCATGACAAGTGACAGGATGAGAAGGGAGGTATATACTTCCTGCTTTGAGACAACCAAAAGTTGCAAACCCTACTATAGGTTTAGCAGCAGCTTGGACTTGAAGTCCACTCTGATCTCAAGTCCTCTAACCAACAAAAGTTCAGTTTATGACCTAAATGCTCGATGACATTTCGCGCATCATCTCTGAAAAGGATCGCATCAATTTGACACACAGCTGCCACTACCACAGGAAAGGGTGCTATAGATCAGAGATGGGAATGGCAGGTATAAATAGCCTACACTGTTATTGTGTTATTTATAATCCTGGCCTTTCTTTGATAAATGGGCACACAACTTATTCATTTGAAATGATTTCAGCATTTCAATGTGATGTATTTATATTTATATTTATGACTCATGTCTCCATTTATCACAGAGAACTCAACTGGACAGATATTTGTTGCCCACACTTGACGTAACTACACAAAGAAATAATTTTGTGATACACACTTTCCATTTCTTCCCCAATTTTCAATATCACATGCCAAAGAATCTAGTCTTAAAACTCTAAAATAAAATGTTGTAAAGAAGTCTTATTTATTTCTATTATTTCTAAAAGAAAATAATCAAGACTTAGTTATTATCATGTTTAAAATAAATATATCCTTTTTTTTTTTTTACAGAAAATGAAAAGAAGAAGAGGAAAAGAGGAAGAAAAAAAGTTTTTCATAACCCTCTTTTTGAATGACAAAAAAAAAAAACACTTTGTCAAACCTTATATGACGCACTGTTATATTACAGGTCTTTAGTGGGGGTGGCTCTGCCATTACAGATATGCATACACATGTGGTTAAAAAGAAAGAAGCCTACAGCATGTTTTTCTGTCTTTTTCCCCCCTCCTGGCAGCACTGGACCAAACTGCTGGGCATCGGTCTTGTTTTGACAGAATAGGATATTGCATAATGTGCTTTGCTGCTGTAAAGGATGCCAGAGCAGGCGAGGATTGTCCTCCAACTTCTTTTTCCTGGTAGCCTACCAAGGAGGGCCCCTGCACCAGGGTATTTCAGTTTTACTGAAAGCCATGTTTTTAATAATTCATCAGTAATATCTTTGACAGTCAAATTGTTAGTTACATTAACATTGCTGTAAATGTGATTTAGTTATAGGTCCATATCAAATAACGCGTAATGTTCACAGTCAGTTTATTTGTCTCCCAACCTACATCTCTTATTCTGACCTGGGATCATCCTAAACTGACGATAGGCCTAATCATGGCTACTGTTTTTGTGATATCTCAAAGTAGTCGATATACACCACAGGTCAGTTGTGGTTCTGCTAAAACAGCTGGTATGGTAGGTAGACACCACTAAAACAGAGATACCATACCATAATCCTACAACCCCCACAACTACGATTATTGTTTTTCATTATTCTTATGAAGAGTCTGGGTTTTATAAAAAGTTAAATCACAACTGGACAAACGTTCTAGCCACTTTTCTAGTTCTGTTATTCCCTGAGGGGGGGGGATGCCTCCTCCTGTCTGTAAGATTTCTTTGACATTATCAGATGGAAATCAACAAATTCGGGTGCAACGTGTAAAACTAGCACTTTAATGTCGTTTCTAACCGCGTAAAGAAACAAAAAAAAGAAAGCTGAAACTTACCTCTGACACACAGTAACGACATGGCAAAGCGCTTCCAGCGACAATCCAGTAGTTTCACACAGTTTGAAGGGCAGCCTCTCAGCGGAGATTTACTCTGTCCGGTTTCATTGTAACGTCCGTTGAATTACTTTTCAAATCGCTGACCAGCTCCAAGTCGATGTTTACAGGTGCTTTTCCGATGCTGGACTTGGGCAGAGAGCAGCAGCCCCCCGCCACGGCCACGCCATTATTGAAACTCTCATCACAGGTTTTCAGTCTGACGAACAACCTGAGGGCACCGAGAGAGTGGGAAGGCGCGGTAGAGGCACCTGTTACTGGCGTCTGATGCGTCCAATGAGAAGACAGTACCGTGCTGGAGGGCGGAGCCGCTTAAAAGAAATAAAGAAATAATCCGACCAATCGCTGAGAGGAACAGGTTGGAAGAAGAAACAGGTGACGCACACAGACCAAACACCTGTTAACTTTTTGTAATAGTCACGTTTTGGCTGTTTCATTGCTTTTTTTAAAAAAAAGATAGCTGTTATTTTGTTGTTTTTCCTTTACTCGTGGCTTTATAAGTCTCCTATATTCATTAACATTTGCTTTTTCAGACAAATGTATTTTAAAGTGGATGTCAATGGTGACTAATTTCCAATTTTACGGCTTTTGACTTCTCCTAATATATATGCAACATACTAGATCACTGATTTCTCAGTTCTCTGTAATTTCTGTTTATGGTTCTTTTTATTCTCAATTGTATCAATGCATTATTCCCACATATTTTGTTTTATTCCAGTATTTTATCTGTAGCATTATTGTAACACTTTTAAGCCATAGTTGCTTAAAAGAATCAACTGCATACTATTTTCAATTTTTTTGCTTGGATGTTTTTGTGTTAAGTCATGTCAGATTTATCAACCCCCTTCATCACAAAGAGCTTTACAGAAAAGTAGCCCACCTAATAATCAACAATCCAAAAAAATAAAAAGACATTTGACACATGCATTTGTATATAGCCTAATCCCTAGCTGTCCACCATCTACTTGGTCCCAGTGGGTTTTTCCTGTGCACCTACTGAACAAACCTATGTGCCCCATTCAAAAGTGTATTTTGAACAGCCAAGACATAAACCAAGAGACCCCAAACAACAATAAGTTAGAGTTTAGTAAATCTGAGTATCCTATTTTCCAGGGAGCTACACTGTACAGCTGCAGCAGAGCTAAAACAAAACCAACAGCACCACCCTGTGTGTTTAGTAAGTCCTTACACTGGGTCTCGAAGCATTTATTGAATCATTTAATGGAAGGCATAAATAAGAGACAAAAACTTGCTACATAGGTGCAGAGGATTTACATAGACTGATTACTATATGCTGTTTGTTGTCTTTGCTTACATCTGAGTTTGTGAGGTCTGCAGGCTATTTCTAGTAAATACTATGCCACTTTTACGCAAATTATCATTTTCTCCGTCAGACTATTTCACTGCTTACCCTTTGCATAAAATATGGGACTTTTAAAGATTTGACCTAACATATCAATGTGGCTGTGCATTTAATATTTAGGCTCTATGTTGACCTCTACTGGCTAAAAAAGAAAGAAAATGTGGGAATTATTATTATTATTATTATTTTAATTATTATTATTATTATTATTATTATTATTACTACTACTACTACTGGTAGCAGCAGCAGCAGCAGTTGTTGTTGTAGATACCATTATTGTACTTGCGGAACCATATCCGTTCGGTCCTTGTAGCCCGCTCTGGCGGAGTTTTTTTTGACCGTCGCACCACTGATGTAACTTTCATTTCCTGATCGGCAAGGGTCACACACATGAGTGCAGAGTCCAGTTTACGAAGCCGAACCGTCTTTAAACAGCCCCTCGACGTGCTGTAAATGATGCTGCGGACGCTGTGTCGGGCCGGCGGGGCCCTTCTGCAGGTAAACGAAAGCGTTACAATCATATCCCGCTTGTTTGCTCGTGCAAACCTGCAGACAGTTCTCCCAAACTGTATTTAAAAAAAATAGCTTAACCAAAAATAAGAAACAGTGCAGTTTATAAAGTGAGCTGAAGCTAAATCTTTTGCATACGTCAACAAATATGAAAGTGCTTCTGAATTACTATTTATTTTATTTTATTTAGTGTTTTTCTTTTGTAGGTTAGCAGCAGCAGTTTAGACTTTAGGTTGTGAGATTTTGTATTTCAACCCTAATCTTAGGTTGTGTTATGTTTCTTTTAGAGCCTGGAGTGATTACTCGTAAGTTATTTATCGAGCAGAAATGCAAAATATCTGCTGTTTGCAGCTTCTCCAGTGTGAGAATTTGCTTCTTTTCTTCATTGTAAAATCAATATATTTATTATTTGGGTTTCCCCGACTGTCGATTGGCCAAAACATGCCATATGAAGATGTCAGCTTTGGCTCTTGGAAATTGTTAGGGGCATTTTGCACAGTTTTCTGACTTTCCATGGACCAAACAATTAATCAATTAATCAAAAAACAACAATGAAAATATTTGTTAGTTGCACCCTTCTTTAATTAGATGCAAGTGACATAATCTTTGCAGCCAGGACTTGGGTTTGAAAAGCATGTTTTTAAGGATAGATTTTGAACTTCTGCAAATCTGATGGCATAACCGTATGTCTCTGTAGCAAACCCAGCGGGCCGCGCCGAGGTTGTGGGTTACACCAGCCCAGCAGCGATGGGCGTCCAGCCTGCCCATGAACACCGTGGTCCTGTTTGTGCCCCAACAGGAAGCCTGGGTGGTGGAGAGAATGGGCCGCTTCCACCGGATCTTAGAGCCGGTATTATCTTCAGAAGATTCCTGATCAAAGCGCTAAGTGTCAAATATTACAGGGGGAAATATCAAAAGCTCAATAACTCTTTTTTTAATTTTATCTCTCTTAGGGTTTAAACTTCCTCATACCCTTACTCGACCGAATTCGCTATGTGCAAAGTCTCAAAGAGATTGTCATTAATGTCCCAGAGCAGTCTGCAGTATCTCTAGGTGAGGGATCAATAAAGTATCAAATTCGTGATGAATAATATAGCATGTTTGACATAACTTAATAGACATACAGTATATTTAAAATGAGTGTTCCTTGTTTTTTCAGATAATGTAACACTACAGATTGATGGAGTGCTTTACTTAAGGATCCTAGACCCTTTTAAGGTATGCTGTTGAACTGCTTCGGATGCTGGAATGATTGTCTGCCCCACTGTGTCGTTGCACTCTGGTCAAAGTGATATAAACGTTGACCAGTTGTGTTTGTTCCCAGGCCAGTTACGGTGTCGAGGACCCAGAATATGCCGTCACACAGTTGGCACAGACCACCATGCGTTCAGAACTGGGCAAACTCACGCTGGACAAAGTGTTCAGGGTAATGACAAACTGACTGTGTCTCACATCGTTCTGTAGGTTTGTAATTAAAAGGTGCCGTAAGCACTTTTAATGTTTAAATTTGTTATATTTGTTTTTTATTTTTAAGGAAAGGGAGTCCCTCAATTCCAACATCGTCCACTCCATCAACCAAGCTTCGGACGAGTGGGGAATCCGTTGCCTCCGTTATGAAATCAAAGATATACATGTTCCACCTCGCGTCAAAGAGTCCATGCAGATGCAGGTGGGGCGAATAGCATGAATACATTGCTGGTTTGATGTAGATAACTGAAAGAAGGTCATCCTTTTTCATTCATGCTAACTGAGTTTTCACTTATGTCAGTAAATCAGTGTAGTTAAGGGGTTTTAAACTCATTATATACCTTCAGCAACAAATGCAATTTTTTAAATCCTCGTGAGTCTGGCAGAAACATTTAGTTTTTGCACAGACAGCCATGTTTTAACTGCAGTTACAAGACTAAAGCCACTGTAAAATTCTGCACTTTACTGGTGAGACTTTGGGCGAGCTAGAGAGAAAAGGTTTTGACACGCCCGTTTTTGTTCTCTCTGTGTAGGTGGAGGCTGAACGCAAGAAGAGAGCGACAGTGCTGGAGTCCGAAGGCACGAGGGAAGCGGCCATTAATGTCGCAGAGGGTCGCAAGCAAGCTCAGATTCTGGCCTCGGAGGGTGAAAAAGCAGAGCAGATCAATAAAGCAGCTGGTGGGTGCACTCAGAGACACAGTTTAGCCGTTTTATCTCCGTAGTTTTTATGCAGTTGTGCTTAGTTATATTTTAAGTTGAGGTTGTGGGGCTAAAAATACTTACACAAGTTGTAATCGATTACTGTGTTCCCTCCAGGTGAGGCCCAGGCGGTCTTAGCCATAGCAGGGGCGAAAGCTAAGGCTATCCATTTGCTGTCAGAGGCTCTGACTGAGCAGGTGAAGTAGTAGTTTTTGTTTCTTTATGAGATAACCATGACCACGGTCTTGTTTATGAAAGTTAATTTGAGATTTTTCACTTCATTTTGCTTGTACAGAATGGAAATGCAGCGGCCTCGCTAAGTGTGGCCGAGCAGTACGTGTCTGCTTTCTCCAACTTTGCCAAAGAGTCCAACACCATCCTCCTGCCCTCTAACACTGGTGACATTAGCGGAATGGTCACACAGGTATGTATCATCATTTGTTTTCATGTTCAGAGCGGGATCATGTGCTAAAACCCACCAGATTAAAGTATCTTTGTTGCTTTTGTTGTCTTCAGTCATGACCAAACCAAAGTCATGGTTCTCATCCTGTTTCCCTGCACTCACAGGCTATGACCATTTACGGCGCGCTGGCAAAGACGAGCACGAAAGTAACACAAGAAGCGGCGGAGGAGAAGAGCGAAGAGCCCGCCAACCAATCGGCATCATCTCAATAGCAGAGAACTCGGTGAATGAACTCAAAAGCAGTAAAATGACACAGAACCAGGAGAAGCAGGGCTCCAAGGCATCGCTGTGTGAGCAGAGTTCACATAACCTCCCACTGGCAGGACAGAAGGAAAAACTCTATAAACTTCTGGGATGTTTTTCCTTGGAGTCCTGGGGAAATCACATCTTTTTGTAAGACTTTCGCAGACTATTGTTTATGTTCAGTTATTATCAGATTGGGGAAATCAACACCAGCCTTCAGCCAAATATACTCACACCAGTGACTTCGGCAGGCTGACAAAATGGAGAAACTGACGACAGGTTTTGGGATTTATTAGCATAAATTCATTATTTGTAAGCAATTACTTTCATGCATCAGATCGGTTGAGGTATGTATTATTGCATAAATCCTAATAAAACTGGATGTAAAGGTTTTGAATTGGACCGCTCTACTTCAAAGTTTAAGTGAAACAATGTTTTCTCCTTTTGCAATCTGTTTTCCAGTAATGGCCCTAATAACTGTTTTCAGGTTCTGTGGGTTCATTGGTAATAATGTGGTAATCACAATTAGCTCGGCTGGCATCGGCTTTGACACGGCTTGTTTACAGACGCCAGTGACAATTCTTCACCTGTCTCCAGCGTCGTTGGGACCAGCAACTTCCAGTTGCTACGTGTGATGTCTGGCTGGATGTCTCCGGATGGCGCAGTGAATTCACAGTTTGGCCCATGTTAGATTAAAACATTATGTCCCTGAAAAACTCAGTCCAGTATTTGCTTTAGAAATAGTCTTGAGAAGGTGTACTGTTTTAAAATTATTCAGAAATAATCCCCTCTCCATAACTAGTTGGTCAACAAAGTCAGCCCTAGGAACAAATGTTCCTCTCCTCTTCGTATTTGTATTCACCTCTTATAGGATATATTTATTACATTTCATGGTTCTCTGCAAAGACATTCACTGATGCTTACAGGCTCATCAAAAATAATGTAAAAATGCAACTGGCACATGTGTCATTTGAGTCTCAAATTAAAGAGACCAGTAGGTGTATGATGTGGTGGAATGGGGTGTTGTGAAGCACTTGTTTAAAAACATACAATTATGTTAGAAGAAGATGGTGTGGAACAATTTCATGAGAAATAACTGGACCTCTTCAAATGTAATGTTCGGAAAACCTTGACTGTTGATGAAGAAACACCGACAGTATGATTTGAAAATGGATGTCAAAGCTGGCCTCCATGTTTTGGCTCACTGTTTGGGTTCAGCAATGTTAAATTGCCATAAAATAAAAAATAATAAGTTGGTCTGTGTGTCAATAAATATATTTCAAGATTTGCCACTGTGATTTTTCCCTTTTTTTCACAAGATTACAATCCACAGAACACTGAATGAGTTTTCGGGTCCGTGCTTCCTCCCGCCTCTCTGTTGTGCGGGGTGTTTTTTAGCCCTCCACTTTGCCTTACAGTCGGTATGGACACAATAACATGAACAGCTTGAGGCATGTGGTTTTGTTGCATGGTATTGTATTGCGTTTTAAAAAAAAAAAAAAAAGATTTGAGTCGTCGAATTTCAGAGAAATTCTAGTTTTTATTTTATTTTATTATTTTATTGTGCCTCAGTCATTCTGTCTTAACTTTTGAGACCAAGGTGTGCCTGAAAGTCTAACTTGAGGGCAAAAAAAAAAAACTCATTCTAAACGGTGTTACACAGAAAAATGTCCGCCTCCGTATTTCACCCGGGCTGCAGGCACGCTGAAGTTCCTAGCTGTCACCGGCCATCTAATCTCATTGTAGCGGTGCCCCGATGAAGGTGAGCGTGGCGTCGCGTCGTTCTCCGTTTTACCTGAGACACCTGCTCCCGTGTTTCTAACGCGCGCACACTCGCGTCCGCCCTCCGGCCGAGAGAGGACGGAAACCCGACTGCTGCAAGGTCAGTGACAAGAGCGAGGCGAGCTAGCGGCGGCTAACGGCGTTAACTTACTACCGTTGACCGCCGCCTCCTCCTCTTAACGTTGGCTGGTTAACATCACCTGTCACGTCTCACCGTGCGCAGTGTTTATTGGTTTAAGTGGAACTTGAGGTTTCTTACAACTTACGTGTTATTGGTATTAGCGTCTCGTGCAGCAGGTGTTGCTCACAGACAGCTGCTGCCTTTACTTTTTTTGGTTTTTTGGTTTTACCTTGGTGTGAAACAAGTGTGCCTGCTGTCCGTGACCCGTGTGTGCAGGATGAAGGGGCTCCGGGTGCTGTCCCTGCTCCTTTGGATGTGCGCGGTGTACTCTGTGGGCATCTACCTGTTTGTGGGGGGGTTCCTGCTGGTGAGGCTGGAAGTGAACAGGACCAGCACCTGCGGAGACGTGCTGCAGCCCGGAGAGGAGCCGGTGGACTTCTGCCGCGCCCAGCCGCGTTTCCGCAGGGTCGTCCTCCTCATCATCGACGCCCTCAAGATCGACTTCGCCCGGTTTGACCCCAACAACACGGCGCCCCGGCCCTACGAGAACAAGCTGCCTGTGCTGGAGGAGACGGTCTCATTCAGGCCTTCCCACAGCCGCCTGTACCCCTTTCGTGCTGACCCGCCCACGACCACCATGCAGAGGATCAAGGGCTTCACCACTGGCTCCTTGCCTACCTTTGTGGATGTAGGTAATAACTTTGCATCCAGTGCCATCTTGGAGGACAACCTCATCCACCAGTTTGGGCAAGTGGGTAAGTTTATTATCATTATTATTATTATTATTATTATTATTATAGACAGCTGAGGTGAAGGGTAGAACACTGCGGCTGCATTGCTGTTTATAGGTTCAAACTTTCCAGCATGTTGAAGGTCTAGCCACACCACAGTGAATGACATCAGGACAGGTATTTCCTGCCGCTGAAGGCAAAACGTCAGCCGTGACATCACGGATCGGGGTGTGGTCAGAACAGCTACTGTATAGACTATAAACAGCAACTATATACACAACTGTAGTCTTGGGATTTTAGCTGAACTGCCAGAGCACACAGCAGTCCAGGGTTTAAAATATGTGTAAGAAAGGAAGAATACACCTCTGCTTTACTATCATAAGATACTGTATAATGACAGTGGTGCTAGTATATTAATAATATATTGTAAAAGTCTGATATAACACAATATTGAATAAGATAAACTCTAAATAAGACATTGAACTTCATACGTTCCAGGGTTTGGAGTCCAGGCTGGAAAAGATGGAACAGAAGGTGTTTTGAGATGTCGATGCTGGCCCACTGTTATCTCACATTTTATGTTACTTGTTGGGAAAAATATTCATCTGGAGCAGGGGCTTTCAAAGTCTGACACTGTGGGTCTCCCCTCAGACAAAGCTTGGAAAAAGCACCTCATCACTCCCCCCTTAGTTTACTTGCTCAGTTTCGCTCAACTCCTGGATGCCTATGGATCATCATTGTTATTTAATCTCATAGACACTCAACAATTGAGCCAAGATTGCCTAATATTGCTGTTTGACATAACTTCAGACTACACCAAGTACATAAAAAAAGGTCTGTCCTGAGGCATTTATTAGTTTCTGACTCTGGGAAAAACGCTAAAAATTCCCCAAAACTACTGTATCTCTGAACTATCTCTTTAAGCAAATCACACACATTTATATCCTTTTGATTACTAATGTAATATTTTTTCACTTCCATTTGCTGACCTCCCCTGAAACTGTTGGAGGCCCACGTCCCACTTTGAAAACCTCTGATGTAGAGAGTTATATGGCCATAGAGACGTGTTTTATTCTGCCTACATCACGCTTAATCACCCAAATCTTCAAATCCAGTTTTAAAAACTGAGGTGAAAAATGTGTTGGAATAAACTAATGGCGTTGTCTGATTTGGTGTATCCCCTCACAGGCAAACGAGTGGTGTTTATGGGCGATGACACGTGGGAGAATCTGTTTCCTAAGAAGTTCCACCGCTCTCTGCCCTTCCCTTCTTTCAATGTTAAGGATCTGCACACTGTGGACAATGGGATCCTCCAGCACCTCTACACAACTAGTGTGTATTTTTTTACTTAGTATGGTTTTATTGTGCCATGAGAGTTTACATTTTAACATGCATTATGTGCTGGCTGCAGTGAGAAAGAAACTTCTGACTCCTGGCAGAACAGTACTTTTACTGGTGAGCTATGCAAGACCATAAGCAATTGACATATTGTTAATGGTATGCAAAGTAGAAGTGAACTGTATCCTGTACTTGTGTACTCTGCCTGTATTGTCCTTGCGCTTCACATCTCTCCATCTGTCACTTGCTGTTGGTTTTGACAGTGGTGGGGGACGATTGGGATGTCCTGGTCGCTCATTTCCTCGGAGTGGATCACTGTGGTCACAGGTTTGGTCCCGACCACCCGGCCATGGCCGACAAGCTCACCCAGATGGATGGAGTCATCAGGTCAGACAACAGTGCAGCTGCTACGAGCCTGTTTCACAGCATCCCCCAGCTTCAGTCATCATTACGTGCTGTCATGGTGCACCTGTAGTGTTGTAGATATGTCATGTCACTTAATAACACTGTTATCATACCTTTTAGTTGTTTTTTAAGGAGTAAAACAGCGAACAAACTCACCATTTTCAGTACTGCTAATAATTCATGTTTAATTCATAATTAAAGTTTTCGTATCAGAGAAATCCTGGATTTTAATTGTGGGATTCCTAATTAATCCCTTTTTAAACCCCCTCTGACCCTATTGATCCTTTCCCTCCAGGTCTGTGATTGACCGTCTGCAGAATGACACCCTCTTGGTGGTGATGGGAGATCATGGCATGACAGACACCGGAGATCACGGGGGAGAAAGTCAGAAGGAGACCGATGCGGCCATCTTCCTCTACAGTCCTTCCCCTCTGTTTCCCCGACAGCCTTCCCAGGTTGGTAGAGTAGCCGCCTTTTTCGCAGTCAGTGTTTACATGAGATGATTAGGCTTGAGGGAAAGTTGTTTTGGAGAAGACAAAGGGATAAAGACAAACTTAAAAGATATTTTATGTCTATTTCTTTCAGTGTTCATGTAAAACACAGACCTGCAGCGTTAGTCTAACTTACCAGGACATATTTTAGATGAATGATTATCCTTTACAAGAACCTACCTTGATTTGGATTGTAACTCATTTGTACGTCTCTTTGGACAAAAGCCAAATCAATGAATGTAAATGCAACCTACAGTATGTAAGATAGCTTTCTACAAGCTTTATATTATCCTTATTAGCTTATATTAAATATAAAAACAATGGAAACAGTGTAAAATGTACTATGTAAAAAAAAAAAAAAAAAAAAAAAGCTTAAGACTTAGGACCCTCAATCACCACACAGTATTGAAAAGCACAGGTTTTATAAACAGTAATGACCAAAAAGGTAGAATAGTCTAACATCAGATTTACTAAATACCAGATGCCAGTAATCACTTAACTAGATGTAAATGAAATGCAGAGTGAGAGATAATCACTAATACAACAGACTTATTATATCCATTCATAACCGGCAGAAACAAACTTTTGACAGATGAGCTAATAAGGAACCAGAGGGAAATGATTAGGGCTGTATCTAACAGTTATTTTTGTTATGGATTAATCTGCTGATTATTTTCTCAATTAATTGATTAATCGTTTGGTCTATAAAACATTAGAAAACAGTTAAAAATGCCCACACAATATGTGATGACCTCATCAAATGTTTTGGTTTGTCTGACCAATAACCAAATCCCAAAAGTATTCAATTTATTATAATGCAAGACCATTTGAGAAACTGGAACAATCACATTTTTTAAATTTTTGCTTGAAAAATAACTAGAACGATTAGTCGATTACCAAAATAGTTGCTAATCGACTAATTGTTGCTGCTCTAGAAATGATGCCATGAAGATCCTGTACCTATTTGCGTCCATCTATTTGTGTTTTTCTATTTCTTGCAATTTTATCAGCAAATATCCGTTTACATCATGTTTATCTCGCCAAATCAGCAGAGTGCTTGCTGTAATATGAATGTGAAACATCAAATCATTCCATGCAGGATCATTTCTGTTCATGGTCGGCTGTGCAGTTCCCTGAATCTGCTAAATTGATGCTGGCAGGTGGTCTCTGCCTTCTCTGGGATAAAAGTGGATTTGAAAAGTGAACTTCAGAGCTGATTTCCATAATTGCAGTGTAATTGGAGCGTTACAGAATACATTGTGGAAAATCATGGGTTATATGAGTACACAGAAATAGCAAGGAAAGGGAGATTATTAGACACTGAGATGCTCTCTTATCCAGCAATCAGTTATTTTTCATGAGGAGTGAACAAATCCACCAATCTCACTAATAAATGCCGTTGCAGTGGTGGCTGACCGCTTGAGTTAACAGATTCTGATAAAATGACTCAGTCAGCTCAGGAACGACGCCAACTTTTGGGGAATGTAAGTCGCTCAAAAATCCCCTCTTTGTTTCCGGTAGCTTTATCTTCTGGAAACAAAATCTCAATTTTCAGCCTTAGCTAATTACAAATTACCGATGAGTAGCACAAAAGTTAATGTATGAACAACATGTTTCACTTTAATTAAAAAAAACAGACTTTCAGTAGAAGATTTTTCTCCCTGTGAGACCTCTTAACTAACTAGTTTGCTAACATTAGCCACCATGAGCTACTGGTCATACCAGACCAAGTAAAGCTGTAGTGGCAAAAGTCCTGAATTCCTCTTATAAATGAAGTTGAATATTGAGTTATTTCTGCTTTCAGAAGTTACATAGTCTCACTTTAAATTTCCTCATTACACAGAGGAGCTTCCGAAAATGGCGGAGCAATCCCAGATAAATGGAGTAGTAATCTAACACAGTAGGCTTTTATTTTCTCATGTTTGTAGAGCGATCCGGACGTGGTGCCCCAGACGGACCTGGTGCCCACCCTGGCTCTGCTGCTGGGAGTTCCCATCCCGTACAGCAGTGTGGGGCAGGTTCTCTTGCCTTTATTCCCTCCTCATGGGCAGACAGAGGGCGCAGTTGGAGGTCTCAGCCAGGTGGAGGCACTGTGGATCAATGCAAAACAGGTACTCCGCTCAGTCAGGAGCCGGCAAGCTCAGTTTCCACACAGAAAAAGCTTCAGATTTCATATATCCTGGAGCATGTTCACTAGTTGTCTGATTTTCTTTTTTTTTTTCTGTGCATTTAATTTGACCATTGTGTTTCTGAAGGTCAACCGTTTCCTGGAGACTTACTCTGGCATGGCCAAAGACATCCCACCAGAGAGCCTCTCTCAGCTGAAGGATGAATTCTCCCGTCTGTCCTCTGAGTACCTTGCCGCGGTTAGAGAGGCTCGGACGCCCTCCCTACAGCTGGCCGCCTCCCTGCAGGCCTATCTCACCTCTGTCAGAGACACCTGCCGAGCCACCTGGGCTCGATTCAACCCACTCAAGATGGCAGCAGGTTTATCCATCCTGGCGTTTGCGTGCTTGATGTGCTTCATCCTGTCTGAGCTGTCCCTTGCACTGATCAGGGAGAATGGTCCTGGACTGAAGGCGCCGGTTGTCGTGGCGCTGACAGCGGGGGTTTGCGTGGCTGCCGGTCAGCTGCTCTCACAGGGCTACGTCGAGGTAGCGTGGTGCCTGGCAGCTGGTGCCCTCAGCTCCGAGCTTCTCTTTCTCTGGAGAGCTTGTCGATCCAGAACCATCACCGTGGCAAAGAACAGCTCTACAGCTCCAAAGTGTGCCAGCTGGCTGACCCCACGCCACCTCCTCACCCCCCCTCTCTTAGTGCTGCTCCTCCGCTGCGCCTCCTTGCTCTCAGATAGCTACGTGATCGCTGAAGGCCGGGCAGTGACCTTTCTGGTGTTCTCTCTGGCTCTCTACATTCCCATCCATCTCAACTGGGATGGCCTGCTCCTACCCCCCAGCCATGACCCTCTGAAGCCTGCAGGGCTCCTGCCCTCTGCAGCCTTGTCCCCATCGACTGTGAGGAAGGAAAGCAGCACCCTCCTTGCCTGCTTAGGACTTCTTGTTGGCAGCCTCTATCTCTCCCTCTCCTTCCACGGCTGTCGGGAAGAACAGGGCTCCTGCCAGCCGTCCCCCTTCCTTTCTCCTCTTTCCCGGTTGCAGGACAACCAGCTGAAGAACCTCCACTATGTCCTCTCTGTCTGCTCCCTGGGCTTATGGACGTATCTGCTGAGACGCTGCCTCCGCCACTACGGCAACCTCAACTCCTCAGGTGGGACGGTGTTCACGGCCCGCTGGATCCTCCCTCTGCTGTCTGTGTGCCTGGGGCTCCACTGGGCTGTTAGCGCCACCCCAGAGGACAGCTTTAGGAATCTGGCTGAGCTGATCAGCCTAGCCCAGCTGGCCCTCCCCAGGGCCGCCTTTTGCCTCCTGGGACTTGGGCTGTTCCTGATCTGGCTAGATCCTCTCACCGTGTTCGTGAAGAGCAGGGCTGCAGCTTCATCCAGAGGGCCGTCACTACCCCCGCCCAGCTACCGAGCAAGCACCGGCATCAGCCCCCAAGCCGAGCTGCACCACCTCATCCCCCAGATCTACCAGCGCATGCGTCGTTCCCTGGACGACGGAGAGCTGAGCGGGAGTAGTGAGGTGGACGGCAGGCCCGCTGTGGAGGCCTACGGACTGGGGACTGTCTACTCTGCCCCTTTGCTGCTGTTTTGTGGCCTGCTGGGAATTGGCCTGCTGCTGCTGCACCCCGAGGGCATGGCTTTGTCCTTCCTCCTGCTGCTGCTTGAAATGGGAGCTCTGCTGCACATTCACGCTTCCTCCACTAATCTCAGTGGGCTGAATCATACATATTCTGGTGAGAGTCTCAGAATCACACATCTTCTCTTGTGTGGTTTGTTTGTCCCTTATGACACGGTCTATCTACTTTAAAAAAAAATTTACTCTGCTCACCCCCCTCTCATGGTTTCCCTCAGGTGGCTTTAATGTGCCCTGGATTCCGGTGGTGCTGTGGTCCCTGGCTGCCACCCAGTTCTTCCACGCCACAGGTCACCTTCCCACCTTCCCCTCCATCCAGTGGGGCGCTGCTTTCGTGGGATTCCCTGATGGACACACAGGCACCGTACTGCCCGCCTCATTGGTTACCCTCAACACTTTTGCCTCACACATCTTGTTCGCAGGTAGTTATTACCAGAGACGCAGCAATAAATTGACTTTTTTTTAGTTTAGGTTAGAGTTTAGTGAGTTTAACGGAATCATAAATATAATTACAAAATCATGATCCTTTAGGGAAATAAGGCTGTTGCATCTGCAAAAGTAATACGATTTAGCTGGGACAAAAGACAAGGTACATTATAAACAAGGAATTAGAATATACAATAAGCAGTATATATAAAAGATATACAAAAATATGATGTCTTAAAAGTGTATTACAGTGTGTGTTACTGTACTGGTAACTGTTTGAAGACAATTTTCACTGTAAAATCTGTCCTCAAGAAAGGGAATTTATAATGAACAGCTATGACAGTTTGTTTGACTACATGGCTAATAATGTAGCAAAATAAAAATCATAGTCTCAGCCTATCTAAAAAGGTAACATATTGAAACATTAAATGTCATTGTGAACCACCATGAGAAAATACATTTTCAAGATGAAGTCAATATCAAGTTAAGATTCTGCTGTTTTACACTTGTATCAAATGATGCGCGAGACATCAAGGATTTTCGATTTGGTGTAAGGGTGCAATCTTGGCATTGTGGGTATAAATGTGTCATAATAAATACTGTTCAATCAATGTTTAAAATATATTAAAGGGGAAATTAAAGTGCAGTATTTGGGAACATTAGAGTTCTGTTTGCTAAAGAAGTTTATTCCATTTGTTATTATATGTACAGTAAGTCAGTCTGTTGGTTGGTCCCCAAAAATAAACAGAACGTGCTATCATGCAACACAGCTGTGTAAACCCTCAGTGAACCTGCATGGCTGCTGCATCACTGTGAGTTTAGCTCAGTTGGTAAAGCACAGATTTACGCCAGAGATCTGAAGTTTAGTACCAAGTTGGTTGCGGTCAGTTATTAATTCATTTTTTGTCATAACAATAAAATCCATTTTAAAAAAGCAGATATTATTCAGGGGAAATATAAAAACCCAGAGCAAATAGAATTAATCTAAAAAGAAACGTGTCCATGTGTCATTGTCTTCAGTGGGTTGTCCCTTGCTGCTGTTCTGGCCCCTGGTGTGTGAGGTGCGTGGGAGCAGGGGAGGAAGAGCATGTGGGGAAGAGCGAGAGGACGCTGTGATGGAGATGAGACTGAGAGAAAACCCCCCGCAGTTCAGCTCTGCTCTTCTACAACTCTCGACACGCTACCTCTTTATTCACGGAGCACAGGTACGCCCATAGACCATGAAATTACACATTAGATTTGTTTGGTCAGCAAGCTAAAACTATGTATGACCTGGGATTAAGTCCCCTTTTAGTGTGATGATACATTTTTATTGTATTCTTTTTTAAATGTATTTTGTTCATACCCTCCATTCCACGTGTTTCAGTATCACAGCACTCCAGTCAGTATCCGTGCATCTCTCTTCACAGCTCTTTGCTTCAGTCTGTGCAGCTGCTATCCTCAGGAGACACCTAATGGTGTGGAAGGTTTTCGCACCCAAGTAAGTGCCTGAATGGATTTTCCAGCTCACACAAACTCACTAACAGTAAAGGCTTTTGGAGGATATGGACACGGTGTAACTGCCAGCCGCTTCCTCTATCCGAGCTGTTCATTAGTGACGGTCTGCTTTCCTGTAGACGTATGGAAGATTATACATATTTGCATATGCTTGCATTTACTTGTGAACACGAACTGTTGTTTCCCATTAAGTCACATCAAAATCTGAAAGTTTTCTGCTAATAAAGTGTCCTATTTGTGTTGCTCACATACACAACATTGAGTTATAAACCATAGAAACAAATACAGATCAAGTATTTTGAATAAACATGTTTTGGGGGAAAAAAGTGTTTATTCTTGGAGCTGCATTTTATGATTGGTGATCTATAGAGTTATATTATCTAGCTGAGATATATTGTCATGTAGGTGTGTTGCACAGCCACTATTAGTACACAGCTCGCTGGAGATGATAGTATTTTTAAATTACAATCAATCCCACCCAGCATTACAGAGTCCTCTGTTTTCTCCTTCCAGGTTAATGTTTGAGGCCTCAGGGTTCCTGGTGAGCAGCGTGTCTCTGCTGATCGGGGTCACATTAGTGCTGAGAGTAGACGTGGCCGTGGGCCGTTGGTTTAAGAGACTTGTCCCTGATGCATCCAGGTAGCGACGGCGCTGCTGCTGTTGCTGCTTTACCACAGAAGGCCACCAGAGCTCACTGTGCCACATACAAAATGGACATGGTGGTCACTGTAAAGTTTTTCTATAAAAACATTGCCATCGGTGTCTCGCATAAGGATCCCCACAAACATGTCATGTGAGGTTGCCTCTTACTGTTTTGAGGGCTATGTTGTGCAATTTCTTACACTGAGGCCCGCCTCTTTTTCAGCCAGAGGGACATCAAATCTTGGACTCTGAAGATCTGAATATTTTTTTCTCACAGTGATGAGATGATACGCTCGTAAACCACTTCACTCAGGTGATGAGGTTGAAGGCTTTTTGGGATTCAGAGTTGTATGCGGTTAGAGAGAGAGCAGCAGTTTTTGAATGTTTCTCCTAAAACTCCCATTTTCTAACTCACAGTATGAATGAACAGTCTTGCAAGTGGTTCATAGTGCAGCAGTCAAAAAGCATTACTAGCTACACAGTAAACAGTTTACACTAGCTACATGTCTGTCACAGCCGGTTAGCTACTTCAGCATTTAAACTAAATTGGCCTTTGAGGGCTTTTCTCATAACAGAGGCTGACATACATGTTTGTGCAACGGACTGACTGACAGTTTAATGTTGTGAAAATAAAATAGAAATAAAAAAGAAGTGACACTGAAATGTACATTGAAGCCATTTAGCTGATCTTTTCCCACAGTGATCCACAATTAATGAGCAGGTGTGAAGGTTCAGTGTCGAAGTCTGTGACTCTTCAGCTACAGGATGACCAACCAGCCACCCAATGCTCTGGAGCTACTTCATGATCCATTTGCAAGCTGGTCTGCTTTGTTTGGTGAAATCCATCCAAGTGCATTACAGCATGTCTGTCATCCAAGTGTCTGCTGGAGGAACCTTTTTTTTTTTTTTTTTTTGTATGTTTTGTATCTTCAAGATGAAATAACCAGTGCATCTGGTTACTGCCAATTCACATAGTATTACTGTGCAGTTAGTTGGGTTTTTTTAACACAGTTTCGGGGTCTTAATCTGGCGTGGTCTTATTTGTTTTTTAGGGTTCTGATTCCTAACTCTAATGCCTATTTATAATTCTGTTTTTTTTTAAATCACTGATACGTTTTTTTAATCTCAAATTAAACTTTTGTCTTAATTAGGCCTCATACACCTTTTTCCCCCTGGAATAGGTGCCTAGCTTTAAGTAATGCCTTTTGTGTGTGTGTGTGTGTGTGTGTGTGTACGATGTGATTAAGTTGACAGGGTCGTTCAATCCAGGACCTCCAGAAACACTGTCGGTTAATTTATTTCTGCAGGATGTCTGAGTCAGTGTCCGGTGTAAGATCTGTTACTTGTTCTGCAGCTGTAGTCAGCAGCTACAGCTCATTAGCTAATGCATGATATCGAAGGGATGTTGAGCTCAGGTCGAATTAGCTACAATGCAATAGTACTGCATTTCTCAGGCTGTTGTATGGGGGTGAGTGGTCATGTAGAGCGGCAGCCGATGGTTTGGCTAGGTTGTGTGATGACGGGACACTTTATTTTTTTGTGTTCTAAAATGTTTAATATATAAATAACTGATTAATTGAGATTATTTTACATTCTGTGAAAAACATGTAATAAAATTTTTTACATGACATCTTGGCCTCACAATAATTTATTTATAGATCTAAATAAATTTTGTCTCAATTTATGCCCTGTTGTGATTTATATTTCAACTTTAAGATTATTGTTGCAGTGAAAACTATTTATACGGCTCATTAAAGTAGTATTTAATGTTATGTTTATCGATCCAAGGACTTGACGGAGGAGATGGGTGCTGCCATGAGTTTTTACTGCCCATCAGTCAAGGCGCTTCATTCATTATTCACAGGAGCTTTCCACATTTCCAGTACCCATAAGTCTGTAAATCGTCAAACCACTCACTTGTCCAAACGGGCAAAGGACGATTACAAGAAACTTCCTGTTGTTGCCTCAGCCTGCCTATAAAAAAGGAACAGCTCAAATTCTATTTCTTACATTAGAGATAAAGGCACACTGATCTTTCCATGTAGAAAGTGCAGGAAGAAACTTCACTTCAGGTCCAACAAGAGGTCATGTGCCTCCAAATCAGTTATCAAAGATGGATTGTCATTTCAGATGCTCATTTTCATTCATCCGTTTTTGATTCATATGGGTAAACCTGAAACATGACGCCTTTTGATGACGAGAAAATGGGCCACGACAGTGAGAGTGAGCTGCAAATTAAAAACCTGTTTTTCCCAGTAAATGTATTATACTCGCATTAAAGACTACTGACTGTTTTTACCCTTTAAATGCAAATTACAGAATATTATTTGATCATGGACACGGCATATAAACCGGACAGGGTTGAATGTTCCCATATTGCATTGTGCTCACAATGTGCAACTGTGGTTATTTTGTGCTATACGGAGGGTGTGAAAGTCTCACTGCACCTGAAAACTTTTATTTTTTGCTTCTGTCCTATCTCTCACCCATTGGAGACAAACATACATGGGTCAAGTGTTCACTTGTCTGAATGGGATGGATGGTTATGTACTTTTTTTTTAAATGAGATCAAGTCTTTGCTGATAAGCAAATGAAAGCAATGACTTCTGGGTTTAGATGCCTGCTGAACACTCCGCATCAATATGTACTTTATTACCATGACCCACAAGGCTTTTATTCTGATTGTATAGAAACTCAACACAGTAATGGATTATTTCTCTCCCTCTTTCCCCCCTCCTCTCTCTCAATCTGCCTCTGCCTGTTATTTCTTCTAATCCTTGTCTGTTCCTGGTCTATTGGACGCGTCGCAGGCTCATAATTATATGATTTATATGCGTTTGAATATACATTTACAACCTCTTCAGTGTCAAAACTAGGCATCCATATTTATTAATGTTAAACTGGACCTAGCTTGGCCGCTCTCCTTTATGTGACGCCACGTGCAATTTGTCTTTTTTGATGTGGAAGCACAATTCCCTTACAAAAACTGTAGTGCATATAGATGTTTTTCTTTTCTTTTTGAAAATCTAGTTTCTACATCATTTCCCCACACATTGATTCACCAGGGTCTCCAACCTGGAAGTGGCTCTTTAGATCTCTTTTATCATTATTCATTAAAAAAACAGTGTATGAATTCCATAAATCAATATTCAAACAAGTGTATTTTCACATCTTGCAGTTATTATTTGTGCTAGAAGGGGGTGCCATAGCATCAAAAAAACTGAACTTTAAAATGTTGAAATTTTTAAAGAAAGTCTCTGAAATCTGTTTCCTTCTCCTGTGTTACCGCCATATAAAACCGTGTTACTTGAACAAACTTTGCTATAACTGTGGACAGAATCAAGCCACAAGTTGATGCCTATACCACCACATAAGCTTCCTGTTGGATGCATGGTTACAGTCGTTGCAAAATGTGATAATGGAACCATCTACTGTAATAATTCACAAGGCTAAAGCTTCATTGAAAGGAAGAAACTGCTTCAGCGATTATACGGCCTTGCTCACCACTTGAATTCCATAGATTGTATTCAGACAATAAGATGCTATAAACATCTCTCTGTGTTGCCTTCACTCTTCAGGCTTTATGTTATATGCTGTTACTACGCTGTTTTGTTACTAAATGTTGAAACTGAGGTCAGCGGTTCACTGGATTTGTTGTGTTTGTGTCATATTGAGTACCAAAGAAAAGTAGTTTTAAAAAAGTGTGTTATGTAGGCTATATGTGATATGTGATTAGCCACTATCTGTAATTATTGATTTACCAATAAGTGTTTCTAGCCATAAAACAACTTGAAAACTTCACAGTAACATCCAGGAAAACATCTCTAGCAGTTGCTGTTTGAAGCTTTGGATCTCTTATTATTTTGGAGGTGAAACAGCATTATGACTGTGAAGCTGCGGAGAAGATAGCCAAGCTTTCATTCAAAGCATTAGCACTTCTCTAATTGCTCATCATTATCAGATGAGCAGCCCTTTGGACAACAATCCCCGCATTTCAGCTTGCATCAGCTATTAAAGTCGGACCAATTTGTGCGATGGGGATGGAAAATCATCCGGCTGCCGTGTGATGTTTGTGCTCCGAGTTCAGCGAGAAGGGCTCGATCTTTTCCACAGGGGACTCGACATAAAATTGTTTTGATGATATCCATCATCACTTTCTGCAGCTCCTCCGATGAGAATGAATAGGATGCAGACTCAGAGTGAATCTACGGGCACTAACTAAGGCTCAGTTGCTGGATCTTTGAAGCCAAACTTTGAGTCCATAAACTTGCCCTCTGAAAAATGTCAATCAGGTTAGCTGGGGTTAAGTGAACAACCTGTTTCATAAACCTGTTTCTTCCAACCAGTCTCTCTCAACACACACAAAATGAGATTTTGTGTATTTCCAGTAAAATGTAGGTATTCAAGTGTAGAAATCTCCAAAATGTTACGTTTTGTTGTGAATCCCCCGAATTTCAGACTAGTCCTAAAAGCACTAAACATTGGAGGTAGACATTTTTATGGCTAAAGTGATTGTTTTATGAACTTATCTGATGTTGCGAGACTATGTAACTTCCTCTTACAAATAATAAATTCATAAGCAATAAAACACACCCTTGCTTAAGTCAACACACTCGGGTTTTGTTGCTAGAAGCATATTGGTCTGCTGTGACCACTAGTTTCTGGTGGCTAATGTTAGATAACTTTCAAAACATGTTGTTTAACTAATATTACAGAGTCAGTTCACTGACTTATGACTCTTAGCTACTATATATAATTGTCCCTTGTGGCCATAGCAGCTGATGTCAAGCAAAGGTTACATAGAATTTGCAAAGTTGCTAACAGCTGCAGCCAACAGTAGTGGCTAGTAAGAAGTAAAATGTCTCCCTCCCAGTATCTCAAGCTTGTACTACAGTAAATTTACTTTAGTTCCTTCCAACCTTTCTATCACTTCTGGATTTCGAGGATTGAATCATCCTAAATGGTTTCAGAATAGCCACATGTAGGAAACGTTAGAGAACGTGTCCGTACCCACAAATCAATAATGTGATTTACTGTGTCTGCTTTTCTGAGAAGAGAAGAACCATGATGTCAATGTTCTCTTCTCAAATTATTTTGATGGTGGCAGAAATTGTGGGAAATGTTGGGTTTGCGTTAGCAGTAACTCAATACGGCTGCGAGAGAGTCAACAGTAAGCAGTGAGGCTGCATCAATGAGATAAAATTACAAACAGTAACGCGTGCATTGAATCCCCTGTGCAGATGAAGGAAATCTAAATCCAGCGTGGGAATGGCGGACTCTGCCACTAACAATGGAAATTACCATATAGAGACAGAATGTAAATATATTAAATGGCTATTGCTGAAAATCAGACCAGACATATCAGTCTCTTTTTTAAGTAAACAGCAGCAGTGTGCTGATAGTTATTTTTTTATTTTTTTATTTTTTTTTATTCATGATGTTATTTACTTCATCTGTTGCTGTGTAATATTTTCATGTACATGTATGTTATATATGTGCAATATTTTTATCTTATCTATTGTTCATACTTACAAATGCACTCTATCATTATTCCTGTCTATACTGTGTACAGGACTATTTTTTTATTGTATTTTATTATATTTTATTATTGTATTTCTATATATGACACTTTTGCTGGCTGCTGTAACGCTGAAAATTTCCCCGCTGTGGGACAATTAAAGGCTTATCTTATGTCTCGTAAAAGCCTGTTTGATTTGGTTTTAATGAAAGAGAAGAAATGCTGTACTCTCAGCTGATGTGTATCTGAAATAAATCATAAATAATTGGATTATTAATGTTTGAAGTCAGCAAGACATTTGAATTGTGTGATTAGGGACATAATTGCTTATCATATTTTAACATCATGAGTTATAATGATGGAGGTTGTGGATGGATGGGTGATTAAGTGATTACAACACTTCAATACTGCAATATTCGTTTATTTGCATTGAAACGTCACAGAATACACATTTCCGCACTTATGTAATCACAGAGACAGAGTAATCTGTCCATTAATCTGCAGGATTTAAGAAGCATATAACATTACTCATCACAAGGATGCAATTGTTTCTGAATTTGTACTTTTACAGCAAACCCTGTATTCAATACACGTTTCTGTCACTGGGAAATTCAGTTCTTCCAAGCCATGTTTAGCTGCATGTCTCAGATTTTTTTTTTTTTGTTTCCAATAAAGATTTTACCCAACAACAATCAGAGCAGCCACTGAAAGCAACTTTGAGAGTGTGAGTCCAGCATGAAAGAGAATACACAATGGTGGTAAATCATCACTTTAAAATGTTTGCATTGGGGAATGTTTATCAGTTGCACAAGATTAGGGATGCAGTCTCAGTTCAGCTACTTGTTTGATGGTTTGATCTCGACAAAAAAAAACAAAAACAAAAAAAACACTGAATTCTAAGTTAAAGGAAATGAAAAGAAAACAATTCTCTGACTTCAGCTGCTTCCATCCAGGGAACATTTTCACATCAATTTGTATTCTGGCTGAGTAAAAATGCAATGTACACTGCTGTGATAAAACACCCTTTAGAGACATTTTACTTAGGGAAATTTGTTTTTAAATGGGTAAAGTCTCTTTCTAGTTCGAGCTCATAGTGATAAGAACATTTTTATATAATTCTACATTTACATAAATACCAGATATGTTGTTGGTCACAGATGTTTACTGAACTGGATTGCATATACTGGGATTGGTTTAACTCTCTATAAGTCTATTATCAGTGTACAGGAATAATGTATAAATACTGTTATACCTCAATCTGATGCCACCGAAGTTTACCATGTCAGCGGACCTGCCAGAGGGCTCAACATGCTCAGAAAAGGAACATGTTCAAAGTAAAAGGCTGAGTGGGTCAGTTACAATAAAGGCTTGAAATGCACAGTGAGGGCAGCAGGTTATAGGCTGTACAAGACATACAGCCATGATATGACTATGTGAACATTTTGCCATCTTGATAATGGGTAATCCCTAGAGCAAGATTAACACACACACACACACACACACAAAGTTGTGTACCTCTGTACTTGTGAGGACCCTCACTGACATAATGGAGTTCCCTAACCTTAAATCTACTGATTTACCTTTTTTTTTTTATAAACCTTTATTATAAGGTTTCCATCTAAGTACTACTAGTGCTATTGCTGTAATAATTGTATTTATATATAGCACCACACATTAAAGTAAGATGTGAAATTTTAAATTGTCATTATAGATATTATATTGATTCTGATATCTTGCTTAAAAACTACATGGGCTTCCAAAAAAAGTCCTTTAGAGATTGATACAAGGAAGAATATGTCACGTCGTTAACAAACATTTGTGTGTTTTTTTGGGGGGGGGTAACAATTCACCCCCAACTCGTGAGTGACACTTATCCATGTATACATACTGTACAACCAAGGTGTAATATGTAAAATGTACATGCTTACTGTAATTGAGGGGATAAAATGTGCAACAATGGAAACATACGCAACCACAGATTAGAGCTAGTGGACAGAAAAGATTTCTTTGTGCATACCAATCTATGGACATGATCCAGGATGGAAATATACACCAGCAGGCATGCGCACACACGCACGCACTTTCACACAGAGGCAAACACACAGACAAGCACATGTACAAACATACAGTATGTATGTCATACTGTACTTACACACTGAAATGCAGGTGTATGCAGCGCCCACCGAGACAGAGCATGAAATAAACTGGACATATTCCAGTTGAGGGTTAATGGCATTCACTTGCACAAAATTGGTACCTGATGCTCAGAAAGAGTGAAAGTTTTATGCTTGAAGGGATTTATAGTGGCAGGCCGGGACCTAACCAATCAGCTGGGTCACAGCAACCGCACAGATAAACAACTGAAAGACATACACAGAGGAGCTATAAGACACGATGTGTTTGCACATGAATGCACTTCTGTTGGCTGCGGTCCTGTGGCACCTTTCTGTGGGTGAGAGCTGCCTCAGTGAGCTGCATCAAAGCCAAAGAGAGAGATTTCTTTTCAAAACTATATATGTGTTTATCCACTGAGGGAAACAATTTGTTGCTTGAATGCTCTGAGTTTAGCAGAGCTAGTTTTTCCGAGACACAGGTAATTACACGCTGTAAAATGTGACAACTTTGCAAGCAAAGTTCTAAAGGTCGTACAGGAACTTTCTGAAGAATATTCCTCAGGGTTCAGCCTTCAAACCAAAAAACAACTGTGTGGGAGTAAATGCGTGCCTTGAAGACAAAGACATTAACTGAAGTCAAGTTAAGTCACGTTTCTCTTTATAGCCTAATATCACACACTGTGCAATGGCTCAGTGCGCTTTTACGCACACACACACACACACACATACACGCAATAAAACCTGGTCCAGCCCAAGTCTAGGAAAAACTAGCACGTGTGCAAGTAATGGAAGAAACCTCAGGAGAATAAATTCTAAAAGGGGGGGGGGGGGGGCTCGGGGTGCAATAGTGCAAGAAATGGTAATTCTGAAAAAAATCATCAGAAAGTTGTAACAAATAGAAGAAAAAATTAAAGAATTGGATTATAATACAACTCTAAGATTATACTAATAGTAATCTAAAATATGAAGTAAATCCAGTATAAGAATTCCAATAAAACGTCAATGAAATGTGTCCAGTGAAGTTATTTAAATCAAATTAGTCAATGAATAACAATAATGAAATAAGTCCATGAAGAAAAATGTGGGAGTTAAAGCTGCACTTATTAATATTTTTACATTAACAATGGATCAAATCACAATGTCTAATGTGAAAGATGTGTCGCTAGTAATTACGAACGATCAGCCAATTCTACAGTTCTGGCGTTTTAGCGTCTTTTAGCTCATTGTTTTGGTTTTCCAGCCCGCAACGTTACTGTTTTGGTTCACTCTCACAGCTCTCATCAAATGCCGTTTACAACAAAACAGCTGCCTGCTAAACACAATGTATGCTACCTGACCAGCAGACAGACAAAGTTAGCAACTAGCTGGAGAACATAGCGTCGCATTTAGTAGTTAACAAGCCAGATATTTTCTTTTGGAGTCGGCGGAGGCCAAGACTGGAGTTAGGATGCTAATGCAGTGTGAATTTGATGTAACAGATGGCTAATGCTCTATTGCCCAGATGGCACCAAAACACACACAAGGCCACTGACTGCTGCTTGAAAATGAACAATAAGGGGTTCTTCTTCAAAATGATGAAAACCTCTAGCAGTCAAGCATAAAGGGGACACTGCTGGATAGCTCCCACTGTGTATGTAATTTGACATATTCTAACCTGTCTGGTCAGTCAATTCTCTGGTCTTTTCATGTAGTGTTTCTGCAGGTTTAGTATACTTTTGTATCTTTGTAGTCAGGATTATGTTCATATTGGTCCTGCATTGTGCTCTACAGTATACTGTGCCTCGCTATACATTGATTTTCCCAGGAGGAGGAGGAGGAGGATGATGAGGATGAGGATGAGGATGAGGATGAGGATGATGATCTTAAACAGGAATAAAACAAAAAAACAAAACAAAAAACAGACACACAATAGACAAAAAAGGTTTAAGATTGCGCGAGTGGTTATGTTTCAGTCCTCGGAGCAGAAATTACTGGTAGGCGTTTGAAGTGTGAACGAGAAGTACTGGCTGTGATAAGATAGCGATCTCATCCAACATTTTTGTGCAAATATGAAAGAGGATTTCATTGCTGCTTTTGAAAGCTGGTAAAGGTTTCCGTGCTTGTGGGAGACCTCAGCTTATTTTACGTCTCCGCCCTACTTTTTAAAAAAGGTCACGGAGCTGAGAAGATCCTCCATAGAACTCCTGAATAGCTGCTAAATGAGCCGCTGAGGCAATTTTACTTCACCACCGATGCTCTGAAGTGGAAGAAATACTACATAGATCTGATGCTGGCATTAAAGTGACCTAGTGATTTTCTATTGATCCTCCAGAGGACAAAAAGCTTGAAAGGTCAGGTTGCTGAGGCTCGTGCTCAGGTCCAGCACCTGTAACATGGTCTCCCTATATATACCAGCATGATGCACAGACTGGGTTTACTGCATCAGGTCAAATTAGTTCAAGTCATAAGTCATTAGCTAAGAACTCAAAAAGTAAATACACATATCGAAACAAATTTCTTCAGCAATGATTTTCAATGCAACTAAACTTTTTGGGGGCTATTTTTCATTAATAAGAAGAATTTGTTTTTAACATGGTTTGTGTTTCTGCATTATTCATTTTTCATTTTTTTACCTCAATGACATTTAGCATCAGTGGTAGGTTTTATTAACTAAACTGTATACAGTACATTCGACTCTCCTGTGTTTATGTGGTATACCACATTACCCAAGTTCAACACTTGACTTGCTTATGAGCAATGTGTGTAAGTACCTTAGATATGTTCCATATGAGTCAAACAGATTCAGTATCCTTGAGCTGCTCCAAACAAATAACCCATACCAGTCAGACAATATTCATTGGGTGATATCAAAGCACTTCCACCTTAAAACAGAATCCAGTATTTGACTCGGATGATTCACAGCGTTCCAAGGATATCCCTGACTTCTCACACCTCAGATAGAAGTATTGAGCTGCTTGCTTGCTTCCTTCGGGGCGTACAGAAATTTCTAAATTTGGACAAGCATTGAGCTATAGCTAGGGTTACAAGAAATTAGGAAGCTGACTGGCTGCGGTTTTGTGGTTTTAAATGCTCAGTACTTCTGTGCATTAAGTCAATCAGAGCTGGTCTCTAAATATGTCATCGCAATAATGTATTTCCCCAGGAAGAAAGCTTGGCATAAATGAAAATTACAATAATGCATTCTCTTCAAAGGCAGCTTTAATGTCCTGTGTTACAGTTTATGAATAACAGAGATAATTAGAAATATAAGTAAATGAAGTCATTGTCGCGGTACTGCTGTTTTAGATCACAGGTCCACGCCACAGTTCAGTGTGTAACGGCTCAGTAACACAGAGTGAAAACTCAAAAGCACGACTCACGGGCAGTAAGGTAAAGGCAAGGTTTACTTGGTCAAAAAAACAAGGTAGAGGTCTGCAACAGGGCACACAGTCAGAACAGGGAACAAGTCCAAAAGGGCATAAACAATCAGACAAAAACCCAAAAGGACAGGCGGGGGTCAAAAAACAAGGGAGGCAGGATAACAGGACAAGAGGGATGGAATACAGCTTAAACAGACAAAGAGCTATATATACACTGAGGAGTTGATTAGGGGATTTGGGAGCAGGTGCGGAGATCAGGTGATGGTGACAGGTGGTAACAGGTACACTGAGGACTAGTGCAGGACAGGGGAATAATGGCAGGTTCTGAAAATAGGCTTTGTTCACAGAGACAAGGCATTTTGACACGCCACAGCAGGAAAAACACAGGTGTAAATAATAACACGAACGGCGGCTGAATATCATTTAGCTGTTTCAGTTTGATAATGTGCGTGCCGGCCCACTGTCACACTGTCATGACTTACTGAGACACTTGAACAGACCAGAGCCATTGTTAATGTTATTAGTAACAGCTGGGCTTTCCCTTTTGTGACAAGTCAGAATGTCTGCTGTGAAAAAAGCCTATGACAGAATAGATTAGTGATTGTTTGTCTGTTTTATTCTGTTGCCAGTCTGCCAGTGTGTCTGAAATTACTCCCTATACATTATATAGTGCACAATATTTAGTCTCTGCCATTTTATATCAGTGTCCAAACTGAGTGTGAAATGTATGCTCCATATGGTGCCCTCAAAAATTTAATTTTCTTTTAACAATCCCACAGTGCAAGGCGTCACATTTAATTTCATTTTACTGCTTACTACAGCACAGGGTAAACTACTGACTGTCTATTATATAGGGAATAGTGAATGAATAAAAGAGGGAGTGATTTCAGACACAGCTCAAGAGTCTACAGCGATGCTTTGAGCTAAATGTTAACATCTAGCATGCTAACATACTCGCAGTGACAATGGTAACATGGTAAGCAGGCATAATGTTGTTGTGTGATATTTACAGGTCAAACATGTAGAAATGCTTTTATATCTGATGGACGTTTCTTTTTGCACACACAGTTAAGTGCTACATATGGATGGTGACTTTAAAACCCCACCGTTCTTCTGTATGTTTACTTTTCCCTTCAGTTACTGGTGTTCCTGTGTCCAGCTTCACTTGTTCAGTCACAACATGCCATTTTACACGGGGAAGAAGGACTTTACTTCCTGTCACGCGGGTGAATGGCACGACCGTCTTGGTGATTTGGTGAACATTCTGGTTGCCTTAAATATCTCAATGTCTCAGTGTAGTTTGGAATGAGCCAGACAGCGGGATCACTGACAGCAATATTGTGTTACGTTTGTACTGACACGAGACTCTGCTTGCATTGGATGATACCCACGGTTGCCTGAAAGGGATCAGATTAGATGACTGAGTTTGAGTCAGATTGATGAAGGCTTATTGATTGTAATACTGACCGTATGAATGGACTACATTATAGGCCTCCTTTATCCTGGATATACCGTAAGTACCCTTTTTGCCAGACCACTGAGTGGGCTGATCAGACTTAATGTCCCTCACTGACTGACTGACTTCCCACTGTTGAAATTGTTCATGCATGAGATAGAGGCGCGCAGCAGACTCCAGGCCAAAATGTATGAAATCTGCCCTTACTGTTTGATGCAGGGGTGAGAGGAGAAACTTTTTATGGAGTATGAAATATGAAGTTATCTGTATGTAGATTGTCACTCATCTTATCTCCTGGGTCCTTTGCTTTTCTAAGGTGTCTTTTACACAGGTCTCCCTATAGTGTTTGATGTGGTACTATCTAGTGTTTCCATGCAGAGTATGAGAGTATGGAGAATGCTTGTGGCAGGAAAGTATGGAGTGATTTTGGGGTGTATGCTTGGATACACCAGGAGATTGTTGCCAGTGTTGACTGGCTTTTTAGTGTTTTTCATTTTATCCAATAATGTAGAAAATATCTTGAGACAAGCAGACAGCGACAGAGAGAAGAAAGAGACAGAAAACGCTGATAAACATGAAACTCTTATAATACCTGTAGATGCAGATATATTTCAGTATTGTTGCAGCCCTAATTGCCTTCTGCTCAGACAAATAAATTAGCTGACCTGGTTGTTTAACGGTGGGTGATTCCGACAAGTTTCCTAAATTAATGAAAGATGTTGGAGCTGACTGTTTTCATTTTTCATCAATGAATATAACAACATTAGAGCCAGTGTTCTGTATAACTAATGCAATATTACAGAGGTCTTTGCCTGCGCATCCAGGGACAAAATGTCATATCATATGCAATGCATTGCACAGTTTACTATACAGTACATGTAGTGTAAGAGGGCGCCCTAACCCATATTGTTTGCATCCACTAAGCGCACACTGTTCCGTTAATACATCATCCAATCATGCCAGAAGAGATAAGATAACCAACAATCTGCTGTACAGATGTCTGACTGTGACTGCTTTCTTACTCATGTTGATGAATATTAATAGTCCAGATCCTTTTTTTGTGGAATTTAAAGATCAGTTTTAATGGTTCATTTTACAACTATTATAAACATTTTATGTAAGTACACAAATCCATAAAGTTCTTATATATGCTAATTTTTTCCTTAACTGTCCTCTGGTAGAAATACTGTGCTTTGGCCAAATGATGGGAGCAAAATGACAATCAGCTCAGTTGGTGGTGCTGCTGTCCATCATGTTGGAAGAATAAGACGTGATAATGTTTTAACTTATTTTCACAGAAAAATACTAAGATTTTCTTTTAAAGAAACTGATTAGTTTAAGCCAATTTTCAAACTGATTTTATATCCTGCTGCAAGAAGACGGTGTTCACCACACTGTTATCTTCCAATAAAAGAGAATGGGCTTCTGATTATGCCCAGCAATCCCAGGCAATCCACTTTCCATCCTTATTTTTGCATAATCCATAAATACAGTTTTCACATGTTTCAAAATGTCTTTTTGTGTGTGCGTGTGTTTTAAGAGTTCACTCAGTCCTTGAAAGACTATGAAAGGAGTCTCACCTGTCCCAGTACAAATGACCCTGGTGCTGCTTTTCTTCTTTTGGCAAAAACAGCCTTTTGCCTCATCCAGGTGCGTGTTGTTGAATTTGCTTGATTTGACTGTCTGTCTGACATGCTGGCAGGCAGAAAACTCCTGAGCCACGACAAAGTGAAGAGACGTGCCCTGAAAGGAAAATAGTCTTGTTTTTGCAACCAACGACACCTGTGAAACACACAGCCCCACACTCCACACACACACACACAAATATGAATTGCAAATGAAAGCAATTACACAGCAAAACTCTTGGGTTATTTGGCGTGTTACTTTTTCCCCCCCATCTGCCAGGTAATCCGACAAATTAGTCTCAGCTGTCCCTTCTTCTTCTCTTGGGGGAATAGGTTTTTTCCTCCCTGACTCCTGAGATCCCAGGCTTCCTCCAGCATGAACTCTCTCACACACACACACACAAGCCCACTTCAGATGCTTCTCCACTGCCTGGGGCATATGGCAGTGGAGAGATCTCCTCTAAACTCCAGTTTAAAAGACCTCTGTTTTTCAGATCATGTAAAAATAATATCATTGATTTAGATATGACAAACCGATGGACCCAAAGAGCACTCGGGGAGTTGGTAAAGACACAAAGTTTAATCTTAGGCATCATGCACAATAAACATGCTAGTAAAATAGGTGGTGGTATGTTCCAGCTTAACATAACAGGAGGGTTGTTCTGATTGTACCATACATCTGCCTACAGCTACACAACAATCTTTGATGCTCAGCCAAGAAAAATCTCCCTCCCCTCAACGCTTCCAGAGGTGGCTCGCTGAACCAAAATGCTCTCAGTCATGCAGACAGAAGACCTTTTTTTTTTTTTTTTTAAAATCAGGTTTCTGATAATTAAATCCCTGAAGAGATTTTCAAATATTTGGAGCCTATTTCTTGCCCACCTGGACAACGCAGTTGTAATGGGAGGCTGAACCTGGCTAATGACACTCATTATTTTCAGACATACTGTGTAGCACTTTCTGGCAGCATTGTCTCTTTGTGTGTGGGTGCAGGTGGTGCGTTTCCTCTTGCTGTGCTTTTTGAGTTTTGACTGAAAAATTATCTAAATAATATATTAACAAGACTAAGAGTCTGCAGCCATGCTAGCGGCCGTAAGGCTGTGCTGTAAATGCGAATTTCAGCATGCTAACGTGCCCACAAAGACAATGTTAGTATGCTGATATTAAACCGGTGTAATGGTTACCATGTTCACCATCTTAGTTTAGTGTGTTAGCATGCTAGCATAGCACTACACACAAAGTACAGCTAAGCCGATGTGATATGTCATTAATTTCGCAAGTATGTAGTAAGTCGTAAAACAAAATGTTGGACAAATGGAAATTTTGACCTGATGATGGCATTAGATGGAAAGTCATGGGATCACCAAAACTATTACAATTCATCATGAGGAGGAACATAAATGTCTTCTTGGCAATCCATCCAATAGTTGTCAAAACATCAAATGCACACCTCTTGGTGGCACCACTGGAAAAGTCAGGACATCCCCAAGTCATTAGGATCCATCCACTGGGCACCAAAGATATTTGTACCAAATGTCATGGCAATCAATTCAGTAATTGTTGAGGTTTTTAAGTCTGGACCGACTGATTGACAGACAGACATTGTCATCCATAGAGCCACGCTGCTAGCATGGCTAAAAACATAAAAGCAGGTTTTAGTTAGAACTTACAGTACAGTTACTATATGAGAGAACAGATCATGTATATTCCAACAGTCATATAATTATCCCTCCAATTACTGCAAAGTCTACAATAAGATTTGAATGGAAGTTATCAGAAAAAGCAATGATAGTAACACCATTTAAGATCCCTCAGTTGGGAATGTTTGAAAACCTTCTCATCTGTTTTGATTGCCAGGTTGATGATAGTATTTCTCCAGCTGTGACCAAATTGCCTTTTTGTGTTCTTACTATACTTGATTCTCAGAGCACGTAATCTGGCATAATAGTACATATCTGTGCACCTTTTGATTGCATGTTTTCCAGTGAAATTTGATTTTAGTAACATTCCCGCAGTGAGCAGGATATTCTCACTTATATCATCGCATGTTTGCATAATCTGAAACCTGGAGCAGTGAGCTCCGGACCTCTCAGCAGCACTGACAGCTGTGAGGCATATGCTGTTGTGGCTGCGGCAGATGCCAGTATATGCAGTGGAACATCCACTGGATGCCGTCAGACGGTAAACACACTTCCACTGGCATGAACGAATGCAGAATCAGGGCCATATTACTTTGTCCCAGTAGATCTGGGACAAACAGATACTACATTTCTCACTAAAAACTAAGCTATGCAACAAATATAATTAACAGCTTTAAAATTATGATAAAATATGCAGTGACCATTACTAAACTCACAATTATAAGAACTGTATTTTCTTTATCATTTACATTTTCTTCTTGATGGCCCAGCCATGTCTGGGGAAAAGATCAAACCAGTCAGCGTGGAAAGGTATATTTGTGGTGCAAGTAAGAGCATAAAAAGGATAAAGTTAAACCTGCAAAAGATATATGTACGTCCACTTTCTAGGTGGAATGAGACAGCCAGCTGTAGACATCTTTGTCTGCCATGGAATCTTTCATCTTTTAATTCTGACTACATTAAGGGCATCACGAAAGGGAATGATAAAAGGGAATACGACCCATTATTGGCTGTTAGAGGAGGCATAACTCCCTAATACAGTGTGATTATTTTCTGTCTCATCTCCCCAAACACAACAGAGATGTGAAAAGAAAAGAGCACATGACAAAAGTAGTCATAGGGGCATTGAGGGGATCAGCTATTGAGTGGAAAAGAACACATTAAGCTAATGGATGAAGCCAATGGACGGCTCTTCAACCCCCACAGCCTCCGAACACCATCTACAACCTCTGCGCACTAATGTAACATCCAGTGAAGGCATACTGGACAATTGCTGTCCTCCCTAAGAGACTATATGAGATGCTTTTTATGGGTGCATTTTGGAATACTCTCCTGAAGGAGCTCGAGTCTGAGGTCTGAGAAAGGTTCATATCAGCTACGGACTGAAGCATTAGTAGAAAAACAGTATAATGACATTCTCAAATGTCAGTATATCCTAATGCTGTAATGTTATCATGAAACCCAATGGAGAGTATGTCAAAATATGTTTGACATTCACCCTTCAATGCTCTTTTAAAGGAATACTTGAAAGGTGGTTCTGAAAAGTTTATAGCTTGGTCCTTCGTGAAGGACAGCAGCTGTAATCAGATTCACAGCAGCATTCACAGCAACACGTGTCAATAAACATCAAAACATCCACAGAAGCTTCTTAAACCACTTCTGCATCATCTTGTCTTTTGATCATTTTGCCCCAGTTTGTGCCTCTCCTGTATTACCATTACATTGGAGTCACATTGGAGTCATATATATATATATATATATATATATATATATATATATATATATTTATATTACACACACACACACACACACACACACACTAATATAAGTCATAATAGAGTTTAAAATTTTGGGTTAAAGGAAAAAAAAAGATTATTGTGCAGCAGAGGGAATATTTTTTCACCCAGTTGTTTAGAAGAGTCTTTGAAGATTCTGGGAATACCTTCAGAACAGTGTTTTTTTTGTTTTTTCAAAGATCTCTATTTATTTTTCGGAACATCGCATACTTAGCTATGTGACTCCAATGTAATGGTAATACAGGAGAGGCACAAACTGGGGCAATTACTCTGTGTGTTCAAATATTTCAAATATGTTGTTGCTTTGCTAATAAATCACTTAATACTCTAGCTCCAAAGCTATGAGGAGGACCATGGAGCTCTGTTTTGGAGAAACAAGAGTGTTTGGAACATACTAAACACAAGGATTGAGAAATGGAGTAGGAGTGGCTTGAGAAGTTTCTGTTGATGATTTTTTGTTGTACTTTTGGGTCACTGTTGGAATCCATTGTAACTGTTATGAGTCCAAGCTGCAATCTACAAACTTTTCAGAGCTGCCTTTCAAGCCTACAGGTGGTGAGTGTTCAAAAGATAGATTTTTGATGAGTTGGTCAACAGAAACACAACTTGTTTATGTTCAGGGGTATTTGATTAAACAATTTAAGGCACACCAAGAGGACAGAGAAACCCCCCTCTCAGTAAAGACAAGGACAAAGACAACATCATGAGACATCAGGTTATTTTAGAGCTGAAGTGTGACAGCGGAGGCCTTTTGGGATTCTGTAAACCGAGCAGAATTATTGATATGTGGTTAGTTTTGATGACATGCCCATAGGGAGGGTAGACTCACCTTGACTCAAGGTGGGCTGACAGCAGGTTGGGCAGATACTCTACTGAGACAGTTTCGCTCTAAAGCTGATGATGTAGCCATGAGAGTGAATTGTGGGTTCATGGAAGGAAAACAAACATTTGAAGCCGGACTCTGATGTGAATTTTGTGTTGAGCTCATCACAGACTCTTACTTCCTGTAACATCCCCCTGATTTTGCTCCCAGTAGCTAACCTGGGCAGCGGATGCAGAAAGGATAACATCCACACTGGCACACTGAAACAGGAGTCTGAATCGATGATAATGCTCGTCAGATTTTACTGATGACAGGGAGGGTGCGTGTATGTCCCACAGTTTGATGTGAATAATTAACAAAGCCACAATTGGACAGAATCAACAGAACAGGCTGCTTTCGTTGCCCAGTGTGATTAAGAGCTGGCGTCTCTTGTCAAGTGCACTTTCCTCCTCCAGCTGGCATGTTGTTAGCAGTCAGGCTTGTTGGCTTTTAGAGTGATGCTTGCCTTTAAGAACCACTGAATGCCTTACACTCAAGTGTCAAAGGTTATGGGAGCAGTGAACAATGGGAAATTCAGGTCAGGGAATTACAAGTCTAGGTTGAGAAGAAAATGGGTACTTAATCACTTACAGGACTGCACAACTACATTTGAGCCAGCATGAGATTCTCACACTCGTGATGATCAAAGCTGCTTGCGCTCACTTTTGGCAGTCTGAATCCAGACTGAGTGCAAACTCAAACTGGGAGCAGAGCATCACATTTTCAATTTGTCCTTGGAAGTAAAGGGTCATCCTGTTAGACCCTTCCTTCCAATTTCAAAATAAAAGCTGGGACAGTGGCGTTTTCTTTAACAAAAGAGACAAAGATTAGTATTTGGTGTCTGTATCCTCTTAAAAAATCTAAATGCGTTGACACTAAATGACCAAAATCAGATTCACTTTGTTGGCAATTGATCTAATTTTTAAGCCATTACAGCAGAGTCATTTTGAAAGTTACATTAATTTAAAAGTAATTACTAGCATAGTGGTCGTGTTAGCTTTCTGTTAACTTTTACTACTAGTGTGATTTTCTGAACCAGATGTAGGGTTTTCTTATTTCTTCTTTTTACATTTCGTGAGAAAAAGTTATTAGAACCAATATAAGAAAAAAAAAACATTTATGAATGAGGCTCATTGTCACTTCTGAACATAATGCTGCCTCTCAGAAATCAAATGAACCTGATATGGGGTGGTTGGGTTTACCGTCATCTGATCTGACTCCACGGGATTCAAAAAACTAACGGTTCAAACACATCCTACTAATAATAATGATAAAATTATTGTTGGCTGTGGCTACATTCAGAGTGACAGCATTTTCAGAACAGGCATGTCGCAAATCAGATACACCAGTATGAATAAAGTAGGCGGCGGTAAGGGGATCAGTTGTATCTTCATGAAATTGGCTGAACTTCAATCTATAGTGCAGATCCACATACCCACAATAAAATATAGGCATCAAATAAATCACATGTCCTGAATGGTCGCCAATAACTCCTTACTATACATTCGAAAGCCAATTTTCTTTTCCCTAGTGTGCATTTTAACTTTGAAAAAGGCATGACCCTGGCATTCAGATGTGGGTGTGTCCTGTTGCAGTATGTTGGTCAAAAATGATCTTATGATCTCAAGTGCTCAGAAGCTGCCAAAACAGCTGGAGAAAATTATTAGAGGAAATTCAGAAATGAGCACCTGCATGATTAAGATTGCCCACTCAAATCTGATCCTGCTCTTAGAAATCCGTGCCTGTGCGCTCTCAAATGTTGACTCGCAGAGTGAGTAGCGCTCAGAAATTGTTTTGCACTCTCTCGAATCTTTTGTCATCAATATACTTCCATATTGGCAAAGCTGATAATAGTTTTACATGCCCTCGGGGGACTATAATCATAATAAAGTCCATGCATTGGGGAATAGGGCTAACATGGCCAGGAGCGGTCTATCACTTTCATATTATTATTGCAACTGTAAGCAGCCAGCAGACAACACAGACAGATGTGAGAGCAAAACAACATGGTGGAGGTGCTCTTACCTCAGCCACTTATTTCCACATGGGAGGAAGATCAATATAGTTAGGGAGATTTACTACAGTGAGGAGAGGAGAGATCATTTACACTGAGAGCAGGACAGTGGGGTTTTTTTTCCTTTCAGTCAGTCTTGTTTCTACTTTGTTGAAAATATCTGAGCCAGAGAAAGCTTTTAACTCCTTTATTTCATCATGTGATGATAATTATTACTGCAACTACAGTGTTTGTGTTATTGATATTTGTAGCAGTATTTGTATTTAATAATAGGACTGTAAATCTAAGTAATGATTTGGGACTCAACAACACACAATTCAGTTCAGTCAGGAGAGTCAAATTGAAAGAACTGAAAAGGGGCTAGAGAGTTATAATAAAATCAATTCATTTGATATAGGATGTACAATACTCACAAAAAAGCTGAAGAGATTTATTAGTTTTTGACAAAAATGTAAGTTAGAAAATTGGCTTTTGTCACATTTTTGCCTTTTGATTATAGTTTTTGTCGACAAAACTAAAACTTCCGTCTGCGGAAATGGTTCAGCGGTGAAATTTGCGCAAATGGCGAAAATTCTCTTCGCTATCTGTCTGAACGCACATTGAGGCTACAGTGACCACCATCTTGGATGTGTATGGTTGTCATGGTTACAGGTGGCGTTCTCTATTGTCACAAGGTTAATGGAAAAGGCAATGTTTACTTGTGTCACAGTTGTACAGTAGAGTAGGAGGCAGCAGGATTTTATTGATGAAATAGCTTATAGCAGATAGAGGTAGACAGACAGGTACAGGTCCAGGTAAACATACAGACAATGGATGGATGGATGGAAAATTTTGTAGATCGAACTGTGATATGTTAACACCAGGCATTAACCTTTCCCTCATTAACATTTGTTGTTAATACCCTCCATCTCTCTTGTATTCCATTCAGCAATATCCTGACAAACACTTTAGGCTGTTACTGTCTGAGCAGCTTGTTTAAGTTGCTCCACTATGCGGGCAAGAGAAACAGTGCTTTTAAATTTTATTGTTAGCATGGTCAAACATGTCTGACCACCACCGGAGGTGGTTTGGGCGCTCAGATTAGTCTCTATTCTCAATGTGTCTTGAGTGCATTTATGCCTTTTGGTTAAGTGCTTTCTGGTTACAATCCAGTCAACCAAGACGCATGTTAATACCAGGTAATTGAGGTCACAGAGTGCTCCGAAACACTCCTTGGCTAATGGTTTGAAACAAAAATTAGTTTCAAAACATCTCAACAAAGGAGTGAAGTTGAAAATTAGTCAGCTGGCTAACACTGGCTGTTTACTGAAATGATTAATGTGCGGTGTCCTTATAATAAATACATGAAATGAAATAAATATGTATTTGGTGCATTCAGCATTGGGTACTTTATATGGTGAGTTGCTACACTGAGGGAAAATAGCTTTTATTTTTAAACTTCTGTCTGAGGACTGGAGGCATTTAGAGATTGGACTTGGACATGCTAACAAAACTCAGGGCCTCAGGTCTATTAAGGCATTCCAACAAGCTGTAATTGCAGACTCAACACCAGCATCGTGCTTTGACAGTCTATAACCCCGAGGTTATAACATCTGTAGACTGTTTCACGATATCATATGGTTTCTAACCTTACTTGTCTGATGCTTTTGCAGGAAATGTTGCGCTACAAAGAAGATTCAAGATTTAAAAGAATAGGAATATATATCTCACAGCTGTCCATGCATTTACCACTGGGAGGTGCTATGTCATCTTCACCAATGTTGGAAGAAGAGAAGCCCTAGAAGACAAGTTGTAGGTGTGAAAATCCTAGCACTGTGAATGGGCAAAAAAAAAAAATAGAAATAGAAGCTTGACTCCCTCTGAGACATCTGCCTCTATCTATCTGCTTGTTTGGATGCTCTCTTCGGTGCAAACTCACATTGGGAAAATCCACTGAGGACTTTTGCTCACTTGCTTGCCGGTCAGAGAGCCATGAGAGCTCAGTATGTGATAACTGTGATACTGTATTCACTAATGGCACCGGGTAAGCTTTGAATACAAGCATCCACCAAAATACATAGCAACTGTGTGTATCACTTTCCATTATGGCATCTGTCCTGAAGCAGTGAAGACATTTGTCCCTGCTGAACAAGGAAACAAACTCAACAGCAGTTGGAGCTGCATGTGTAAAAATGTAGTTATTATTTAAGTTTTTAGTACACGTACACAGTGTATATTCCTACCTAAACTAATTGGCATGCAGCAGGGAGCATTGGTGGTTTTCTGAAGCAAAATGTAAATAAATAAGTTTTATAGTCTCAGGGTTGATTTTCTTACCAAAGTCTGGTTTTCTGAACAGTGTCCTCTGACTGTCCAGCCACCATAGTCCAGATAAGAGAAGATCTCAGATGACTAAAATGTTGATACATTCATCGGAGTCCCTTCACTTATTGCCATGCGCTCAAAGTAATTAGCTTAAGGAGGAGCAGCAGCTTGGTGTTGGGGGCTGTATGCAGCCTGAAAGGAGTACCTGCAGACGATACCCAGGGCAAAAAAGATCATGCCAGTTAATATTCTCCTGAAAAGAAGCTTTATTTGAACATCAGTCAAAGATAAGACAGTAAAGCACAGAGCTCTTTGTACTGAAGACACAAATAGAGCCCTATCTAACAGATATCTGTCAGAGTATCAGGTGTCTATAAGAGGAAAATAAAAATTATTTTAAATAGGGCTAGTGCCTTAATAAAACAGAGGTTTACATATAATTTCAATTTTTTATACTGCCATTATTATGGAAAGCACAATAATCAGTTTAATCATAATTTGTTTGTTTTAAATGTGTAGAAAATCCGAAAACAGAAAACATAGTGACAGTATTTCCTGTTGGTAGAGACCAAAATCAGAGATAAAAAGACAGTGAATATTGGACTTACATTCATCAGGTGGCCAGACACAAGAATCCAGATGAACGCAAATGTTCCTCCGTATCTGCTGGATGTGTAAATAGGCAACAGTTTGCTAACAAGTTCGCTATATCTACCTAATATATCAGAGATGTGTTAACAGCTTGTTTCTGCTGTCTCCAAGTGGCCAAAGAGTCGTTGCAAAATGCCATAGTGCATCTATTTTGCATTTTTACTATCTGAAAGTCATCATCAGTCAGAGGCATAGACTGTATGGGCAAATGGTATCCAAACCAATGAGTAAAGCAATATTATGGGAAGGTTTTGCCAGGCTAATGCTTCTGATGGGTGGGTTTATTTGGTATGGCAGTAAATTGGTTTAAATTGTTTTTCCTTCTGTCACATGTTCTAAATCTCCATTAGAAACTGTCTGTCAAGTATGGTGTACCTCAAGGGTCAATTTTGGGACCAATGTTATTCTCCTCCTACGTGCTTCCCATAGATTGTATATAAAAATGGACGACATGACAGCTCCCCAAAAGTGGCAGGCTGCAGTATAGGTCATAAACCCTGCCCCCCCCCCCATATTAGCGGATGGGACATAGGCCAAACTGAAAAAAATCACTGAAGAAAATTCATGTCAAATAAAATTTTCCCTAAGATGGTGTCTGTAATTTTAGGTAGTTCTTGGTTCTGTTCATTTTTCTGATGAGTTTGGTTTAAATTAGTTATTTGATGCTATAAAAAGGGGGTGTGATGTTGATGATGATATACAGTCTATGGTCAGAAGTAGTGAACAACAATAAAAACGCAATTTCTTTTGAAACACAATTTTCCATTTACCGTTTCCAATGAATGATACAAAAACAAACAAACAAAAAACATACAACAGCCGTGTACCACACACAACCATCTCAGGATGGGAAAAACTGTAGCTGTCCAACTTTTTCAAGCAAATGAGAGTTTTATTCAAGTAGCTGTCTGTCTAACTTGCCTCCACAATCCATTTTGCAGCATTACACAGACAGATTGCGTAGAGCTGGTGGGCACAAAAGATGACAGATTACATAGAGTAGCAATAAAGCAGCTTCAATAATACATCAAATGAAAGTTTCAGGAGAGAAAGCAGAGAAAGATGAACCGTTCTGCACTGCGGTATGAACTCTTACCTTTCTCTCAGATGACCAACATATCACAAAATCAAAATGCCATAGGTGGAAAGATAGAACCGTCTGTGCCTGCTGGAGTTTAAAGCTGGGAACAATTTGAAGCTCCACAGACATACATTTGTCCATGAAAAGCTTAAATTATGGATGATATGGATGAATTATGGATGATCATCACTGTCAGCTTTTCTTCTGATACATGTGCATGTTCATAAATCAAAACAGCTATGTAAAAAAGAAGAAAAAAAAAGAACATACTGGATTTAATGACAGCATGCAAACTTGGAAGTAATAACTTCCAAAACATTCTTGTTGTCTTTGTTGCCTTTATTTGGCATTTGAAGGTCATGAGATCCAGGACAGACTGGGACAGAATGAGGAATGACAAAATCAAACGCAAGACCCAGCAACATGGTGGGTGCCTCACCCAGTGAGCACTCTTCTTAATCAAATAAGTGCTCAAATCTTATATGACTTGATATGCAGTCCTATTTATAAATCCTCCCTCTTAACCTTTTGCCCATCGTGTATTCATTTTGGCAACAGCCAGAGCGGCTTCGCCCAAGAAACAAGACATCCATAACAGTGCATCTGCGATAAGTGGCAGTCCATTTCCTTTCACATTAGGGCCAAAGGGAAACGTTTTTTCCGCCTCTCATTGTGCACAACATCATATCCGTCTTTCATCTAACCCAGTGACTCGATCAATTATGCATGCAAGCTAAGCACGCCTTTCTTACTCAAGCACATGAGAGCATCATGACTGATATAGTGAGGCGCCAAGGTGTTTGTGTATAACGACGGGCTGTCGTCATCGTGCTTTATTTCTCTCCTGCTTGTGGTCAGACCTTCAACCCTCATGTCAAGAGGAAACTCTTGAGTTCATTCGCTCATTTGATATTTAGACCAGAGGTGTAGCTCTACATCAACCTGCAAATGTGTCCTAAAATAGATTTTTAGTGATCCTGCATACTTAAAAGCCTAGCTCACTGAGGCTGAAAAGACTGCCACAAAAGGATTTGTGAGCTACAATATATCCTGGCATTAATGATGGTTAAAAGCCCTGAGAACCCACTCTCTCAATCAGCTTTTTAACTATCAGTGATGGGGTTATCTATGAACACAACATTTTCTTTTTTTATTTCACATGAGAGATTACTCTATTTGTGTTTTTGTCTGTGCTCTTCTCATTGGTTTGAAGGGAGCGGAGCTCAGTTGGAAAAAAGGTGACGTTCATGCACCAATATAGATTTAGCAATATTTGAATCAAAATCTGATGACAATTGTGAGGCTGTTTACGTACAGTATTTTGCAAGACCACTGTCAATTAAATCTGACCAAACCACACCCACACAGTCCTGATGAAGCAGATTATTATTTACTATTTGGTCATGGGTTATAGGGAAATATTTTTTATTTTTTATTATTTTTTAATACTAAAAAATATAGATTTATGTTCTCTACCTCCCTAAATATTTCTGTCTTTTTTTCTCTAATTGTTTAGGTATTATTTTTAGCCATGCTAGAGATATAGTTGTGGTTTTTTGGATGGATCACCACGGAATTTGGGACAGACATTTACGCCTCTTCAGGATGAATTGTGAAAACGTAGGTGATTCCCTGAGTTTTCTTTCAGCGCCACCAAATAGCTTTAATGAGATTCCCATCAGCCTCTGCTGTACTTTGTGTTTTCTGCAAAATTAGCAAATGTTAGCATGCTAACATGCTAAACTAAGATGCTGAACATGGTAAACATTATACCTGCTTACCTTCATCATGTTAGCATTGTCATTGTGAACATGTTGGCATATTAGCATTTAGCTCAAAGCACTGCTGTGCCTTAGCACGGCATCACAGGCCTGTTAGCATGACTGTAGACTCTTACTTACTTACCTTTACACTACACAAGTATGTGGACACCAAAACCTGCCAACATCCGACTGTTGAACATTTCATTCCAAACCCATGGGCCTCCACTCTTCTGGGAAGGCTTTCCATAAGATTTTAGGAACCTGGCTGCAGGGATTTGTTCCCACTCAGCCGCCAGAGCGTTACGGAAGTCGGCCACTGATGTTGGGCGATAACACCTGGCTCACATCTCATGCCTTCCAATTCACTCCAAAGTTGTTGGATGGGGTTGAGGTCAGGCCCCTGTGCTGGCCAGTCAAGTTCTTCCACATAACACTGGGAAAAGCATTTCTCTATGCACAAAGCTGGAAGCACACTATTGTCAAGCATATCATTTAATGCTGTACCATTAAGATTTCACTTATTTGGAACCAAGTAGACTTTTTTTTTTTTTCATTGCATTTTTAGGAAAAAAATCACTTTAAACATTTAACATTGTCTAGTTGGAACATGACACAGTAACACATAATGTATCAAAACTAAATACCTGACAAATTGTAATAAACACCTGAGGACTTCATACGCAGCTCCAATTAGCCAGCCTGCTCAGCCAGCGACTTCTCTGTTTGTTTCCGTGTAATAGAGTTGAGATATTTTCCTTATTAACATACCCAGTGATTTGGGGAGGCAGCTGTACTGTAATTGTGGAGGATGTGCGGAAGAAAGTAATTAGATCATTGCGATGCTATGTTTTGCCTGCAGCTGTCTGTTTTTCATCAGTTTTTCTAAATGGGTTTGTCATATCCCTCTTTCTTCGTCCGTACAGAAGTCAAATTACATTTTTACCTGTGCGTGATAATTCACTGAGTATTGAATGATGGCTGTTTAATATGCATTGGATGTGGGAATGGCTTCTACACAATGCCCACGGGGTGCTTTCGTTAAATAAATAAAGCGTTAAAATTAAGGAGAGAACAGCTAGGTGATGATTTCAAGCGATGGGGTATCTGTCTTTGCTTTTTGTGTTTCAAAATTTCACCCACAAGCACACAACTCAAAATGTGTGTTGACTCAAGTAGATGACTTGTGGTTAGTTTGTATGTTTTCTTTTGTTTTTGTAGCTGACATCCAGAGTGCTGACCACATCCTGTCTATTGTGATCTTCCCCCATCAGGTGCATCTGAAACACAGGGTTTCCATTACAGGAAGGGGTCCTATAAAATATTAAATTGTGCTAAAATGCTCTGTTGGGCAGCTGCCATGGAAATATGGACCGTCATTTGTACTCTAAACATTATCTACTTCTGATTTCTGATTTCTGAGATCTGGATCGCACAAGAGGCAGGGAGGTGGCTCTCATATGCACGGCTAATGGCTTTTCCTTTCATTACTGCCTTCCTCGGAGTGCACAGAAATTAACCTCCACATATTAAAAGACAGAGATGTCACGTGTGGAAGTGAGTCTGATAGTTTCTCTAAATAAACAGGAGAAAGAAACCTCTCTGAAAACTTCCCGAGACTCTATTCTTAGTTGAAATTAGGAGGCTGAACCTGACGCTGCCTGTCGTCTCTGGTGGTCTCAGATGTTGTTTCTGTTTTTGTCACTTCATGTCTACTTAATTAACCCTGCCAGGCCCTTTCAGAGCCCTCTTCAGCAGAAACGGGTTACCTTGGTAGCCACAGGCCACACTACATCTCTACACATGCTGGTGTGAGCAGAAGGTACTCCAAGGTGACGGCAGGGTAGATTCATCTCTTCTTTACTGAGGTATTTATAGTCATGCCAGCCTTCCTCTTTCTGCTAACAGGCACAACAGGAAGCAGTTGCAGTTGCTCTAAATTACTTAACATCAGTAAAATATACAGGACAGAACATCTTCACGTACAGATGGTTCAGTGTAAATTTAGATCTTATCTTCGTTTCACTGCAGTGCTACACGGTGTGCATATCAATTTTCACAAATAAAGAAATCCTACAGATATCCCATCAGTCCTTTGATGCCTTGCCCACTGTTTCCGCTTGCAGTCTCTGTTCTTATGTCTGATTCGTGGCAAAATTGCATCAACAAGCTTTTTGATTTCGCACAACTTTGAGCAAACTGAAAAGTATAATGCCTTCAAATGTAGGTCGTCAGTACAAATTCAGGCTAAACTAGATTCAGGACATGAAAGGAGGATGACTAAGCACAAAACCACCAAGCCTTCAGGGGTAAAAAACAAAACAAAACAACAACAACAAAACCACTGAAAATTAAGAAAACTAAAGTTAGGAATGTTAAAAAAAACATAGATAAAACACAACATATTTCACTATCAAATCACGCTACTTAGCGCAATGCGTAATATAAAAAACAAGACATGAATGATTATCAGTCCTCAAATAACCTACATTATTCAGCCAACCTGTATGCCTTAGGACAAATCAATTTTTTATCAGAGACAAAAGCTCGCTCTTCTCCTGAATCTGCTGGGATAATGTGTACTCTTTTTTTCAGAAAAGATTGATAATCGCTGCCAGAAAATGAAGTTCATTTCATTGCAAATGCTTAGACAAATCTAATATGGATCCATAAAGTCTCCCTCCGATTTATTATTGCCTGAGCATGCCTTCTGGTACAATTGGGAGACATCACAAATGTTTGATATGGCTCTGTGGATTCTAGTTTTTTATTCATAAATATTGTCTCCAGTGTTCTAGTTTAAAGGAATTTAAATCCCTAAATGAAGTTGTATTTCTGTTAAGGATTGCAGTATTGTTATTAGGAGCTGACAGGCAATTTTCATCCTGCAAAATGTGATTTTATATCCCCCTTATCTTCTCTCGAACTATTTATTTCACGAGTCTGGCAACTTGGTAAAGCTACAGCTCCAAGTGCTCACATTTTGAAAATATGCGGCTCTCTGTTCACAGTGGGAGATAAATGAGGTAAATGTTCTTGCTGTGCTCGCAGGAGTTATAGTCTGTCCCTGTTACTCCATCCAGGCCATAAACAGGCAGAAACCTGTGACACATTTAATTAAATTCAAAAGCTCAAGCTGTCAGACATTGTGTTTGGCCCTCCCTTCTTTTGATACTAATGGATGCTTGTGGTCCATAATGCCTCACTGCCAGATCCACTGTGTCAGCTCTGGGGATTGATGCTGAATAATGGGGCTTCGTGAGATCAGGTAATAAATCTGCATTGTCAGACGAAGACGTCAAATTGTCTGAGGAAAAGCAAACATCTCTAAATTGTTAATCACCCTTGAGGAGGACTGAGGAAATGAGTGTGTACACGCACATTTTAAATTCAGTTTAGAAAATGATAAAATTGCAAAAACATGTGACGGGCAATTTGCTAAACCCAGAGGTGAACAATGCTCAGTCTGTCAGAGCAAATCCTTCGATCCAGTTTGACGGAGGAGGAGAAAGAGCAGTGTTTGGATAACGCCTTGATTTAACGGGAGGGCTAGAGCAGCATCAGATGGCAGGCAGCATCTGGATGAAATCACACCAACTGTGTCTTAGTCACGAGGTAGGCCACATGTCGCTGAATGAGCACCGCGATGTGACAAAGAGCAGCTGTGCTCCAGATGAGTCAGTGCTTTTCATCTCTGCTTTGTCATACTGTTCTGCAGTGATGGACAGGTAGATAAGAGATTAGCATTTTGGCGGCAGTCTATCAGATTTCAGCGCGAGGACAGAAATCCAATTACCACTTCATTCTATCACATAAGGCAGGGGCGTGTGAGCGTGGGATAAGCTACTCCAGAGTAGAGACATTTGGAGTAGGGGGCAAATATGCGATTTAAAGCTAAATATGCAGTCATTTTTACATTTTAATAACAAATATTATGGAGCATCTTTAGTTTCTGTAATGGGATGTATTTCTGGGTGAAACAAGTGTGTGAGCAGCATGATGTAGCTCTGGACAACCACAGGGATTAGGAGCTGGATGGCACCCTCTATTCAATTAACTGATCCTAAACTCCGCCCATCCTTTTTTTTTTTTTTACTGTTGCTATATGACAACTTTTCTACAACGATGTGGCAATGTCTGTATCTTTTTTAGCCACCTACTGTAGCCACAAAATTAACACCAGAGTGGAAAGATGACCAAAATTGTTTGAGTTTGTGCTCTGCTGTGCTTTGAGGGGAGGGGTAATGCTTAGGATCGCCATTGCTTGTAGAGGGCTGTTCACCCTCACAGAATGACATTTGATTGGATACATTGTATGTCTACACGCCCGACTGCAGGATGAATCGGCAAAAATGTTACTAAAAAGGAAGAGAAATATTTATGATAACACATATCTGTGTCTTTAAATCTGCGTTAACTCATTTTATGGCCACCTGGGGGCAGCGGAATCAAGCTATAAACACAACACTGACATATTATCACCTTCTAAATTGATATGCCAAACTTGATAGCAAACAGCTGCCTATTTACTCGTCTAGCATTCATTTGGAGTTGTGTTTCTGATCACTTGACACTTGACAGAAGTCCAATATTGACTCTCTTTTAGCTCCGTTTTTGGTCTCTACCAACTTGTTACGAACTGTGGTACGGGAAGCAGGACTCAAATGCACGACTCTCAACTCAGACGTTTCAATACTTAAACACTTTACTGAAAAAACAAGAATAACAAAAAGACGTTCTCAAGATAATGCAAAGTACAACAAAAAGCGCTCACAAGGAGGATGATAAAAAGTACAACAAAAAATCACTCTTGCAGAGGAAACACTAACAAAGTCAAAACTCAAAACGCTCCAAAAAGGAGGAAAACCAAAGTACAAAGAAAAACACAAAACCTGACAGTAACTTGAGGCATGGGGGTACGCTGGCTCGCTTGGACCGACTGACATTCAAACTGAACAAGACGAACTGGCACAGGACAAGGGGAGACGAGGACTATATATACAAAAGGTGAGGGAGCACAGGTGAAACCAATCCGGGACGGGGCGGGAAAACACACAAAGGGAGGAAGTCAGGTACAGACACAAAAGGAACCTACACAATAAAACAGGAAGTGTAAAACAAGACTATATGTGAATAACTCAACTTGACGTACAAAATAAACATGACACACTTAACAAACTTCCCAGCAGATCTGCCGCGACACCACACAACTCCATTTGGTGCTGCACAGGAAGTGTTTCTCAGAGCTTCTTTAATGAAAACTGCTGCGTTTAGACACAGCGCTGGTGAGAACGGTGAGAGTGAACCAGAACAGTAAAGTTGCAGGCCGGAAAACCGAAACAATGAGCTGAAAGATGCTAGAAAGCTCCGTAGAGTTGAGGGCAACCACAGACCCGGGTGTTAATTCTCTTTGGGTTTGTCACGGTTAGATGCCATATATTAATGTGATGTCTTATCCTGACCTGACTTGACTCAGAAACACCATTGACCATCACATTCTATTACAGAGACTAGAACATTTAATTGGCATTAAAGGCACCGCACTAAGCTGGTTTAAATCCTATTTATCAGATCGATATCAGTTTGTACACGTTAATGATGAATCCTCTATGCACACCAAAGTTAGTCACGGAGTTCCACAAGGTTCTGTGCTTGGACCAATTCTATTTACCTTGTATATGCTTCCTTTAGGCAATATTATTAGGAAGCACTCCATAAATTTTCATTGTTATGCAGATGATACCCAATTATATTTATCGATCAAGCCAGATGAAACCAATCAATTAGCTAAACTTCAAGCATTGCCTTAAGGACATAAAAACCTGGATGACCTGCAATTTTCTGATGTTAAACTCAGACAAAACTGAAGTTATTGTACTTGGCCCCGAACACCTTCGAAACACATTATCTAAACATATAGTTTCTCTAGATGGCATTGCCCTGGCCTCCAGCGAAACCGTAAGGAATCTTGGAGTTATCTTTGATCAGGATATGTCCTTTAACTCCCACATAAAACAAACTTCAAGAACTGCCTTTTTTCACTTACGTAACATTGCAAAAATCAGGCACATCCTGTCTCAAAAAGATGCAGAAAAACTAGTCCATGCATTTGTTACATCTAGGCTGGATTATTGCAACTCTCTATTAACAGGCTGCCCCAATAAGTCCCTTAAGACTCTCCAGCTGATTCAGAATGCTGCGGCACGTTTACTGACAAGAACCAGAAAAAGAGATCCTATTTCTCCAATATTAGCTTCTCTACACTGGCTCCCTGTGAAATCCAGAATAGAATTTAAAATCCTTCTCCTCACCTTCAAAGCCCTAAATGGTCAGGCACCATCATATCTTAAAGAGCTCATAGTACCCTATTACCCCACTAGAGCACTGCGCTCCCAGAATGCAGGGTTCCTTGTGGTTCCTAGAGTATCTAAAAGTAGAATGGGAGCCAGAGCCTTCAGCTATCAAGCTGCTCTTATTATTAGTATTGCTATTATAATATTGCTCTTAGTATTATTTCTGTTGGTGTTAACATCAATACCATTACCACAGCTATTACTTTACATCTCTATGTGGAACTGCACAGTGCTGCTGTATGTTCTCTTTCCTCCTGCGCTCTCTCTCCCGATGAATGCCCAAAGGAAATGGTTGTTTGTGCAGCTGTCACCCCCCTTCTTGCAACAGCTAATATTAATGTCACCAGTTTATGGTAATAAAATCAGGCTGGTTAAGAGAAATCAACAACTGCATTTTAGTTTTTAATTTTGACTACCATTCAATTTCCAGCTTAGATATATGTAGAATAAAGTATTAGAAAACAGCATCATTTTAAATAAATTAAGGAGGCCTGCACTCTGCTATATAATAATAACCTGTATCTGTGATCCGTAGTTTTAAGGATATGAGCTATACAGTATGTTAAATACAGTTTGAAAATGTTCACCTGGAAGCAGGAGGTGTATGATATTCACAACTTCCTCCCCCTCAGATATTTGAGTACCTGCGCCAACGCTAACTGCTCGTGTCGATGAACTGTTTACCTTGAAATTGCTTGCGGATTTTTGCCAGGTCTATGGTTTCACAGTGCCTTCTTTTCTTACTGCTTACCACCATTGTCAGGGTGGTGGTGTTGGAGTATGATAATGTACAATTTTATAACGTACAGAAAGTTGTATATTGCTGGTTCGAGGTCAGACTCAGGAGCTGGTAATGTGTATCTTCGTTTCCACTAAAATGGCTTGTATATGTGGAATATTACCATGGCAACAGAAATAAAAAAATAAAAAATTGAGATATCCAAATTAGCATATTTGGAGTCCTGACAGTTTGAATATGAGATTAATTCTGCTTGCACTACATTTTTAAAGGGATGCGAGGCATGCCCAATAATTTCAGAATGTAATTGCCCAAGTTAAAGCCCAAGTTCTGTGGTGATAATTTGTTACATTTAACAATATATGAAACAACAGGGGAGTTTAACCAACACACACTACATTGTCTATGACAGAGTGTGAAGGCAGGCTTGACTGCAGTGACTCAGTGTTACTCCTCTGAGAGACTAAGCTATTTAAGATGAGTTGTTGTTTGACAGACTGATTGTGCAGTTTCTAAAAACCTTAAAAGTCACACTTAAACTTTGGAACAGAAAACTGGCTGAATTGGAGTGAATCGAAATCAGTGGCAAGACTGATCGGTTGCCTGGCAACAGTGTTGGCATTGGCATCAACAGGTTCTTCCAGCCTACAGCCTCTAAAGCCATGCTTAGGGAGGCCACATGAGACAACAGTATGTATACAGCATAGATTTCTGAATGAAAAATAAATATTCCTTAGTGTCATGAGGATATTATACACTTAATGATAACAGTTGTAATAGGCCAAAAGTTACAAAACATGAAAAAAGAAAACATATTTAGAGTTATGTTTCCCATTTGTAGTGAAGTTCTGAAACTGCCTTCCAGCTTTCTTTCCCTAATCCATATTGTGTTGAGATGCAAGGCTGAGTCATTTCCCAGTCTGATCACGCTGGAACATGAAGCAAAGCTGAGTTTCATCCACAGCCTTCACTCTGGCTCATCCTAAACCCCTGCAGTCAACATCTTTCTGTGAAATGTTGAATTTCCCCAAAAAGCAAACTTCACCTTTATTATTTTGCATCCACGGCTGTTACTGTCTTTGTAATCTCTATAAACAGATATCTGCATATGAATTTATATTTTTTTTTTTTTTTTTTTTTTACAATTAACACTTGAAATGATGAAGGCACTTGCAAATGACAGGGTAATACAAAATGTAAACCATACTTTGGTGTTTCATTTTTACCTCTTTACTTATGATTTCATTAAACTCTTCTTTTTAGTTTTTACAAAATGAACCGAAACACTGACAACGAGGAACATCTTGAGTAGATAATAATGAGAATAAATATGAAACAAAATTTAAATAATACATTTTGATGAATATCTAACCTACTGTTGTCCCTGTTTTATATTTGGTTTGGTAAAAGTGGTAAATATGCTTCTCCAAGCTGTCTTAAATGTTACTGTAACTTGCAGGACTCTAGTACAACTCTTGAATATGCTTAATGATCTCGTGATATTAATGCAAATGCATGCAGCGTTTGGACAAGATCAATGCAATCCCCTGTGTTTTCTCAGTGAGGACAATGGGTCGAGAACCACATGAAAAAGATTGGAGTACTTGCCTTATTTGTTCTCTTTAAGTGTCCAACCGAAAGGATTAAAATGGTGTTTGTCCCCTCAGTGTTCAGTAACATATTCAGCCTCTTTCATGTGGATGCATGTGGTCCAAGAGAGGACGTGTGAGCCCTGAGTAACACATTGTGTGGAAAATCTGGTACAATGATCAGGGACAGGTGTCGTGCTCAACTGAAGGTTTTTCATGAGCCTAAACGACAAACGCAGCTCCCTGAATGCAGCAAGACGCCGGTAATGCTGTGAAGAAAAACAACCACAATACAGGAAGTATGCATGCTGCACATATATGAACCCATAGTAATCCATGAATAATTCACGAGAAAACAGAATGAAACAGGAGTGTTTGGAATGAAATATGAGACCAGTGTATACAAACCTATATTGGATGAGTACTTGAGCTTACAGAAAGGACCCGGAGTAAGTGAGTGAAACATGACCCATGTTAAATGAAATATGATAGGGAATGAATGATTTTAAAGCTGAGGGGAAAATGCAATTGCATCTTGACTTGACACTTACATACTATAAGAAAGGTGTTGTGGTCTTGTGTGTATTTTGTGACTTTACAGTAGCATCACCTTTTTGAAGTTCCTTAATATTTATATATTCATTAAAGATTTTGCTTTGCATTCACAAGTTAGTGCTCATTTTATCCCATGATAAGATTTAAGCCAAAATAAGCCAAAATTGGAGCACAGCACAGCTCTGTCCCGGGGGGCTTGTCACCTCCTCGGCTTCCTTTTGTGGTGGCATTTACGATTCTAAGTGAATGAGTAAATCCTGTGCAATCGTGACAGTGTTTCTGGAAAGAGGAACACACTTAATGCTGCTTTGAGCAACGTTGTGGTGCTAATTCTGACTTTGTTAGCTCCGTACAGAGCCGAGTTCAGAATGTTGCTGGTTTGAGCAGTTTCACTTTCTCAAAACTAGGCCTGTTTAATCACTGTTGATGATGTTAAAGGAATAGTTTGACATTTTGAGAATTACACTTGTTTGCTTTCTTGCCGAGATAAAGATGAGAAGATTGATACCACTCTCACGCCTGTCCGGTAAATATGAAGCTACAGCCAGCAGGTGGTTAGCTTAGCTTAGCACAAAAGAATGAAAACAGGGGGAAACACCTAGCCTGTCCAAAGCACCTCTAAAGGCCAGTTCAGACCAAAGGTTCGCGACAAGACGAGTTGAAACTTGTAACTACTTGCAGTGCGCCGGTCTGCGATGTTCTGAATCCTGCCAGTTTACACCAATGCGACTAGATGAGACGGTGTATCGTTTCCATAGCAACAACGCTGTGTACTTCTGTTCTGCCGGCTTTTCAGGCGTTTTTTGTAGCTGGATATAATTTGTAGTGTCTTAAAACATGAATGTTAGTGATAGCGAGTTGCTACAGTTTCTAATATTGATGAAACGTCGAAAATATAAAAACACGAGCGGGTCAAGGTGACCAGCTGACTTTGCTATGTACTGATTGGCTGTTTAAACAAGTGACGTGCCTTACATGCTAAAACCAGCTGCTGGCGACTTAACAAACTGAGTCGCAGGCGACGCCATCAGCCGGCTCGAGTCGAGCTGAGACTTTTCCCTGCGACGTTCTAAAACAATTTCGTGTCGTCGCGATTCTTTGGTCTGAACTGGCCTTAAGGCTCACTAATCCTTAACCTTAAAGAATTGTAAATAAATAAAAATAAAAACTGACTAAAATAAAACATGAAGATTTCGCCTTTGCTTCCTACCATATTGGACCTCAAATGTGATTAGTGGTGGAGTAATAACAGGGCTGTTAACTGAATAAGGGGTCATTTCTCTATTTGCTGCTTCTTGCTGTGAAATTCCTGCAGAAAGATACAATTACCGCTCACTTGAACGGACCAATCAGGTGCCATCAGGGCCATTGTTCTCATTCCACAGGGAAAGTAATTCAGTGCTGAAAAGGCAGTGATTGCGGCGCTCCAAAATCCAACTCCAAATCCATGCTATTAGTGTAAGAATGCAACTGGAGTGTGAATGGACTGTTAATAGTGACAGACTGCTCCACTGGGACCATTACAACTATTCTGAAAGAAGAACTGAGGCCAGTGCTGTTTGCTTTCCCAGACTAATTCTTCTTTTAAATACGTTCCAAGCTTGGCTTCACCTCCGCCACTTGTCTTCATTTAGAGCCCATTTCTTTAAAAAAAAGTCAAATAAAAAAGTTTTAATCATGAGCTTTAACGCCTTTTTCTCAACTCTTAAAGACTTTGGCCCTCAAAGTGCATAATGGTTTTGATTTTAATATTGCAGACAACAATTCAAAACAGATAGGTTGCCTGTGTGAGAAACCATTACTCTCACTGAACAACAAGTCTGTAGTAGAATAACAACATGGGGGGAAAAAATCCATATCCTGTTTGTGCACAGAGGTGACTACAGGGAAAACGTGTCACAGGCAGGTAGGCGAGGGGTCAGGTTTCTCCTGCGACATACCATAACTGACCCTTTCTTTCTCTTCCCTCACGCTGAGAAAAAGGGCCAAGCACCTCAAGACCAATATGTCAGTGTGCACTTACTATTCATCTTCATTAATAATGCACGGCCTTCCATTTGAGCCAGCAGGCTGTGGAACAACCCACTGGGACACTGGGCACATACAGTTGTTCATACATCAACCATACAGCTTCCTGTGGACAGGCAACTGGAGAACCAGGCTTTTCAGACTGCTGCAATAATACTGACACAGCTTTTACCTTTATAAGCTGTCACACCACATGTATTTCATCTATGCTTGGATTTGTATATCTCATGTGCAAGGAATAACACATTTTTGCTGTAATATAGTGTATGTATGGATTAATACAATACAATCATGCCTGTAGGCATGATTGATTAAATGAGAGATTAATTAATTTTAGCTCACTGTCTAGTGACTATGTTGTTAAATGTCAAGAAAAATGTGTAAATAGACAGTTTATTTGTATTGCCCGAGTTGTGGACACATATTTTTGTTTTAAAAGAGAAATTCTGTTATATCTTTTGGCCACTGTCCATTAGATTGAATGGAGAGGATGAAATTCAAAATACTGGATATTTCCTGGTGATAAGGAGAACAACAGAAGTTGTTTTCAAAACTCATATATGATGATTTGGTTATCATTGTGAAGATTACTATCCACATAAAAAAAAGTGGTTTAAAATCAGGATTGTAAGATTTTTAAGGCAATTTTTCATCTTTTTCATGCTCTCCTCTCAGAATCATGGCAGTATATTTAATCTGCACTGTGCAGATGCAGCTCTGCATGCATAAAATGCATATGCCACACATATGCTAAATTCTGACTCCAGGCTTCCCTTTGCTGTGAAATACACCCCAACCCCCACTCTTCTTATGCAAAAAAAAAGTGACTCAAATGGGATTCAAGCCTTCATGCTGCACACCCATTCTCCAGATGATCCCCTATCACGTTTCTGCGTGAAATAATTGGCTGCTGAGGAAGCATTTTTCCTAACGTCATTATTTTCGGAGAACTGCAGGGTCCTGGTGGTCCCGGCCAATCAAGGCGCTCCAGGTTCAAGACTGAGGAGCCCACAAGTTATTAACCCAAATGATCACGGCTAACTCTCGGGAGGGAGGGGGCTGCGAATATGATGGTTATAAATCCGCTATTTAACTTCAGTGGCCGCCTGCGAGCCTGCACCAAGGACTCCTCCTGGCTCCACTGGCAGCAAGCTGCGTGTCTCCTCAGATGCTGAGGGACTAGCTCAGCAAGGAGGGTGGGGGGAGAAAAAAAAAAAAAAAAAAAGGAAAAAAGATTTCAGCACCGGAGCTGTCCGCTGCTCTTGGAGAAGTCTCAATTCCTGCCAAGGGTGAAGCTGCTTCCGACTGTAAATTTCCTCCGTGGGACTGTGAGAGAGGAAGGAATAAATAAAGTACCGTGCCATTCATCGCTCTGCGGGGCTACCGACTGGCGAGTAAAGACGCGCGCATACTTCATTCGGGCAAAGTCTTGCCATGCTGGACGGCCGGGCTTGAGACAGAAAGGATAAAGTCAGAACGCCAGCCTTTACTCTTTACGGTGAGTCCACATCGTGCCTGCTTGGCAATAGCCTATACTGCTCTTTAAAATGTTACATAACAAATTGAACACTGCCATGCGGGACGCTGTGCTGGTCTGGATTCAGTTGTTTGTATTCTTGATGTTGCAAACAGAGGCTGTGACGGGGACTCGTATAGGTGGATATGCCGGGAAACCTCATTACAGATGCTTGCATGGAAAGCATATTTAGGTCAGCCATCCACATGGGTGTGGATGCGCGCCGCGGTTGTTGTCAAACTACAGGAGTTCACATTGCTATCCCCGGTCGCTTTGGCTGCTTTTTATGTCCCTTTCGTTTCATAACACTGTGGGGAAAACATCTGCAGAAATTGGTGTGCAAAGACCAAATTCCTGGAGTTCTTTTTGGACTGTAGTTGGTGCGTCACTGGGAGAATAAGTGTTAAAGCACCAGGCTTCCTTTTTCTATGACCTTAAATAAGTTGTATCAGTGAGAGATCCTGCAACTAATGGCATGGCTGGATAATTCCTCTCTGCAGCAGTTTGGTCCAGCTGCCCTGTCCGCTTTTCCCAGCACTGTCCCATAGGGGAGTGCTGCTGTCCATTAAGCCCTCCATCCGTCTTTGTTTACAATCCTGCTATCTTCTCCCCCATATAGGTCCAAAAACAAACCAATTTCGGTGTTAACCTTGGAGCGAGTCCTGCTCCTCAGTCTGTGACAGGTCCCTGCAGCATGAGCTGCTTCACTGCCGCCTGCTCTGTGGTTATTGTCAGACTCTCTCAGAGTATATGGCTGGCACAGGCTCTCTGCCTGGCAGTGCCTGAATGCCAACGTGATGTCTCCATTCTAACGATGCATTGAGATTTAAATTCCTCCTCCATTCAGGGACTTTTTTGGTCCGTTCACAAGCTGAATTTCAACCCCCCGTATGCATTTGTTGATGCTTTCTGTTGTGCTCAGGTACAAATGCAAGGATGGGAGAAGAGGCAATGAAATGCCAGAGGGAGAGTTGTTGTTTCATGCACATAGCAGTATGTTTCTTCTGCATCAGTGCAGACCAGGGGGCAGAGAAGGGAACCATACTTAAGCCCTTGCATTTGATTTATTTGGCTCTGTGTGTCCAAGTGCACGTACATCTGCATGTTTTAAATATCTGTTAATGATTCCACTCACTCGCTATTACAGGGATCAGGGTGAACTCGTTAGTGTAATTAGTTCCAGGTCTTTGCTTCCCTGGTCCGTGGGTGAGATCTTCGGCTAAAGGGGGATTCATTCCCATGAAAAGGCATGCTTTGTGGTGCTTCCATTCAAAAAATCCCCCTCCCTCCCTCCCTCCCTCCCTCTGAAACAAGGAATGAAAAGGAGGGCTGGTTGGGATTCTAATCAGCACATAACAGTGACATCCAACAGCTTTGGGAAGGGAGTCATACAGTACACATAACATGCGCGTAAAGCCTGATACAGATTAGCTTCCTTTTCATTCTTTTATGATCTAAAATATGTGAATAATGTGTAAAATGGGGTCTTTTTATGACCTTCTTGTCCAGTGGGGTAAAAAGAACTGAAAACAGCAGATTTAAAGTGTTATGTGGCTGTTTTTGACATGTATAGCAGTGGTTCCTATCCTAACCTGGTCATCTTCAACTCAAGGGGTCCCAAGGACAAACTTAAAGGTGTCACAAGAGGGATAACTATCTCTGTTACACAATTATACTTGACTTTTCTCCAAGTTTTGCGCTTTTCTTGTGAAGCACTGGATACATTTACCTCCCCAGGACCCTGAAAATACAACCAGAGAAGGAAAAAACACTCTTTGGTTGAACTGCTAACAACAACACACACACACACACCTACACACACACACACAACACTAAGGCTGTAACCTCTGACGAGTGATTGCAAAATTGCTGGGAGCCACTGGTGTTACTGTTAAATGTTGTGTTGATACAGATTATTAAAAATAATACCCTGAAAAAAGAAATCTTGTCTCCTAAAAAAACACTTTAGGCAGTTTTGCCAAATACGTTATGGAGAAAACACCCATTGTCAAAGGATTATGTGTTTTTTCATTCTTTTGCTAACACACTAAATTAAGTTTTCTTTGAAGAACATTTGCAATTTGCAAGGTCCATCTTTAAAGGTGAAGTTATTTTAAGTAAACTGTTGAACATGCCAGTCTGTCACGTAATCACAGTGACCTTGTGCAACATCTCAAAGCGACATCCTCTCCGGTTTTCTCAGTGGCATCTGGCCAGCCAAGTGTACCTACAGTACAATGACAACAGACCTGGTTATAAAAACAATTCTGACAGAAAGGACAATATATTTCAGCAAAAAAATTTATGTGATTGAGTGTTGACATTGATAATTCTTAGCAGTGGTGGACTATTTTCCGTAGACTGATAAATGGCTGTTATGTGAGCTCCTGTAGATCTCAATAACATCCCCATGGTGACACTTGGGCAGCGGAGGACTGAATACTAATATAGACCTTAAGGTGTCCCTGTTGGCCTCTAATACATTGCTGCTTACAGGAGAAAATGGAACCAATTCAAACTAAAGATTAATTTCCTGTTTAAGCATAATATACTCAGCTCTTGCCACTGGTCTATGTGCCCAAAATAGATCCACCAACCATGATTTGTTCTCATCTGTATAAGATGCATAACTCTCACAAAATGACTTCAGGTGGAATTTCATAAACGCAGTGATGATGGAATGCCGGTCCAGTGTGTTGGACGCTATTGTTGTTGTGAACTGATATAGTGGAAGAAGTATGTTTTGCCTGACATGGTCTGGTAGTGTTACATTAATGAGTGAAGTATGGACGGACTACAAAAGGATTACTCAGAGGAGCAGAAAAAATTTGAAGAGCACTTTGGTGCCACCCCCCTCAGAAATGATCAATATTTAATCAAACCAAGATGCTCCTGAGAGCTTCATCATCTGAGAGCTCGTCACACTCAATTGCTAACATGAATCAAGAGCCTGAATGCATATTGAATTGAAAATGTTTATTAAACTCATGGACAAAAAGTATATAAAGTGTCAAATGAAGGATTCACTTCTCCATATACTCCTCCAAAAAACTGGTATTTTCTCTTTGGAATACGGATGAATATAGGAAAATCCTAGATCTTGTCACGTAACTTAAGACATATGAAAGAGTGAATTGCCGTGACACTTCACCATTTCGAGAATATTCCTTCGCAGTGCAGCTTGACAGAATAACATTTCCTCAGCCATATATGTCAGGTTCTGCCCCAAGGAGTGGCCCTGTTTTCCTTCCCTTGGACCAGATCTTTTTTTATCCAGGGGCATTTAAATCATTCAGATGGGTCTGGGAAGGAGAGCAGGGCAGCAGAGGCAGCTGCTCTTGCAGGAGTCTAGTGAACGTCAAGCCTGAGGGAGTTTTATCCCATCCTCCTCGGCTTGTATTGCCCTCAAATGTAATATGAAGGGTGAATCTGGGTGACTGCTGAGCCTCAGTGGCATCACTTTTTTTTTAATACAGTTGGCACTTGAAGGAAAGTTTGCCATGTATCCCTACTTGTGTCTGATTTTTTGTAGCTTTGGCCTGGTATGATAACATTGTGCTCACCATAGTAATTGTTGAAGTGATTTTGACACGTTTCCAGATCTTTAACAAAGAAACACGAGCAGTCAGATGATCAAACAGGTTGTAAACAAACCGATAGTTCAACTAGGCTTTCTAAATTACTTTATTTGGATAAACCATCCATCAATCTCCCAGTGAAACAGTGAACAAGCTGAGCCCCAAATTGTCAAAGTAACAGAGCATTACTAGGATTAGTAAATATAATGTATTTCAAATTATAATCCCTCACACTACTCATTACCAAAAAAACATTACTGTAATGCATTACTAAGTAAGGCGATTTTGCCTGTCTGTAAATTGTAATGGATGTTTACAACTGACAGTTCGGATAATAATGTTACAGTTTTCCTTAATTGTTTCTTTGAAATAACTTACCGAGCTAACCGAGGGGTGCGTTTAAAACCTGCATGATCATCTGACTGCTCGCATTTCTTGTCCCCTCAGGCATATTTTTAGCACTGTACTCACCAAGTTAATTGCTGAAATCTGTCAATGTTATTATTAGGCTACATATAGGAATGATATGCAAAACTACAAAAACAAGACTCAAGTTGTAATAAATGCTTTGTTCGACATGGATATATATGTGTCTTCTTCAAAAAGTATTCATGTCTTTGCTGTAGATACTCACTAGAATGCTGCCATGGATGAACAACAACACCTATCTCTCTTGTGAGCATGAAGTGCACGCAGGCGTTGAGCTGCACAAATGTTGCTGTCAGTCAGGCAAATAAAGGGTTGAGCAGTTTGACAGGCTTGCGGTCAAAAGCCTTGGGATCTCAGACTTGTGAGGCAACCAAGTGGCAGGTTACTCAGCGCAATCTAATAAACTAAGGTATCAAAGCCAGGCACTGACCCATTTGTGTCAGAAGAAAGAACTTGTGAACAGAGAAAAAAAAAAAAAAAAACATAAAAGCCCTTATTTACAATTCATAAGTTGACCTGAAAATGACAAGGTCGTCTGCATGCTTAGATATTTCCTCATCAGCAGTGGCTTCACTTCCAGCCCTGTTTGAAGAATGCAAATGGTGAGAGGTACATGTTTTTCTAGCATCCTGTCTTCATCTTCTCTCTGGCATCATATCATTTCCCTGTACACAGGCCTACATGAGTGTAAAGTTCCATTAAAATCTGTTATTGAACTGTTGTGAAAAATCAGTTGGGGCATGGTATTTATTGATAATGCAGGATAATTTCCAGCTTCCCTTTTTTTGTCATGTATGTATTGTTTTGTTCTATAGTGGATACAGTAGATTTTGACTTTGAGCCATTAGTGCGTGACTTTCAAAGAATAATGAAGTTATATTTGTGCTATTTACTGCTGGCATTGATTTGAGAGAGTGTGCGAAGACCTTGGGGCTTGTAATAGCACTTCGTTTATTGTTATTGTGTCTTATTTCCCCCCCACTGTTTATGAAGCATATTCACTTTGCTGGCCATTAAAGAACAATTTGTTTATTGTTGATTATCTCATTTGAAATGGCACAGTCCATTATCTGCACTGCACAGTAATTGAGGATCCAGCTGTGGTGGTGGCATTCAACCAATATATCAACCTTACCATTATTTTGAGCCTTGCCTTCAAGCATGCAAAAGCTTTCAAACTTGCTTTTTTCCCCTCGGGTTCATGTTAGAGAGGCGGCAGTTTACAAGCTGGTCCTTGCAGGCATCTCTGGCATCCAAAGACTGTCACTGTCCTGTCTAATGTCTGTGCCAGCGCTGCTCTGAGCCGGAATGGGAAGGTCACTTCAGTGGATAATTAAGTCCCTATAATGATCACTCTGCCATCCTGTATTGGGATCATCATACACATCGCCTCTATTTACAGTGCAAGTATGAGCTGTTTGGGAGCTTCTGCTGAAAGATTTTTATATATTCATGTGCTGCAAACAATGTCCAAGCTAGTGCTATCTTGACTTTTAAGCATGCATGGCTCTGTGCAGACATTCATGGTTCCTAGAGGACGAATCCTAATGACTTTAGCGCCACCATGAAGAAGAATGTCTTTATTGTCATTGTACAGGTACAACGAAATTAAAATGCAATCTTTAAGGTGCTAAACAATAATAAATAAGTAAAAACAATACTAAATAAGCAATAAATAAATAAAACACATACCACACACAAAAACATTAACATTCTGCAAGTATTGCACAATCCCTTATTATTGCACCATGAATTATTTTACAAAAAAACCCCAAAAAGTTCAAATTTTGTTTAGTAGTCCTATTCCTATGAGATTGTGCCTGCCGTAGATGTTGTTTGCCCAGCAGGATGTTGTCAGGACGAGTAACAACACACACACAAACAGCCACAACAAGCACCGAAAAGGAGAGCACCAAACCGCTGCATCTATGCACGCCGCCATAAGTAGTAGCCAATGTAGTAGCCAAAAAAAATGAGGTTGACATTTGTGGTTTTGAGTGAAATGTTTCAACTATTGAATGGATTGCCATGAGATTTGTGGATGCCCCCTATTTCCTCAATAGTTTCCATCATAGGTCCCCTTCCTTTTTTGGCTTTTCTTGTGATGCTTTTGTGATCAGTGCCTACTCCCGTGACCCCTCGTCACGAGTGATGTTCCCTTCTTAGATGTGTGCAAAGAGGTAAAACTCTCTGTATTTTACAAGCAAAAATGCAAGGATTTGTGAAAAAGTCAGAAAAATAAAAGATATTTCGTGGTCCAGAAGTGTTTTTCTTCTCTTCTTTTATTGTGTTCTTAATCCCCTTGGCCCCGACCCTACGGTTAGGAGCCAATGGTTTTAATTATGTGAATGCCCAGTAAAGGGATATACTCCCAAATGGACAGCAGTTGATGTCTGCATACATGGATGTGGTCATGTTGTTTAGTTGTGAGGTTAAAGTACAGTACATATTGTATACTGTACTGACCTGACCTATCTCTCTCACACACAATTGCCAAAAATATCCTAAAAATTTGCTGTACAATGTGCATTTTGCAGATTATTGTTTAATCGGAGTGTTTGGAAAGAGATCATTTCTAGAAAGATGTGCTACTGGAGATAGATAAATTTGGATTCTGTTATTGTAAATTCTTTACTTATTGTCAGTGGGCATTATGATGAACCACATTTTTATTCCCTCCTTTCGTTGTTATCCGAAAACCAATCCAAACTACTCATTACAATAATGGAACAGAACCTTTCAGCCTGAGCTCATCTGTGCTAAAAGACAACCTGCTGAGCTGATTGTCATTCCTGCAGTTAGGTGAAGAGTCTAGCCAGTGTTCCACAGGCCTGCATATGTGCGTTTTAATCATTGTATATTCTCATCATGTTGCTGTCATTTATAAGACTGCAGGAGGGCGTTGTTACTAGGATGACTGACCTTTTAAATGAAGTGGTTCTCCTTGAGGAACAGAGCATGGGCTTAGCAGTTAGTATACATGAATCTTGTAAATGTTTTTTTCAATGATTTTTCAAGTTTATTTTCTGTTTTCAGACCAGTAACTGAACACATTTCACCATTATCTGCTAATCCTTCCCTTTTTGTCCAACTGTGAGCACCTCTTCCATTCTCATTTTGCACTGTGGAACAATACAGTCCATCAACAACACAACTGAGTGATTTTAGTAAGCGTGTTAGCATTTTGGAGTGCACTTCATTTTGACATTTTACCAGTGTGGACATACGACAGCGACGATTAGTCTTAGGGGAGACAGTTAAAAAATCCTTACCTGCTGCAGGAGTGCTATGCTTCAGCTAACTTTACCTTTGACCTCCCTTTACATGAGGCGCCAGCCAAAATAGATATTCACTCTGCCTCTGTTTTATCTGCATGAAAGGAAACCAAACTAGAACAAAGAAATCAAGGAGCTTTTAATTTTGATATGTTTAAACAGAGATGACATGTCATTTCACAAGTGTTTCTGCTTTTTTTTTATCATTGAAATGTATGAAACCAGAGACAATGCAGCCTGTGTTGAAGTCTGTGCGACACAAGTGAGTGTTGTACATTCTACAGTCCATGAAGTCCACCAGCAGCCTAAGAACATAAGGCCTGGCAGGCTATTAGAGTCTGTCTGGGAGGAAGAGAGAGCGAATGACTCCCATTTCACTTCAGATAAATGCGATTGAATTTCACACAAGCACTTATGTGGAGCGTGGATGGATGGGATTGCATTTGAGAGCAAAAAACACATGTCCCATAAGTACCACGTAATCAACTTGAATCCACGACAGGCGCCGCTTTTCAATAATGGAACACGGTTGTGTCTCACTTAAGCGGAAATGAGGACTAAGTCAGTGTCTGCATCTTTTTTTTTTTTGTTCTAACTTTGCTGCACGCTGTACCACATTGTACAGTATATGGTTTCACTTAATGTGTTTAGGAATTATGCAATCAGTTGAAAATATTTGGTTGGGAGTTCCTTAGAAATGCAGGAGCTGCCTGTTAGTTTTAGAAGTGATTTTAAGATTATTTTATTGGTCTACAAATCACTAAATGGTCTGGCTCCTGACTACCAGACTACCCGTTTTAAGGTATGTACCCACTAGATCTCTCATGTCCTCTGGTAGTTCTCTCTTGGTTGTTCATATGGCCTGGTCTAAGACCTTTTAGCCACTATGGCCCCAGTCTGTGGAACGGAAAGAATAACTAGGACAATAACATTGTCAAAGTCAAATTGTCTTTGGTTTCAGACAAATGCCCAGCAGTCTGAAAGTGTTCACTTTAATAACCAGCATAAACTCATTGAAAACCTGCAGGGAGAATGACGTTTATTTTCTACTAAGACACACTGCTGGTCTTTCAAAAGAAATGTCATTCACCAACATTGTATTAAGATGAAGGCAAAGATCTCAGAGACGGATATCTCCAAACCTTTATCCCTTTATCCACATGTCAAGATGATGGGGATACATGACCTTCTAAACCTTGACAAATCTTAATGATTCTTGTTTGGCAGTCTTACCATTAAGCGTTGGATGTATCAGAACTTCGACGAGCAGTTATTTATTGCCGTCCAGACGCAGGCATCCTTCATATGATGAGTTGTGGAGAGCCCCAGACACATTAGAGCAAACTATAGATTTCTGCATTGATAGACTTGTGTGTGAAGGCAAGACAGACACGTTTGCTTATGTTGTCTCAAACATCTGCCATCATTACAAGGGGCCCTAAGGGATTTGAAATCTCATACCTGGTATATATAAAAATATGCGATGTATTTTTTTTTCAGTGTGCTGTGTGAGTTGTGGGACCTTAGTTTGCACCTTTTATATTTGCCACTTGAATCATGCAAACAAAACCCTAATCTCAGTCAATATCCACATCTTCAAGGGGATTGAACCGTGTTATGAAAATACTAGCAGCGAGCCTACAGAAATGTGGGAACAGGAGCTGTTGCTGATCTTGAGAGATTTGGGATGTTTGAGCTGTTCACTATGTACAGAAAGAGGAAGACACTCAGTAACAGTAAGATCTGATGTGCAAAGACAGTAAATATTTTGAGAGGTTGATGACCTCATCTCTGTGTTTGACTGCAGCTTGTCCCTCTCACCTTGTCCTTACTGTATTCTTCCATCTTTTGCAAGAAAAACATGATTGTACCAGAGAGTTCTTCAGTTAGTTTACAATCCGTGCTATGTACCTCTATTGGGTTGCTGTTCATTTATTCACATATACTGTATGTGTGGCAGTGATGTATTGGTCTTGAATACAAGGTTAGTTAAAAAGGTCCTGAAAACCTATTTTCTCAACCAGCTTCTTACTGTGAGGAAGGTGGTCCCACATGAACACACAATTTTCTGCCAAAGTTAGAACAGTTTTGGTTATGTCATATGAGAGATTTCTGTATTTGTGTTTTCCTCTGTGCTCTTCTTACTGGTTTAAAGTGGGTGGAGCTCAATTGCAAAAAGGTGATGTCACACACTTCCACGCACCAATCACAGTCTAGCAATATTTGAATCACAATCTGATGACAGCTGTGGGCTTAGGTTGCCAGCACTGTCAATCAAATCTGATCAAACCACACCCGCACAGTCCTGATGAAGCAGACTAGTGGACGTTTTGAGAGTTTCTCTCTTAATAAATAATACTCAGGGATGTGTTCTTTACTTGAATCTTTATTGTTGCTCATTTAGTCATGAATATTTAACGGTATATTGAAATGCTTAAAATTAAGTTTTCAGGGGTTTCACTGTTGTAAGTCAAAGTGATGATAAATTGTAAACGCAGCTTACTTGTGTAACTGTTCTCTTGTTTGCTTCTCTCTCCATCTGTCTGTAGCCATGGGGGTGCTCATGTCAAAGAAGCAGCAGGTGGAGAAGGTGCAGAAGTGCAACGCTGTCGTGTCTGCCTTCCAGGCAGGCATTAAGGACCGTCCTGCCCCAGCCAAACAGGCAGACGAAGATGTGGAGGAAAGTGAAGGCCATGCCAAACATTCAGCCAATCCTGACGAGAAGAACACAGAGGAGGCGAAGCAAGAGGAAACAGACAATAGCGCAGGTCCATCGACCTCCCAGCAGGCCTCAGCGACAGCCAGGGATGAGTGTAAGATCAACCAGGAGGCTTGGTCAAGGTTACGGGACGGGAAAGGAGTGGAGCCTGAAGACCTTGACAAGAGCCATCAGCTCACGCCGCCAACGTTCGTGCGGCCCAAAAGGGAACCCAATGATGACCAGTCTGTAGAAGTGGAGCTGGAAAAGAAAGAGCAGGTATTAAATAATGGCCTAAATAGAGCGGTGGCTAGTGATCTTAGTATGTGTCAAGGAGGATTCATGACCAGGGTGTTATTTGAATCAGGAATATATAAAAATACCTTTTACTTAGAGAAAACACACACACTATAAATCCCCAAGTCATGTCATTAAAGAAACATCTGAGAGAGTCAAACAATCTCCATAGCAACAGCAGTATTTTATCTCTTTTCCTCCCTGATGTTAGGCATTATGATAAAGCAGTTCAGCCAGGCTGTAAAGGGACTCTTAAGCTTTATTGAAACACCCTTGTTAAAGGTGAGAAAGTACGACTTTGAAGTAGTTTTCTGCAACGCTTTTTAATTCCACACTAGCTGTGAGATGTGTTGTTGTTGTGTGCGAGGGCTTTTCACAGCGTGCATCTTGTGGGCGGGCTGCTTTGGTTGGCTCAGAGAGGTGACCATGTCCAGGGCGATGCTGACTAACAGGGGATGGAGTTCACAGGAGCACTGACACCATCAGGTTTTCTATTTTGCAAAGAGTAAACACTGCCTGGCAACTTGCTGTACTGCCGATGCTGCACTTTAACAAGAGGTATAGAAATAAAAGCGTCTACCTTGCAATAATAACTGATATGTACTTGGGAATTTTGAAAGGCTGAAACTGAACGCAAATGGCATCCAATCCACAATGAGTAAAGCAACATTATAGAAGGTTTTGCCAGGCTAATGCTTCTGATGGGTGGGTTTATTTGGTACGGCACTAAATTGGTTTAAATTGTTTTTCCTTCTGTCACATTGAAAGTACTGTATCTCCATTAGAAACTGTCTCTTTATTTTGTTATGTCAATTTTATTCTCCTCATACATGCTTCCCCACAACATCCACAGAAATGGTATCGCCTTTCACTGTTATGCTGATGACACTCAGTTGTACGTCAGTGTGTTGATATTAAAAATTAGATGTCAAAAAGAAAAATTCCCCACCTTAACATTAAAACAAACACAACTCAGCACATGATAATGTAAGGATTTCAGAGTTTTGTTTATTTATTTAATTGTAGTGGATATGTTTAGTACATTCTTATTTTTCTTCAACCCATCTTAATATCTTCTCTCTTTTTTTTAACCAGTGAATAATTATTTTCTTTTGTTATTTGGTTTTTAATATGTTATTCCTTGAACTTTAAAAGCATCTCCCTATTGCATGCAAGACATATCAAAATCTAAGATAGCTATTACATTTAGGAGCACATTTATGCTTCCAAGATGGCTGAATCTTTTGCACTTTTGACACCCAATGAGCTTTACTCCAGCACTACCCTCAGGCAAAATGTCAACTGTGCACACAATACAATAGCTCACACTTCAACAGGCAGACTACAAGGGGATGAACCCTCTGGGTTTTATGACCCCATGGCCTTTCTTTTAGTACAATCTTTAAGACTTCATTCTCTTTATGCCCCACTAAGTTTAAGAGCAGCTTAAGTCAGTATGCTGCCAACACACATTTAGTACTGTGCGGCATAATGGAAATTGAAGCCTGTAGGGCAACTTTAATTGTTAGTCTTGATTTTTAGATAAATTGCTGTATCTTAGAAGCTGATGAATGACCTTCTCCACCAGTCATAGCCCCAGTTGAAAGCCCAGATCTCATTTTGACTGGGACTATGATGCAGGAAGCTTGTTGATGTAAATGGAGTCATCAGGTCACAAGAGATGGGCCATAACTATAAGATAAGCTGTGACTGAGGAAATTTGACAAGGTCTCATCTGTTATTGTGTCTACAGCCCTGAAGCCGGTACTGTGGCACTGAAATAGAGATAAAAAAACAGCAAGGATGGAAACTGACAATGTCTTCGTGTGGTTAACCAGTCAAGTATTCTGCAGTCATTTTTCCTGGCTTGACAGCTGAGTGTATACTGGCTGTAAATGGAGTCTACAGGGAAGTTGGAGAACGACTGACAATGAACATCTATGTAAGACCATAAGCTAAAAAAACAACAGAAACTACTTATACATTATCCAATATCCGTCCTACCATCAAACCACACTCCACTGATGAACTGATGCCTAATCTTTCCTCCTGTTATTCAGAGCTTTGATGGACAGGAGATAAAGCAGTATGTGTGTGTGTGTGTGTGTGTGTGTGTGAGAGAGTGTGTGTGTGTGTGAGTGTGAGTGTGAGTCTGCCTAATTAAGATGATCGATCAAGTTTGCAACAGAGATCTTAACGTAAATGACACAATTTTTCTGACGCGCTCCGTTTCCCCAGCCACCGAGTGATGAGATGTGTGACGTGTGCGAGGTGTGGACGGCCGACGACCTGTACCCCTGCAGGATCTGCACCCGGGTGTTCCACGATGGCTGCTTGAGGGAGCTGGGCTACCTGCGTGCCGAGGCCCTGCAGGAGATGAGAGACACAGCCCACACTGTTACTGGCTGGAGCTGCTACTATTGCGTAAGTCTGCACAGCTCACTGCCACCATCACTTGCCGGACAACAAACATGCAGTTCTCATAAATGCAAATGCACGGATATATAAAGCAGAAAAGGTTTCAGCGTTAACATTTGTTCCACTGTATTTCACTCAAGAAGATGAGAAGCAGCGAAGCTTATTCCACTTTACCTTGTTACTTTATATAAATACAGCATCTTCTTGAGTGATTCCATGAAAACATTTAGCATGAACAGGATAAAGGCGACTCAGAACTACAGAGAACAAGGTTTATTGCATAAACTCTAAGAATGCTAAGACAGTCCTAAATCTACAAATGTAAAACAGGTCAATTGTCATATATATCATATATACACCAAGAATAATCACAAGCTTGTTTCTTCTTGAATAGAATCAGATAAAATAAAATGCAACATTGCATGTTCTTAAACAGGTTTCTTATTTTAAACCAGTCAATTAGGGGAAAGTGGCATTATATTTATTGATAAAGGCTAGTTAGCCAGTTATGGTAATAATGACAAACTGCTGTTAAATCACACCTGACAAGGTTTTGACGACAGACAACACCTAATGTTGACAGCTCTATACTGTTAGCTGCTTGAGCTTTCACAGAGTGACAGTGCTGTGTCAGCCCACAATCCTGGAAGTCCTGATTCAGAGCTTTTAAGGCGTTAAGCGTTAAAACTATGACATGACGTGTGTAAAAGTTTCAATGGAAGATTCTGACAGTGTGTCCACATACGTCGGTAGTTCACACCACACAGCTGCTGAGCTACCTGCTAGCTAGCTGTCAGACAGAGACCAGTCCTTCTTCCTTTTTCAAACATCAAAAATGATACAGAGAGGAGTTCCTTCTTCCACAAAACCACCTTTGGCTAAGTGTAAATGTACAAGACAGGGATATACAGAGAGCATATTAACCCTACAACAGCCAATAGCCTTTTTTTCATAGCCGACATTCTGACATGTCAGAGCAGGAAAAGCACAGGTGGAACTAATATCGTTATCGATGGCTATGTTTCCTTTAGTGACATGTCAGTGACAGTGAGTTAGTCACATTAATTAGCTACAGCCGAGTACATTTGCCGGCGACAGTTGTCATAGTAGCAGGGGAAAATCAACTGTTGTTGCCTTAAACTTTCACTTGCTACAGCTTGTTAAGACACTGCTAATTATATAAGATATAATTAAACCTGTGGCTGTTGCATGTGAAAATTGCACTCTATCAAATTGCGATTTTCTTTTTAATGTCTGAGGATTGTTGGAATATGGACCATCCCTGCTGTGACATGCAGTATGTGCATGTTCCAAAGTTTGTGGAAAGTCATGTATCAAGCGGCTAGAAGAAACAGTATTATATAGCCCATTATGTAGGCTAACTACAGTACTGTATGTTTTTCAGCACTGGTGAGACAAGGACAGTTAGCTCTTTGATGTGGCATTCTAGCAGGCGATTATTATTGTTGAGCTGCCGCACATGTTCCACATATGACAGCAGCTATTGTACTGCACAACTGTAATGCTGAAACAAATTCAACAGGAGTTTTCAGTGTTTTTAAAAAAAAAAAAAAAACAATAAAGCAAACGCCCAGCTTCTCATCAGGAATTCAAGGCCAATGCCAAAACCAACATCTCTCTAGTGATCAGCCCTGTTAGAGGCATAATGCAATCTGTTTTAATTCAAGCATTAAACAGCTGAAGAGTGCTTTTGCTGGAGGACCCTTCAGAGTGGAGTAGGGGCTTCGCTGTCTTTCGCCTGCCCATGAGAAGCGAAATCACCTGCCAAAGTTGCGCTTAGAGGGGCATGTTTTCACACAATCTGAGAGAGGACACTGAAAGGTCCTCTTTATTTGGCTGGCTCCTTGTTCCTCCGTGTGTGAGGAATAGGGGTGGCAGGAGACAATTCAGTGAGGGAGAGCAAAAGAGAGAAATGTTTTATTTAAATTGTGAATTCCAGTCCTCGTAGCTAAAGAAACCAGCTTTTTTTTTTGTCAGCACATGTCAGTCAGCTGCTACAGATCCCCCTTCTGTCGCATCTGACATTTAATTTCACACAGGCACCGGAGACTGCTGCTAGCAGATGGGCCGAGTTTCCTTGAAAGTGGATTTACAGTCAACCTTCAAAGCAGACTGCTGCATGTATGGCTCAATGGCAGCCAATCGGACGCAGGCAGGGTTCATGAAGTGACCCTTCTTTATAGCACTGACTTCTTTTTTTATGATTGGTGTTAGCGTGTGAGGCTCCTAACGGCTAATATCCTGGGGTCATGCTTTAGTAAAAGTTGAGGAGTTCCTGTAAAAGAGTGCATTTATATCAGACGTGCAAATGACACGGAGGAAGATAAGCATTTATTTTGAGCCCTGTTTGTGTCCACTATGATGAATGTACGTCCTATAATCACTCTCTTTTTAGCTTTGGCTCGTCTACCATCAACTCATGAGAAAAATATCTCACTCTTTAACTGCAAGATGATTTCTGGGAAGCTAGTATGCAGGTTTATCAGAGCTTTTTTAACCGAAAAACATCTGCTCCTGCTGCAGCTGGAAATGAGGTTAATGAGAGCGGAGTTTGCACAACAATGAGCAAAAAGGTACTAAAAGGCTCCACCGACGTGAGTGGAACTGCATGGCTGGGTGCTAATTCTCTTATTTTATGACATAATCTAGTAGTTATGTCACCCTTCACATCACACAGTCATCTGATTCATTGTTCACATAGAAATATCGATTTTTGCAGCTTTGAAATCCATAAGAAGAATATATATTTTTTTATCTTCCTGCTCTGGCACTGAACCTTAATTTGGGTTATTTAAAGCTGTTTGAACACGCAATCAATGCTGTCATTTTTCTGAACAGGACAGTCTCATATCTATTTAAGCAAGCTGCCAGAATAAGATTAGAATGTGTTGCTATTATTATACTTTCTCCCCCAGGGGCCTTTTGTGTCTTAGAGAATCTATTTTCCAAATGCTGTCATTGGGTGTTGCATAAATCACTTTTAAAGTTACTAATTTTTGACATAATATAATTATAGCATCCATAGCAGATGGCCAGTTTCATTGTTTTGCAGACTGTTGGTATTATTCGGGGTAGCGCGTGATGAACATAATAACACTGCAGATTAGAGATGCACAGAAACGATGTCTGGCATAGAACAAAGGAAGCAGTTTCCTGATGACAGCATGATACTTGTTTTTGTTCTTTATTGATTCTCATCTCACTTGTAGAATGACAAATGGATACTTTATGAATTTCTGATTAATCAGGAGATTAACAAGATGCTGCACACTGAGCACAGTAATAAATATAATGATAAGAAAAACAATTACAAATAAAACAAATGTAGGTTGGATAGTACAGAGTGATACAGCAGATCATTTTGAATATTTTCCACATGACTAAGGAAAATCATTTATATTATTGGAGGTGGAATACATATGAGTAATCTCAAATTATCTACAGTACCTCAAAAGACAAACATGACATTTAATTTCACGTGGGCACTGGAAGCTGAACTGGCTGAAAGGGATTTCGAGCTTGATATCTGGTGTGAACACACTGTGCATGAAAGAGTATGTAGCTGTTTCAATACTATTATGTACGGAAGCCGAGAACGGCCCTGCTTGCAATTATTTGTTTAATGCCGTTATCTCGAGATAACGAGTTAATTATCCCGTTATCTCGAGATAAAGGGCTTTGTTATCTCGAGATAACTGTCATGACTGTCGGGGAGGATTCATAACTGAACAGAGGACTGATCTGAATGTTATCTCTGACAGAAAGACACAATGCAGTTTCTGCCTGTGTTAGACCTCAACTGAAGTACAGTCTGATGTGTTGATCAGTAATGGGTAGGCCTACTCCTTGGTCTGACATTTGCAGTTTAACTCAGTTGCCGTCAAGACGTCATCTAAGCATGCTGGCATGGCACTCCTGATCACTGATTAACAATGAGAGGAAACGGCCTTTTGTTTTCTCGTGATAACGGGATAATTAACTCGTGATCTCGAGATAACAAAGCCCGTTATCTCGTGATAACGGGATAATTATCCCGTTATCTCGAGATAACGAGAAAAAAAAAATTGCAAGCACGGCCATTCTCGGCTTCCATAATTACGTATTAACTTACATTGCCCACAATAATGGCACAGGATCCAATTAACTCAGCGATACATATTAGATTTTAAATCTTTGTTATCTATGGTGCTACAGCTTTGTTTCACAAACTATATTTTATTCTGAACTCGCCATCCTTGCTTGAAATTTATCCATGTTTGGCTTTTCAATGGCCTTTGTGTTTGTACAAAAACTGTGAGACTGCAGACAGCAGTACAAAACAATGTGGAAGAAAGCATGGAGGGTTTTTCAGTGTGACACCTAACAGTCTCACTCAGCTTAGGCACTTTATTCTAATAGTTTCACTCTGTTAAAATGATTATATTATATATATATATATATATATATATATATATATATATAAATAATAAAATCAAGATTTTAACAAGGACACAGTGTCCCAGACTGCATCCCCACACTTTTTTAGAGCCCTGCAGACAGGACGTGAGTTTATTATCCTGGTCTAGTGTTTCATCTTTAGATTTCTTTGACCTTGGAATGCCCAGTAGGGGTGAATATGTGTAGGTCGATCCTGAATGAGTGAGCGCGCAGATGGAAGGAAAGGAAAATCACATGAGTCAGTTTCTGCACATGAGTGAGATCCCCGTATCTATTAGGGCGCTTCAAAGTATTAACTAACTTTAGCACCACCACCCAGTTGCAGCACCCAGACATTAGCAGGAAGGACTGGGTAGTATTCAAGGCAGTGCAAATAAATAAATGAATAATTAGCTACACATACAGTACGCACTCTTGATCTGTAAATGCAGCAGACAGTGGGGGAGCAAAGTGTTGGCAGTTACTGTGATCTCAATGACAGGCTGAAGAAATGCAGGAGGACATCAGGCAGCTTGTAGGCGCACATGTTCAGCTCCCAGTGGCTGATATAATGAGGCCATGTGGCCTTGTTGGTTTGTTTGTGGGTGAATCGAACTTTTCTGCATAGAAAAGGCTCATCTTATTTTGTTCATAATTAAATGGAAACACCCGTATTTCGCGTTTGTGTCATTTGTGTTCATTATTACCACTGGTCATGATTACATCGTACTTGCCTCCTCTGTTGTAGATATTTGGGAAAGGCAGGCAAGAATGATGGCAGCTTTAAAAAATACAGAAAATCATCTCAAACAGTTGTCTGAATTTTCTTTTAGAGTGTGACTGAGAGTTAACACAAAACACAACGTCTTAGTGCTATAAATCATACTTTAGCATTTCTAATAATTGTTGGTTGACATTGACATATCTGCTTATTATCAATCTCCCCATTTCATATTACATATCCCTTTTTGATTTGGCAGTTATTTGCTGAGCTTGAGGGTGTTTTTTTTCCATTTATTTTCTAAGGGTGGGCGGTTGTGCATTTTAATTTAGATTTCATAACGTGGATTTTATGAAGCCCTGACATATTGTAACGGTCATTAAAGACTATGTAAACAAACTGGAATTGACTTACCTCAATAATCCCAGAGGGATCATTAAAGTTTCATCATGCCACTTATCTGATAAATAAATAATGTACAAATAATATACACATATAAATATTCAAATCAGCGTCTCCTGTGATTTTCCTTTGCCTGTGGATTTGCTGATGTCTACACCAGGCTGGGAAGAAATGTATATATTACACCTTTACATCAATATGACTTTCATATTCCATAACTCTGATTAAATGCCTAATTTATTATTTTTTAGCCACATAACATTTTGATATAATTACATATATAATTGAAATCTGTTATTTTAGGTAAGCAGATGCTCACACTTAATTAAACTTTGCCCTTTGTCATTAGAGTAGGATGAGTGTTCACTAGTTATAGACACCTGGATTCAATTGTTAGAGGAAAAAAAACACGATAATATGTACCAACATAGCACATGGCGTATTTTTGCAATTAAGTGTTTTTTCATTACATGAAAATTTGGGAAATTTTAAGCCTCTATGCACTTAAATGTCTTAATTGAATTTAATTGGAAATCTCCCCTCTCCCTGGCTTTCATTTACTAATGGTACAGTTATGAAGAGATTGTGAGATAGACCAGCACATCATGTGGATCACCTGGGAAACAGAATAGTTGCTGAAATGGGCTCACAATCCAATACTTTCTATGCTTGTGGCTAATTGCAGGGGGCCCATCTGGGACCAACTCCATATAATTACAGCACGCTCACTTATTAAACACCAAGTAATGTAGCCTACCACTTGACTATAAAAGAAATTGTGTGAGCATCACTTTTTGTATTAAGTGCAATCTGCCCTCATCTCACCCCTTTCTGCAGGATAATCTGAATCTACTCCTGACAGAGGAAGAGATGTACAGCCTTATGGAGACCTTCAAGCAGTGCAAGATCATCCCAGGTGAGGCACTGAATCGAGGTTAGGAAATACATTTAGTTAAAGTGTGGCAGGAGGTGGTGACACTGTCCATTACTTTAAACATTTGGCAGGTAGGGAATTAGTTAATATATTTTTAGGGATGGCAGTGTTGGTTGGTGCGTTGGTCCTTCACTTTGGTTCAGACTGAAATATCTGAATTGCGAATTGTCCTCTAGCACCATCATCAGGTCAACACTTTGCAATAATAATACACTGCAAAATAATGTCATTCCCATCAGCATCAGCTATACTTAGTGTTTAGTGCTAATTAGTGAATGTTAGCTTGCCAACACGCTGAACAAAGATGATGAGCATTGTAAACATTATACCTGCTAAAGACAAGCATGTTAGCATCATCATTGTGAGCATGTTAGTATGCTGACATTAGCACTTAGCTCAAAGCACTACTGTGCCTATCTACGTCCTTACAGAGACGCTAGCATGGCTGTAGTGTTTTTATATTTCCATAGACCTAATCAGTCTCATTTTCCATGTTAGTTTTTTCTTCACAAAACATAAAATACATACGAGAGGAATAATAATAATAAAAAAAAACAACATGTTATTCCAGTTAATCAAGACAGAGTAACAGTCACAAGCCACCATCATCCGGAGACCAGTACTGCCTCTTTTGCTTGCCCAAGACTTTTACATACATAAATAACTATAATATTAAACACATAGATGAATGCATAAGCCCCTGGTTGCCCTCTCCAAGAAAAGTGGACTCCTTGACTTTTTTTCTTATCAGTCTTGACCATGTGTCTTAAAAGAAAAGGTTTGTAAAAGAAACATTTTGTGTACCCTCGCTGTCTTTTCTTCCTGCCCATTGCTGTACCTCTGTTGCCTTTGTTAGGCTCGAGGTCCATGTTCCCTTACGCTGCATCTTTTTTTATGTTAGTTGAGCACCAGCCTTCTTCTACCATCTCAGCACACCCTTGCCTGGTCTATCAGGCCGGTCAACTTTAAGTCCTACATTTAGCAGAAGAAACAAATGAAGCTCATTGCTGAAGGTTAGTCAGAAATGTGTTCACCTCACAGAAAAGTCTACTGCATCCACTGTTTTGTTCCCTTTGAATTTTTTTATTGGTTTGCTCAGTCAGAGTTATTACATTATTTTCCCTCACCCATGTCTACTTCCAAATGTGTGGTATTATTCCGTGGCTTGGATGGAGGGCAATCAGTGGGAGGTGGTCTTGCCATTGTAGAGTATGAGTCACCATAAGTTAATTATATCTGGAAGATTGCTCGGTGACTAATTAGGCCTGATGTGATTAATTGTTCCTTGCCGCTGTAGAGTCATGCCTGGTGTCAGATGAGCTGCTGCAGTACCGCCACTTTGCATCCAAGCAGCAGTTTGATAAGGACCTGACTGATGAGCAAGAGGAGGAGGTCCTGGCCCAGTTTGCAGCGCTGGATCCTGAGAAGAAGGGTCACATCGAATGGTCCGACTTTCTCTACTTTGAGTCTCTGGTAGTGTTGAGGAAGTTTCGCTCAGAGGTGAAGTATTACAATGAGGAAACAAATTGAAAATATTCAAAACATAATTATAAAACAGCTCAAACACTCCCTGATTTTGCTACAGCATCCAATGCCGCCCCGAAACCCCCCAAATTTCATCCTCACTGGTGATGCATTGAAACTCAACTGTGACCTGTGTTGCACAAAGTAGGAAGAGTAAACTAGGAAGAAATACTGGGATTTGGGAGTGCTATTGGGCACTATAAAAGGTGCTATAGAGGAGGCTAAGAACCACCCAACGCAAAGCATCATCCATTACAATCATGGAACATATAAAGGGTATTATCCCGCTTATATCATTCCTACTAGCTAACAAAATGCCATATGTAATCAAATTAAAAATCTGATGTTTGTTTACTTAAAGAGCTCATTTTAATTTCGCTTTCTCTTTCAAACACCATGAAATACAGTTCCTTAGCCTCAGGAAGCTAGGCAACATCAGACTAAACAGGAAAAAAGGGTCACAGGGCTGAGCCAGGAGTTTTAAAATCCTGACAAGTTTTGAAATGGGGAGAAAAAGACACGCTCAAATTATGACCATACTCATCCTACGAGAAAAGAGAGAGGCCTTTCCAGCTGAGATAACGTCATGTAGATCTCACTCACTCACACACAGGTTACCCCCCCAGACAAAAACAGACAGGTTAACGAGTCTGTTGTCTCTCTTTAACCTCCCACACTTACCTGCGACGTCTCCACATCTCTTAATTTTCTGTTCAGTTAACTCAAAGTAACCGTGTTTACATGCTTTCATTCACTTTGTGATGTACAGCAACTAGACAGAGTAATGAGAAGGTTTGCCTTGTCTCACTACTCAAAAATAAACTCGTCTTGCAGTCATTCATAGCTGCATTTTACATTCTTTCATTTACTGTGGCAGATATTATGAGATAATATGTATTGTGTTACTGAAAAAAAGGTTTCCAAGCCTTACTTAAACTTGCTTAATGTTACTCCACTGTAACATCCCAGTGCAGAACTCTAAGTTCAGCTTTACAAATTGAGAAAAGGTATCTTCAAGCATTGTTGGCTGGTGGGGTGCCAGTGGCAAAGACATACCTTCCTCTGGTCAGCCAAAATACTCTCTAATCAGCCTTGTAGAGAATGCAGACACACGGGTCAAAGAATACATTATGTTGAGGTTAGCTTGATAGAAAGGTTCAGGGACGAATGCCACAAAAGTTTTGGCTTGCATCCACCTGCCTGAATTACTCATTTTCATTGTCCCTTGATCACCACACAACTGTTTAAATATTGTGCTGTGTTTTTGGCTCAGGAGATTCAATTTGCAATTTGTGGACTGTGTGTGACTCTGGGGTAGCATGGGGTAAAGCACTGCGAGCAGATTATGTCAGTCAGTGCTAATGTGATTGACAATGATTAAGGCCAAAGAAATCGGCCCTAAAAATACCTTCTCCAGGCCCTTAAATTACAGCAATCAAAAAGCATAAAAGGGGAATGGAATTACTATGAGTGATTTAAAGGAGTAGATCCGGGCCACCTAATCTCAAACACTGTTTGGATTTTATTTTTCCCAGAACTCACTGGTGCGTCTGTTGACTGCCAAGGAGAGAGACAACGCAAGGTCAGTGTTCCTGGGTCTGGGTCTGGATAAAGATGGCGTGATCACAAGAGCAGAATGCCGCCAGGCCCAGCAGTCCTGGTTCCACAAGCTCAACAAAGACTCGCAGTCTTGCAATGTGAGGTGAGAGTTGGTAGATCCAGTCAGTTCTATGCCCAACAGTACATGATAAAATTCAGACCTAGAACATTAGTTTGAATACTTTGAGAAAACAAAAAGTATTCCATGTCTAGACTGAGATACAAGGCACACGTTTTTGTACAAGTCAGGCAGGAGTTTGGGGAGTCAGGGTCTCATCTGTATGCAAACTGCAGCTGGCAGAGGGAACAAAGGTTTGGCTGCTTAGGGGATAGAGACAGTGAGAAAGAAGACTGGAAGCAAGATAACAAGCTGTTCTTGTCTCATTACATATGCTTCCTCTGGTTGACAAAATCCACAGTAACAGTGTCCATTTTCGTTGCTTTGCAGATGACACGCCGCTTTACTTGCCTAATATATGAAATGATATATTAAATGATATATATATATATATGTTTTATTTATTTTTTATTTTTTTTACTGTAAAGCATCATGTAGTTTAAAGCAGCCATAATTGATATTTTTATAATAACAATGTATCAAATGACAATGTGAAAACAATGTGACAATGTGAGGGGTTCGCTCATGGTGATGAACCTACAGAGAATTATCACCTGAATCTGCAGCTCTCCTCGGCTTTATAGAGATTTAAAGTGATTTTTAGCTCATTGTTTAGCTTTCCAGCCCACAACTACGGTCTTGGTTCACTCTCACGGCTCTGATAGCATCGCAGGCAGCTGTTTTCAGAGAAAAAGCTCTAAGAGAACCCACTGTACACAACCTGCTCAGCACCAAACAGCAGACAGATACTGTTAGCAACTAGCTGGTGAACATAGTGGAGCTTCTAGCAGCTAAAGAGCCAGATATTTCCCTCAGGAGTTAGTACAGACCAAAAACAGAGATAACAGAGGGGGAATCTTAGACTTATATTCATCAGGTGGACACAAACATGACTCCAAATGAATGATATGTTGCTCCATAACTGCTGGATGTATAAATAAGCAACTGTTCGCTAACAAGTTCATCATATCAACTTAAAAGGTTTTGATATGTCAGTGTTGTACTCAACATGTTTCCACTGCCCCCAGGTGGCCAAAAAAGTCAGTCATTGCAGGTCTAAAGTTTCATTATCGTATTGCTAAGATGGCAGGTTCAGCATCATCAGCATGCAATTTATTTTGTTGATCTACCCTGGCAAATTCCCTTTGAGGAGAAAGGCCTTAAATCACATTCTGAACTCATTAACTAATTGTATTTCACCAATGTGCTCGGACCTCTGATGAACAGGGTAATGCCAACAAAAGTTCTTTGTATGCAAAACAGCAAAGCTCATGTTAGCTCTAGAGATGGGAAAATTAAAGTTAACACAGGCATACTTGTACCACTGCGTCTTTCGTTGATTACATCATTTGCATACCATCCCGCCTTGCTTCCAAGAGAATGAAAGGGAAGATAATATTCATAAATTAAATAAGTAAACAAAAATAAATACCACAAAAAGCTCCCCAAATTATACTTTCAGCACAGATTATACATGACATGAACTCGCAGAGAGTTCAGAGTTGTCCTCCTGCAGTTTTTGCACTGGTGTTAGTATTTATTATTTAACACCTTTTGGGACTTGTTGGACTTTTTGTTTACCTCCCTCTCATTACGATGTCACTGAAAATGTATGACTAGCCCATGTGCACTGTAATAAGACAAGACAGGCGTAACAATGTTGTTTCTCTTCCCCACTGATGAGGAGCTATCAGCTGAAACAGATCTCTGAAGAATCAAAGGCATTGTTTTTGACTGGCACATTGATCAGTGCAGAATGCAATAAATGCTCACACCAGTGCGACGCTAATAAAGAAATGGCAAAGGGGACTTGTGATGAGCAATGAAATGTTTCTCAAATAAAATGTGTCTGCATCTCTCAAGTCAAACATTTAAATCATGTCAAAACAAGTACAGATTGAAAAGTAAATGTTGCCAGTCGCTCCTCTCATATTAACGCCACTAAAGTAATGCGTTTCATTCGATAATGTATTCTGAGCTGCAGCTCATGTTGTTAGCAGGCACTTAGTTCCACGCCAGTTTGATGCTGAGCATGACTGAATTCCTGCTATTAATAAATTGTCCCGTATTAGATTGATGAAGCTGGTTGCTTTTGCTCGGGACTCTCCTGAACTATGTTTTTTGAAGACTGTTGAAGGCAGACTCAGTACAGAACTGTTTGCGCTTTGTTTGGCTGAGATCAATTAAGGTTCGGCACCTGAAATAGCTACAGGGAATGGACACAATAACTCAAACATATGTACAGTATAGGGCAATCCAATACAACAACCCTGCAACAAATACTACCCTCGTGAAGCTTTTTGCTGATACTGGATCAAAGGAGGGACAAAATATTCGATACATTTCACAATATGACGCAATCCGGTGCAACTCCACCACAAAGTACAGCCTCGAAAATGACCATAGAGTTGAATCAATACCTCTCTGACAAAGTCTTAAAGATCGACCATCATAGCCTCAAAAAAATTACTGAGTCATTACTGGATGAATATTTTACTGGATTGAATTGTACCTCTGTTGTTTTTATGGTGTGCATCCCCTGTAGTCTATACTTAATGGTTAATATATTATAATATATAATATATTAATTTATGGCAGAAAATGCAATAAGGAATCACACTCAATATTGTACCATAGATGGGATATTAAAGAGAAAAAAAATCACTGCTCCTTTACAAGTTTTATACTCACAGACAGACCTCATCTGAGTAATAATGAAAGGAAAATAAGCTGTGATTGACTCTGAGGTTACATTTGTTTGTACTCACTTGACTCGTGCAAAAGTAGCAATACCACAATGAAGATGTACTCCATTACTAGTAAACGTCCTACATTAAGTAAAAGTACATATTAAAAGTACTCATTATGCAGAATGACACCTTTGAGATTGTTACATTACTATTATAACTGATTATTATTACTGATGCATGCAACATGTAAGAAGTATTTTAGATATTTTATAAGCTCACCATATGTTCTGTATGTAAAATCTGCATAATAAGTGGCAACTACAGATAAATGCAGTGAGGTAAATTATATAATATTTCCCTTTGGAAGTACAAGTACATCAGATTTGTACTGGAATAAATGTACTTTCCACCACTGCGGTGTGTGTACTCTGTGTTTGTATGCGTGCGCATGTGTTTGTTAATGCTTATAACCTCTTGTGCTGTCAAATGTACCATTCCATCCCTCTCACCTATTCAACATGCGGCATTCCCCACAGACTCATGGGACTCTGCTCTATGAATTGTGGGTGAGTGTGACTCAGCGCTGCATGGCTTGTCTCCTTTTCCTCACTTCAACACCCTCGAGCGCTCTGCAATCCTCAAGGATTCCTCAGACAACCCAGCAATTTAGATTTCGTTCGTAATTTAACCCTCGCCCTGAAGAAAGTGAGAACCCTCTTAACCCCAAAACTGGAACTCTTTCCGAACATACAGCAATCAAAGACGCATGCATCCTTGAATGAAGTTTAATGAGCAGAATGTGAGCCGTTCACATGATGAGGTCTTGTTATGCTGAGGCATGGATAAGATCCAGGCTGGCCTCTAATTATAGGGATCAAAAGAAAGCCTTTTGTTCTCTTTAGAGGCGCTTCACTTTAAAAGCCTCACTTATCAATGTAAGAGGACACTGGAGCAAAAGGGTGTGAGTGTGCACTGTTCACATCAGGTCCACACATAACACTGAAAGGCAACCTAATTCATGCTCATTAAAAAGCAAATATCAAATGAGTTAGAAAACTCTGCTCCCTTTGATCGCTGGATTATAGACATTACCAAGCTACAGTGTGAGAGTGAAAGGGAGTTTTTCAAGGAGCCATCAGTCAGAAGGTTAATCAGAAGAGCTTCTATCTGACTCTGACAGATCAAAAACTCATGACTCATGTAGGTGTGGAAGACAGTCATTTGGGTTTCTAGTGACACTGTCTTGCTCCATATTTTATATAACCTATTTGATTTGGCACCAAAAAGAAAATACAACCAAAAAAAGAATTTCTTCAGAAACAGTAGTTTCAACAAAAAAAATCTTAGCTCAAGCTCCACCCGCTAGCTTTCTATTAGCTCAAACTTAGCAAACACTGTCTGCTGAGGAAGACCGTGAGATGCGATTGAAAGTGCCAGAAAAGCTAGTAAGTTGACCTTGAATAAAGATTTTTTTTGTTGTTGTCAGAATTGACATTGCGCTAACCCACTGATTTTGGACTGTAAAGTCAGTATCTTCAACAAGTGTCTTCCTAAGGTGGAAAAGAGAGCATCAAGAATAGTGCTGAAATGATTAGTTGATTGAGAGAAGATTTACCACCAAAACATTTTGGTCATCAATTAATCATGTAAGCCAGTCAATCAAGCAATGATCGAAACATGAGAAATTGATGGAGATTTGTGAAAGTAAAATTAATTTCATGGAGCATAGGCTTGTGGCTTATACTTTCCATTTTTTTCCAAAGTTGAAGTTTACTGTACAGAAAAGACTTCTTGCCATCTGTTAAAGCTGGACTAAAATTAGTTGAAAAGTTTGCCATTTGTTGTCTATATTTTCAACATATAACAGTGATGGCGGTTTGTCTACCTCCGCCTACAGCTCGGATTCATCTAGTTACAGTGAAATACTGACTCTGTGAGCTCACCAATATTCCATATAAATTAGTTTTATTTGAACGTAGGAATTACAGATGTGGATCAGAAAATGTCCTCATATACCAGTAATATCACATTGGTTGTTCAAAAAGTTGGAAAGGAGAAATCATTTAGGGTGCCTTTGTCATAGGAATTGGAAATATCTTGTGCTTTCATTGACTCTTGTTGAAGCCTACTATCTAACTCATTATTTTCTGTCTGTTTTTTTATTCTTTGTCCTCTGGTACAGTATAAGTCATGTTGGCCCCATATGTGAGAGCAGTCCAGCCAGCTCTGGCAGTGAAAGGAGCAAGACTGATGAAAGCAGGTTTGTCCTCCTTATATTTTTAGAGTGTGTGTGTGTGTGTGTGTGTGTGTGTGGGGGGGGGGGGGGAGACACAATTATTAGAAACACCTTAAAATATAACAGACAACAATTTGGTGAAGCTCTCTTCTCACAGGCATAGCCTCTAACAGGCCTGCAGACTCCCCTCAGCAGTGACATTTACATAAACTTGTTCACCCTGTAAGAATAAGCCTAGACTTTTCCCACTGGACCAGCCTACGTATGGCTGTCGTGACCCTGCAGTGGTCCCTGCTGTGCAAAGACAGTAAGTATTTCGTGGGCAGCAACAGTGGGGATTCATTTTGAGTGAGACGATGTAACCTAGAAGACTGCACCGTGGATGGTGATGACCTTCCTGCTTCAGGCTTCGCTGCCCCTTGCAAATTACCTCAAACTCACTTTCTAACTGCCACCAGATAATGAAGACAAATCCTCTGTGACATATCATGATTTGAGACTTTTCTTCATGCCACATTACAAAATTGTGCAATAATTTTGGCTAATGCTCAAGCACTTCAGGCAGCGACTACAGGGAACCACAATTACAAAGAAAGCTACTCGAGAGTCTTATTAAGTTGAATACTAATTAGCAGAACATGCTTAGACAGATGTCTAACAAACAGTGTTTTTATAACTGAATTTTCAAAGCAGCAGGAGGCAAATTACAGCAGAACAGAGGCCAGATACTCTCTATAGTGATATTACCAAATAATTTGCACTGAGTGGTTACTGTATTGTATTGTAAAGTGGTGTATGCTGTGCGGGATAATGCCTGCACATTTACATATTTAGTGTGGTTATAATGAGCGAGACACTTTTAACAAAGAAAGATCAGAATTAGATTTTTGAGTGTGGCCAGGAAATGGCTGGTGTTATTTTAAATTTAGCTGATTGTCAAAACTTCCATGAAAAGACAAACCCAACAATGTGTTAGTCCATCTATCAGCACTTTCCATCCTCTATACCATGTTGAATGGCCCATTTGTTCCAATGATGACATTAATCTTTAAAAGTGGGTCACAGATATTTACTTTAATTTTTTAAAAGGCCTACATGATTTCTTAAAACAGCTGGGCACTGTAGTTTTCATCAAATATTACTAAGACATGACTAAACAATTCATTTGAACTATTTTCAGCCGCGGATAAATACACATTTGATGCACTATAGTGAGTATTTGTGGAACCATGATGGTGAGTGTAGGATTGACTCAAAATGAACTACAGTGCCCATGTTCACTGTAATGAAGGAACGTGTCACTGGGTGCAGCAGTATGGCTCATTGATGTGTTTAATAGTTTTTGGACAACAATGGAGGTCTACGGCACAGACGGACAAGGTCTTTGGCTACATAGGCAATACTTGTTAGTAGATTCAATTCATTGTTAGTTTTGGTCTTTTCGTGACATTTGTTGACCCTAAAACAATATAGAAAGCATAAACTATAGTCAAACAAACAATACCCTTTTTACTATTGTCCTTTCTTTCTTGTACTAAGTGTTTCATGACTGTAACGGTTTGCAACCTCATCAATACAACTAATTTTAGTCATAGACTGAAAAGAAATGATTGCAAACAGTGATTTTTCCTCTTTATTCAACAGGCCAGTGACCTGGGCAGACTTTTTAAAGGAGAGTGCCATCTATATTTTGGCTGCGCGGCCCAATAGTTCTGCCATGCACATCCGTCTGCCTCTATAGTCCAGGATCCTCCACTGCACCCCAGCAGAGAGGGAGAGAGATAAGAGGGCGTACCCTATAGTCTACAGATGAGCGGAGGAAGATAGACGTGATGGCACGATGACATGAGGGAGGCAACTGAGCGAACTGGGTGAAGCACTGAGAGACAGCAGATCATGCCATCGACAGAATCTCTCCTCCTCTGCGTCACCTCAACCCCACAACACCCGACAACACACGTGCTGACTGACACACCGACGACGCAAGTGACAGCAGCTGTCACAGGTCCCGACTGCAAAACTTGACGGCTTTCAACAAATGTGAGAGATAGGACGAGGAAGACAACCACCCACTCACGACTAACCAGTCAGTCAGTGATATTTCTGAAACTTGAGTGTAGAGTTCATGCACACAATCATGACAAGCTCCTAGGATGCTCTGTATTAAATGACAAATACTACACTCTACATGCAGGTATGTTAGTGTGACAGGCCGTTACTCTTTCAAGTATTCTTTCCTTTGGGCCTTATCATTTCCAAATAATAGCTCCATGCTACTGTAATGGGATTGTGTTATTCCCCATCAAAATTGTTAATCACACTACACAGACACACATGCCAATTCATTGGTACTGTTTGACAAGTGGCTTCTGGGAGGAGATTAGCTGCCATTTTCAGAACATATACCAAACAGGAATGAAAGCTATCCGCATACATATTATAGAACTGCTATTCATACCAGTATAAATTATTATTATGCATTAAAAAAAGCTGTATTTATTCCTCTATCCTCTGATATATCCTGTTTTCCCCATTCTCATCCAAGAATCTATGTTCTTCTCAAGTACTAACTGTGAAAAAGGATGTGAAGTGAATGTTAACGAAAGCTAACCCAGTAAGTGACGTGTATATACTGCCATATACTGTAGTACATTTTGTTCCTGTTGTGCTCAGAGCTGCACTTTGACAAGGTGGAAACATCTGCCCTCCTTCTAGTGTCATTGTTTGCACTGTGGCAATGAGATGTAGATGGACTTCTCTGTGACATAATCACTGTAATGAAATTCTGAAGGACAGTGGGAGATGTGGTGCAAACATTTGTCCTTTGTTAATATGCGGACGCACTGTTTAAAAATTGCTATGGAAAACGTGGTTGGAATTCTATAATGTTACAGGTTTTACAACAATTTAAATGCACATGAAACTGCCCATAGAATCACTGGAAACATACTGTAACAAGTAGAACTTCATGTAGTGTTTATGCCGTGTAATGAAGGGTCAATGCAAGGTCCTCTTAGTGAATAAAGTATGATTATGACATGAATCTTGACTGAGGGATATGTCACAGCGCTAAAATAAATGCATGGCATTTACTCTTCTTGAGAATCTCGGGTTTGTGTCTTTTCTCCTTTTTTCTCATGAATGCCAACAAAAACAAAACAAACAAAAAACATTTACCATAGAGATGGGCCAACAGGTCCTCCAACCTAAACGACAGAATAGGTCGTTTTACAGTGACTCCCAAAATTACACATATTAGGCGTACCGGACCTTCGTCATCATGGTAACAACAATAAAAACGTTAACGTTGTGAAATGGTCGCAGTTTGGTTAACTTTAGGCATAAAAACTACTTGGTTAGGTTTAGGAAAAGATCATGGTTTGGGTTAAAATAATGTTAGTTACGTAACTTAACTTATGTACGTCACTTAACTTACGTAGGCTACGTACGTTAAAATAAGTCAACATTTGATTTCACATGAGACACAAACAGCTGTCTCCTGTGTTGTTAGACCCACCCCAACAGACTTTGGCACTCTTTATAGGTCGCCGCCTAACAATAAAACGTAAATATGGGCCGTAATAAGCTGCAGCAACAGACTATCTATACAGCCGTATTTTTTGGGAGGACAGTCTCGGATGGGCGTTGAAATCAATACTATACTATTAAGAATATTTATAGTTAGCGAACAGTCAATTACAGTGGCAATAAAGTAGCACTGAATTTACATTTACAATCAGCTCCTTACTTTGATCGCCTTCTGCTCGCTATTCCAGGTGGCTGGAGCAGAAAACAGGGCATAATAGAACTGTTGCGTCATCAAGTATGCCTGCACAGATTATACATTCCACAGAGGGCAAAGGGCCATCCTTGAAAACCTTACCCATATAATCTCAAACATACAGTATGAATGTCAAGAGGGTCGTAGCACAGGGACAGTCAGAAGTGGCAATTGTGGAGCAGATATGAAGCTGAGTGTCTGCTCAAGAGGACATAAGCCTGGCTCTCACAGTGTCATGCCCACTGGACAATGAACCTGCCTGCAATTAAAATGGAAAGGATTGTCTCATACCGCCAAGAGGTCACCTTCTCACTAAAGGGTTTGCAAGAGAGAGGGTTAGACAGAAACTGTGGTTTGAACAGTGCTTTGCCTCAAAGGCTTGTCAAACTTTAAAAAGTAATATTGGTCAAAATACTTGTAGTAGTCAGAGAGTGTTGCTATAAAGCCTCTGCTGCCCTGAAGCTTGTATTATGTTTTTTCTTTTTTTTTTTAATCTGTCAGTAAACAAATAATAGAACAGAGTCCAGCAGTGGCATCTCCCCAAATGTTAAACTGAAGGTCAAATGGTAAGAATCGAGACAGAGAAAGATGCATACAGTAGAAAGAGAAAGACACAGATACAAAGCAGGAAATAGAGATAAAAAGACACAAAGAATGAAAGAGCGTGTGTGGGAGAGAAATCATTTAGATGAGGATGTTATGCAATTGTTTCATAACAGATTCAATGATGATGTTCTTGTCTGGGGTAATTGCTAAATTAAATGCTGAGTCAAATGTGAAACTTGAGGTCTGAATTAGTCCAAGGTTGTCCCACCCAAATAGCCTCACAAATTACAGGGCTAATGAGAAAGATTATTTTAAGCCCTTTATGTCATTTAGGATATTCAGCTTATAATCATGTCCTCATGTCTACAACTAGACATGGCAACTCTACAACAAAGGCCTAGTACACTTTACAGGGTTGAAAATAAAGCAAACTTGCCAGTTTGATTATAGGCCACATATGTCTCCATTTCTCTGTTTTTCATTGCTAATTTTTTTTTCTCAGTTTCTTTTCACATCTTCATAGGAACTGACCATTTATGAATGGTAAAGTCTGAAAAAGTTATATAAATAAATTAGAATGTGCACTGTAACTGAGTACAAATTTCAAATACACGCTACGCTGCAAAATGTCCATTTTACCAAGAAATTGTTTGTCCAGTCGTCAGCAAAATGAACAAATCTGCCAGTGTGGTGAGACCATTTTAAAATGCTACCAATTCAAATCAACTTCTTTCTTTAATTTTCTGGAGTCAAGTGTTGATTTTTCTATATTTTGTTTCGTTTCAAGATAGATAGATAGATAGATAGATAGATAGATAGATAGATAGATAGATAGATAGATAGATAGATAGATAGATAGATAGATAGATAGATAGATAGATAGATAGAAACATTTTTTACAATACACACTTAAGCCCAGTTGCTCTCCTTTTGCACAATCCATTGTCAATCTTTTGCACATGTTGTGGTGTGTATGACTCAGTTTGATTGACGTCAGCGGAACCGTCCATTCAACAAAACTTGTTCCATTTAATTTAAACTTCTAGTAGACCATAGCAAATCTTGACAAGGTGTTATGATGTTGTTAAGTTGACCCAAGTGCAGGACACGGACACAGGAGGTGGGGTGAAGTTATTAAGATTGTTTAAGGTAATAGGGAATGGAGGTGAGGTGGAGAGGAGATGAAGGCTGGCGGGGCCGAGGACTGAAGGGGCCATGGGAGATGGCGGAGCGTGGCTGGCTGGAGAGGTAGGCAAGCAGGCAGATGTGAGGTGATCCCGAGGCACACGGAGAAAAGAGAGTTGGTTAACAACTAGTAGTAAACACAAGGAATGGTTCTCAGGATTACCACACAAAGGGGCCTGAAGCGTATAACTACCACAGTAGTTGACAGAACAATCTGGCAGTAGGAGAAGAGCCGAGGTAGATATCCAGGGGAGGTGATGAACTGATGGATGACAGGTGTGTAGGCTGAGAGAGATGACGAGTTGAATGACGGCAGGTGTGCAGGTTGAACAGGGAGGTGTAGGCTACAGTACATGCCATGTTTTTAGGATTCACCTAGAGGTCTTGCTGTTAGATGATAATGCTGGCAATATTCTGTATTTTTTTATAGTTAACACATCCCGTTAAAAGACCAACAATGAATCGATCCTACAAACAAGTACCGTCTGTGTAGCCAAAGCCTGATATAGCTTATTCCTCTGTGCCATATACATCATAAACACATCAGTGAGCTGCAGTGGCATGTTGACATGCCATCTTCCTTTATTACCACGAACATGGGCACTGTAGTTTTGAAAACAAAAAAAATAGGACAGCACTCCAATATGACTTTTTTATATTGCCGCATTAACATTTCGGAGGAGACGCCCTTCTTCAGCGTGTTTTCTGGCATTTAGGCAGGCGAAATTGCCAGAAAACATGCTGAAGAAGGGCGTCTTGCCCGAAAAATTTGTGTGGCAATATTAAAAAATCATATTGGAGTGCTGTTTTCCTTTTTTACATTATTTACTACAATAACGATCCAGCACCCAGTTTTCAAGGTCTTATCATGAGTTGAGAACATTGTCTTATTTTTTATACACTGTAGTTTTGAAGCAATCCCACATACACCGTTTTGCTAATGTAAGTACGCACTGAACGTGTATTAATCCGCCTCTAAAAACAGTCCACAACAAATGCACAATTAACTGGGCATGGCAGGGAAGTCGGAAATCACGGAGAAATGGACTAACATCCAGCATAGTTGGTTTTTGGTCTTCATGGAATTTGTTAACAATAAGAAAAATACAGAATAACAACAAATGTATCCTTTAAGATGATCCTATTCCACAATATTCAAATTTCAGCATTTAATAAAACAAGTTTTCAGTGCATGAATACAAGTGTGTCAAGTGTGTTGCATGCACAGATGTGAGCCTGTAAGAGTGCCAAGGCAACAAGTGTGAGTTTGTGAGTCATCGCCCCCCATGTGTAATCCAGAGGAGCTCAGAATAAAGGTTATCTGGCTTGTCCTACAGAGAGTGTATCAGGGCCAGCTGCTGGCTGTGGTGCTATGGTGCTGTGGTGCGGCTGGCTGCTGTTGTGTGATGGCTTCACTCAGCAGGGATGAGTTAATGGTAAACAACAGTGGCAGTGGGTTATGGCTCTGGGGAAGCGGTGCCAGAACGGAGCCACAGTAAAATGTCAGCACATCAGTCACATCACAGAGTTCATCAGCAGGTCTGCGAGCCAATACAGGATTTCTAATGAGACTGTGAGAGCTCTCCCAGTTTGGGCTTTAGCTTTAGTCTTTTTGGCTTTAGAGTGAAGTTCTATCAAAGCGGACATTTAGGTTGTCTTATAAAGGAAGTTCTCCTCAAATATCTCTTAAAAATAAGTTTGATGTGAAGATACATCTACATAGACAGATTGACTGACGTAGCAGGTGTGAAGTAGCAGGTCTAATCACATTGGATGAGACACAAGAAAAGATGGCTTTCGAAGCCATGAAATGATCCAGTATCAGGGTTTACCCACTCGGTCCTTGTTCTACCACTGCCAGCTGATTTTCAACACATCAAAACTAACAACATGACACATCATCCAACTCCATCCCTCCAATCCATTTTTAAATCCACCTCCGCATGCAGGCAAAAAACATCACATCCCACCTCCACCAGCCATGGCCAACTTCTTCCTTGGAGCCCACTCAGTCTCCTAAGCCGACGTGAGCCAATTACAGCCGTCTGGTTCCAGGACAGTCGTCTAACACGCCTGGCTCTTGGATTTTTAAAATGTTGTATGGCACTACACTATCTGCGTGAAAACATGCACATATAACTTGTGGCAGTCTTTTTTTTTTTTTGTCAACTTTTCTCAATAATATTTTCTCCCAGATAAGAAGCCACCTGAGAAGAAACCAACAATATATCCTGGTTATTACAAGGCATAAACTCTGTGAAGGGAAAAATTAAATCTCTGTAATTGAACACCCGGCGTGGACTGACATCTGTGTACTGCAATCAACTGTGATCATGCCCATAATCTGCCGCTGCGTCTGCTGTGACATTCTAGATAATGGGGCCTTGTGAAATGTAGATTCTTCTGTTATGAAATGGTCCAGTGAAATCAAACCTCCCTTCAGTTCACAGATCTCTGCTGGACACTTTTTTATTTTGCTCCTCGTTATGTGCCAAAGCCTCCAGCATTCGCCGCCCCCTGTGTGTCTGGAGGATGTTGGAGTGCTGTTTGGGGGTGAACACCATTAGTTCTATTAAGTCTGTGTCAAAGTTTGAGGAAAAGAGAATTGGTGTGGTTGTTAGGGAACAGCGGTGTGGGGACAACACAAAGATGAAAAGACACTCTTTTTTTGAGCTTTTGCTGCAGCTCAACATGACTGATAAGCAAAGACACTGTAACAGAAAGTACTGAACTGTATTCCATGAGACGAGAGAACTACAAACTCTGGAAAGAAAATGTACCCCTACCATGCTATCATCAGAGCAACTAAGGTAGGCGATGCCGATGGCAAAAAAGAAATACAACATTGCATAAGTAACAGCTTTAAATAAATCCAAACAACTGGAAAATGATACAAAATAACATACACATGACAAACAGGAGAGATTTTAAACTGATCCAGCACAGGTGCAACCAATAGCATTGACTATGGCCACACTCCATCAGGTGCGTCCCTTACAGAGCCCTGGTATTATGCATGCTCACTTGTGTGGCTTACTGGTGCACCTATATTGGCACATCGTTAATTTTATTATTAAACCTGCGCTTTTCCCTTTTATGACGAGTCAAAATATCTGCTTCATCTATTGACAGGAGCGCTGGCACAACGGCACAGCTCAGGGCCAATTGTGACCACGGCAGCTGCATGAGGATTTGGCACTGTCCTAGGATCAGCTCGGGCTGTCTGACAGAGCGATTAGTGATTTGCTGCCTCACCTCATCTCTGTGGAGTGTGGATATTTGTGACATTACAGAACTCACAGGAAACAAAGTGTGGCCTTAGTTTTGAAGGTAACTTATAAGGCATTGTTATAGCTGGACCTCCATAGTTCAAAGGCCACTTAAAGACCTTTTTGTGTGAATGGCAAGTTGCACTCACTCCCCTGCACATGCCGTACTGCTGAACAAACCCATGGTAAATGTCAAGAGTGGCACAAAGCTGTTTATATATAAAAGACTCTTTTCTCATAACTAACAATCCATGGTGCAACATGCTGTTGTATATGAAGGCCTACATAATGTAATGTATGTGTATGTACAGCTTCTGTCAGTGTCTTCATTTTGATATGCCTACATTCTGTCGCTGAACAAAAAAAAAAAAGTTGTGTTGTTTTGTGGAGAGTTGCAAAGATCACCTAATTAATTAAAATGGACACTGTAACTATTGCATTTTATACATATCCCTTAAAGTACATGAGTTGTACAGAAAAATACATTTTCTATACATCAGAAATTAAGGCTCATCCGTTTATCGGCTCACTACATGCAAAGAGAGCTGTATTTTCATACTGTAGGCTACATTGTCACTGTACTTGACTCACGCTTCCATCTAGTGTTGAGTACATAAAAGTACATCTCCTATTACAGAGGGCTGTAGACTTTAAAATATGACCGTGACGATAAAACACTACAAGATTGCCACAGATACAAACTGTTTATACGCTAATAAGTGCATGTAGGAAAATAATATACCGGTATTGTGTGATTATTCAGTCATTTTAATCAAGTACACCGCAATTTTTATGTTTTATCTACTGCGCCTGCGCGAACTAGGGGGCGGGTTTGTACCGTAACCAAATGTTTTGCCGTCTGCTCCGATGTAATGGGTGTGATTAGCTAACACGGACAGCCACGACGGTAAACGCTTCTCAGGTAAAAAGCTGTAGTTATAGTCAGCGGGTGTATTGCTTGAATTGGTATCCCTGCTATGTAGCAGCCAGTAGCACCATTGGGGTTAACAGGACGTCCAGCCGGCACAACACACTGATGCTAGCGGCTGCTAACGTTAGCTTTAGTAAACCATGTAACGTTACCCAACTAGAATCACCTGCAGTCCAGTCAGTCCATGCAAATCTAGCTAGAATCCCGCAGAGAGTTGGCAATGGAGCGTATTTTCTTGCACACCAGGTTTTAAGGTGAGCTAGCGTGAGGTTAGCCTTTGCCAGGGGTCACTAACGTTAACGTTACCTTTGGGTGCTAATGTCAACATAGTTTTGCGTTTAACGTTAACCTAGTAAGTTGTCACGAAGTCCCCCGTTACACAGGAGTAACCTACCGTTAGGCTGGATAACTGCAGTATATTACATCGGTTTTATATTGTCAGAACAACACGAGTAGTGGTGAAAAGTGGAAAAGTAACAAAAGCAAAACCCTGGAAATATTAGATTAGATTAGATTCAACTTTATTGTCATTACACGTGTATAAATACAGAGTAACGAAATACAGTTTAGCATCTAATCAGAAGTGCAGGGAGCAGCAAGTGCAATAGTAAAAGGTGCAAAATACTCATGTGCAGATTATGTGCAAATAAGTTCTGTGAGCAGTTATGTACAGATAAGGGCAGTGTAAAAGGTGGGAATAAAATTAGCATTAATTTACAGAAGAGCAATATACCGAAATATGACTTATTTACCAAAAATATTATAAAATGAGATCTTGCAGTAAATGGTCGGTTACGTTTTTATGATCAGACATTGACAGAAAATTAACATTTTTTTCATTTTATATTTGATCAGATAAAACTGCAGTATTTGAACTATTGAACACCAGCACTCTTATACTTTTTGTGCCACCCTATTGCATCACCTCAAACTGAGTTTATGTATTAGTGACACATACAGTAATAACCACATGATAACAACTGAATCACCAAGAAATGTCTGAAGAACAAGCGTAGGGAAAGAAATCATGTTGCTTTTAAACAGTAGGCTACATTTTCCCATTCGAAACAACTTTGGCTTAAGTTTTCAGTGTCACCTCTGGTAGATATGGCAGTTAAGTTTTACTGACTTGAAACATCCTGGAAATAGATAATCTATTACTATAAATGCCATATCTGCTTTTATTTTGTCAAGGTTATGTTACCATTGCTTGCTTACTAATATTATGCAGCAGTAACATATGTAAGAAAAACAAAAGATAAAAGCCAGTATAGGCTATATATATATATATATGTATATGTATATATATATATATATGTATATGTATATATATGTGTGTATGTGTATATATGTATATATATGTTCATTGTGATGGATGTTATATCTCAAGAAGGTTTCTAGTCTCTGAAAATATAGTTTTATACTGTAGTGAAATTAAGGTTGGAAAAAACGTTTAAAATGGTTAGTAATGTAGCAAATATGTGGTATGTACATGGTGTCAAACAAAACACTGGTCCTTTTAAGGAGAGAAGGTGTCATGTTGAAGTAAATGTTATGTGAGGATAAGTTTGATCCTAAAATAACAAGATGTTTAAACTACAACAATGCAGGCGCCCCAGGTGGTGCGTTGAAAAATACTTTCTGTTCAGTTCCCAGCTGCTGGGATTGTTTTCTGATCACACAGTATGTTCAGTTTATAAAGCCACATTGTGCAAAGCCCTGTAAATTCAGCTGTCAGATGTGTGGAGTAGAAGACGAGTGTCAAGTCCTTTTGCATGGTTCTGACCCACTGCTGCTTGTAATTTGCTATCTGCACATTTGCACAAGTTATTCAGATGTTGCACTCATTAAAGTAAATCATTCTAGACAGGAACTTTAGTGCCCAGGGAGTAAACAAATGTTATCGTCCTCATTTGACTCATGAGGTCATAAAAAGCAACTGTTGTTGTTGCTAGTATTCCAGTAGCAGCTATTAATGATTAATTACCTGCTTTGAATTTCAGATCTTTGTGCAGTCTTTTGTGAGTTGCTGGTTGGCTTTTAAAACTCCAACTCGCAGTGACCTTGCACCAGCCTACAAGAAGACAAAGCCATGGGGAACACAAGCAGTGAGAGGGCCGCCCTGGGCCAGGGGGAGAAGGCTCAGCGGAGGGACAGTCGAGGTACCAAGGAGGGAGAGAGGCCGAAAATCCTGATGGACAGCCCCGAGGACGCGGATATTTTTCATGGTGAAGACATGAAAGTAAGTTGTGCTGCCGTCTCAGACAGTTTCTGTTGCCAAAATCACCATGCCTGTTTAGGTAAATAAATGGTGGTTGTGTGATGGCTATTTTAGGCTCCTTTAGAGAAAGAGGAGTTCCTTGCATGGCAGCAAGACTTAGAAGCAGACGACAAAGGGCCAACTTTAGACCGACCAACCGTCTTTCGCTGGACTGGAGATGGCAAGGAGGTCTACCTCTCTGGGTCTTTCAACAACTGGGCCAACAAGATTCCCCTTATTAGAAGGTGAGGGGGCATCCTAAACACTATGGCATACTGTTTTTTTTGTTTTTGGTGTATCGTAAAATGTTGTCGGTTATAATTCCATACCCATTACTTGTTATTTCATTGGGAAAAGTTCATAATTTCTCATTTAACACTCAAATACAACTGTTAGATTGTTTGTCATGAAACAACAGGTTATTATATGAATGAAACAGGTGAATTGATCCCCCAAAATTTACTATATCTCTTAACTGCCTGGGAGTAAGAATGATTTTCTGGAAACACTAATTAGAGGGCATACACGTTCAAAGACAAGTACTGTGTTAACTCACCTGTGTGTGCCAAATGCTTTTCTCTCTCTCGTCATCTGTCAAAGTCAGAACACCTTTGTGGCCATCGTTGATCTACCAGAAGGGGAGCATCAGTACAAGTTTTACGTGGATGGCCAGTGGACCCACGACCCAGCTGAGGTCAGCAATAATTCTCACACTCGCAATGGGACTTTTTTGTCAAACAAAGCTCACTGTGCAACTAGAAAAGATGTTGCAGTTGTGACTGTGCCCTACAGTTCATGTAGAGGGCTTCTCATCTGGGACTTTTCTACCAGGGAATTTCCGCTACACCTTCCTGTTGTTATTATTGCCATCAGTGTCTGTAAAAGCAAATGTAGAAGTAGTTATGCAAGTAGTATACTAGTATACTAAATTAAGCATTATTCTGTTTTGCTGTAGAACTACAGTAATAAATGTGAAAATAATTCATCACATGTCCTGTAAACTTGACAAATTGTGCAGTGAGGGACATTTTTGAAAGACAGAGTTGGAGGTCTTGCTCATTGAATTATCGTTCACCTGTACTTTGCTTTAGGGGTTTATTTCGTCAAATGCCTTAACTTTAAACAGTGGTTATTTGTCATAGAAATGCTATTGTGTCTGGCTGGCTTATACTTTTGAGCTCTAGTTGTGAGTTTGATTGTCTCGTGTTTCCTCACAGCCAGTTATAACCAGCCAGCTTGGGACAGTCAACAATATCATCCAGGTGAAGAAAACTGACTTTGAGGTGTTCGATGCTCTAATGGTAGACTCGCAGAAATGCTCTGACATGTCAGGTGAGTGCCGACAAGCCCCCAATTTTTTATTTGTTTATTATTTACCACGATCTTCGAGTTCATTTAGATGTTGCTGTTACAATGTAAACAGAGGCCACGATTTCTAAACAGGTCTGTGGAAATGCTTGAAAATGATGTTCTGTCTTAGTCATACTATTCCACCCTTGCTCTGCCTCTCTTCCTCTGCCTCATCAGACCTCTCCAGCTCTCCTCCCGGGCCGTATCATCAGGAGGCCTACGTTCCGAAACAGGAAGAGAAGTTTAAGTGTCCACCCATACTCCCACCCCACCTGCTACAGGTCATCCTCAACAAAGACACTGGAATTTCTGTAAGTCGCTGTGATGCAATCAAATGAGGCTTATTTGACTCCATTATTTCCATTGTGGTTTTTTGACAATGTATCTAAAGATCTACAGAATACAATAGAAATGTGGAAATAGAAGAATGTTGAAACAGATTGTCTTCATTGGTCCATGTGCAATATTCATGTTTCTTTTCATATCCAGTGTGACCCTGCACTACTCCCAGAACCCAACCATGTCATGCTCAACCACCTCTACGCTCTTTCCATCAAGGTAAGGCCTCAAGTTGACTGAGTTGCACCAAAAAATATATTGTTTTGCTATTTTTCACCACACTGTGGCTGCTGAAATGCGGGGAGACTTTCTATGGTGACACTTGAGAAATGACCAGCTTTGTTAGCATTTTTAATAGAAACTGTGAGCCGCTGCAGCTGCTAGCAAGCCTGCACATGGCTTGCACAGCAGATTGTATCTATGAAGTGCCGGCAATGATAACAAGCTGCTAATAGTGGAGCTGAAGGGCGGATGCTTGGCCTTTTTTCCCACATTGTGACAGGAAAAACAAACTAAAGGTGCATGTCAAGATACAAATACTAACAGACTGCTGTCTAAAAAAAAAAAAAAAAAGGGGGGGTGGGCAAATATAACACACAGCAGAGTTCACACTTGTACCCTGCTTGTGGATTCCCATCTAAACTACACACAGTATTTTCCATATCAGTTGGCAGCTGGTCAGATTGTCACTTACTGACTTTTTTCCAGTGGGCTTCATCTGTAATGGTAATTTTTCTTTTTAGTACACGCCTTTCTCTTGAAGTGACTCACTCGGGTATCAGGAGCTTTGCAACTGTGACCAAACAGTTACACAGAGGGCAGATAAAATGCTGCAAGGTATTTATGGAAAAGAACATTTTTTAAACTTTGAAGTTAATAAATGAGACTGTTGTTATTTTCCAGATTTTTCATAGAGGCACTCGCAGTTGGGGAACAGCAGATCTGGCCCCACTGGAGCTCTGTTAAGCCTAGTGTTGCTCTGAAAATACACAAATCAACATGCTGACTGTTGGGCCGCTTTTCATGGCTGACAAATGCTGCTAAATTAAATTAATTAAATAAGCCTAATAGGAAAGCCACATTTTTGTCTTCAGAATAATAGAATTAACAGGACACTACAAACTGAACAGTCGAGTGTGTGCTTTGCATTAAAAGTTCAATTATTGGACATTGGGGAGTGTTGGGAAATTACAGGAAGCATTTGCTCTGTGGGACGAAACAGCTTGAATTTCCATACCATTGGATACCTGAGCCCTGTTATTTGCAGCTGTAATCAGAGCCCATGATGAGTTTTTCCATACAACAAGAACAGCATGTTAAAAGGTGAGGCTTACATTAATGACGTGTCGGAAAGGTTAAGGTTCACCTCATCACCTGTAGCTCTTAATATAATCATTCGTTAGCAGTTGCAATAGTTAAAACTGATCCACTAACAAGAAAGTTAGAACAAAAAAAAATGCCCATATTTTCCTGTAGATCATTTTCTTTGAACATTGGAGTTGCTAGCCTCCATCAATAAGGCTGCATCTTCTGCAGCTGCTTCACAATAAAAGCCCCCAGTGGTTCACTGGGGAAAGACCTTTAAAAGGATAGGTTCACATTTTTTCAAGTCTACTTGAAAACAACACTCCCATATGTACACTGAAAAAATAATTTGCTTTCTGTAATGTTCATACTGGCTGTTAAGAGATTCCTTCCTAAAATGTGTTAGATCGCCAGTAAAGCCCTGTACAGGACTCACTGGACCAGCTCTCCGTTTAAAGGGTCCGATCTTTAGTTCTATGGAAGTCTATTCCTATTAGACATTCTAAAGATATTTAATCCTTGCAATAGAAGAGATGGGGGCAAAACCTTCAGTCCTTGTTTTCTACTAAACAGCATCTAAAAGTGTATCTAAAGTTAATGAGGCTTGTGAACCCATCCTTTAATGCAGTGGTTCTCAAACTGGGGGACAGACAACCCTGAAGCGCCATAGAGGACCTAAAGTTGGTGGTCAGGTGGTGACATAGACAAACAAAAGAACTCTGATGCTAGCAAGGCTATTTAGCTAACCTGAATCTTTAGTTTATTTCAGTCCCCCGTATTGTTAATGATTGATACAAATGAAATCCACTTTTGCTGCGGCGGGGGTATGAAGTTTTTCTGGCTTCTGAAGTTGGGCGCGACAGAAAAAGTTTGAGAACCACTGCTTTAATGTAAAGCAGCAAAAGGAAGTGTGTGGTTTCCATTAATGGTTGCTTTACAGCAGTAGACTATCGCAGCCTTCACAGCTCAACAGACGAGTCGCTCTGTGTCTCAAATTTAGCATTAAAGGCATTAAATAACAATGACTTTAAATTCAACTTAAGGAATGAGTCCAGTAGATAGAAAAAAAGGGCTCTGTCTCTCTATGAAAATAACAGGAATATAGTAGTGGTAGACATTATATTGCCTGATTGTTTATGGGGATTAGTGAGCGGAGCGGGTCGTCGAGATTAGTGGGTGGCCCTCCCACTAACCTATGGTTTACAGTATGGTGACACTGCACATGGTATGACTGATACCATTGTTCCCATTGGCCCACGTGTATCTAAGCTGTAAGGATGTATTTAATTGTTTAGAAAGTGAGTTTTTTTAAGTGAATTATTCCTCCATGTTATCTCTTCCTACCACAGGATGGAGTGATGGTGCTCAGCGCGACACATCGCTACAAGAAGAAGTATGTCACCACCTTACTATATAAGCCCATCTGATCAAAGACTGACGTTTTTAATCCTGTCCGAGTGTGTTAACTGTACACAGTGCACAAAACAGCTCTGAGATTATATCTTGTACGCTCACTGTATATCCAGTTATTGTACACATCATGTTTAGGATGATAAAAGTCACTCAGTCACTCCAATCCTACATAATCTGCCTTTATTTGTTCACTGATTGCCCTCTGTAGTTTTCAACAACACTATCTTTGCTTAGTAGACAGAGAGGCAATAATAATGACGTAGGACACTATGGCGTGTCTGTGATCAAAACAGAGGGTTGGTAATGATGGGAAAATCTGACTGAAAGTCCTCAGCTACATGAGGTTGGTGTAGCGTTTCCCATGATTGAGAAGACAACAGCGGTATAATCAAGAATGATGAATGAATTTTAAGGTCAAAGAAGGACAAAATGCACTGCAGTAGTTCTCCACTGATTTCATTTGCCTGTTTATCTTGAGAAATTAAGTTTTATTTAGTGATAATCACACTGCGCACAGTAGATCTTTTCTATCATCTGTGAAGTATTCAGTAATGTATTTTTTTCTACGTTGGTTGATGATGTGGTTTGTTTTGTTGTCAAAAAATCTCTTCTGTAGTTAGTTGCAGTGTTGAGGTCAAGTTAGTTAGGATTAAGAAAGCATAGTTGAGACCAAAACCATAACAATTAATTATTTTCTGAGAAATGAATCTGGTCTAAACTTGATAATTACTTTATTAGTTTTGCACTACGATGATAAACATTTCTTTTTAAAGTAGAATATGCATACAGTGTATGTACACTTACAGCATGACAATGTATCAGAAGAATAACGCTTACCCTTTTGAACGTCGAAGCAGGTTTAGTGGTCTTCACCAGCACAAGTGACATCATTTTCCTTCTTTCACACGGTGAAAATGCATTCCAGAAATTAGGAGTCACACCAGATAGTTGTTCCCCGCCGGCCTCAGTCAATACGGCATCATTGGTTTGTGCCATGGAACACTGCCAATCTTTAGTAGCAGCGCCAGTTTCTATACAGTTTCAGATGAATTCATGGTTGATGAGAAAAGACTTAAAAGGAAACAAAATGTTGACAATATTTGACAATGAAAAAAAAACAGTAGGTAAAAGGCAGTCATGTGACCAAAACCAGCTTGAAGAACCATAATATCGATGAAGGGACCATGTGATGGAGTCGTACTGTTACTGAAGTTTTATTTTTTTATAGGTAACGTGCTGTTAATGGTCTGTATGTATTTCATGAAGGCTGAACTATTGGAATGTGTTTTAAGTTGTAGCATCTATTTACATCAACATATTGTCAAATATGGTATTTTGGTTTAATTGTCATTAACAAATGAGACCATGATGTTAATTATTTTTGTTCTATTCTATAGGCCAGTAGAGGCTGACAGTCTCCTCAGTAAAAGGTCTCATTTGTTTGTGTTACTTTTGCTGTTGTCTCAGAACTAACATGGTAATGATTTATTGATGCGAGAATGCTGGACTTTCAAATAAATTGCATTATCTTTAAAAATGCTGTTGACCCTTTGAACCATGCTGGTGTGTACACACTTTCCATTGAGAGACATTTGTAATAAAGATTAAGTTACAAATTCCTATGCAGTTTGTTTTATTTTTTATCAAACTGGGTCAACAATAATTGGCTGACTTTTGTGTCCATAACAGTCATAACATTATATATATATATATATATATATATATATATATGTATGTATATGTGTGTGTGTGTGTGTGTGTATTGTCAGCCTCATTAAGACACTCAGGAGTCCATGGGCAGAAGGCAATGGCTTGTTTTGACTCAGTCACCATAGGGCCCCCTGCAGTGATTTTGAAAGCAATTTAGTCTGTACTGGTCATTTTTAAATGCCGTTTAAATTCAAACAAGTACCTGAATGAGAAGGGGAAAAAAATCACAATGTAAAAGACACAACAGCCATTTAACATATTGTAGTGACAGCATTGAAACAGAGGAAGCCTTCAAACCTTAAAGCTGCATGGACGATGACATTTAACCCTCTGAAAACTGAGCTCATGGTTTGCATAATCCTGTTTAAACTGATCTAAAATAAAAACCGTAATAGAGCATTCATTCTTTGTGCAGCTGAAAGCTACGACTTCTGTCATTCGTGTCATCACGTTCTACGCTCATGCCGTGGATTGATGACGTCATTACATTGCGTTACGTGCGGTGCAAAATGTGGCGACAACGCAAGGTGGCACAGTTTTAATTTGACAGTTTTAATACTTTTATCAGTCATTATGGTTTATTGACTTACATAGCATGGTGGCACGGTGGTGCAGTGGTTAGCACTGTTGCCTCACAGCAAGAGGGTTCTGGGTTCGCACCCGCCGGCCGGCTGGGGCCCTTCTGTGTGGAGTTTGCATGTTCTCTCCGTGTCCGCGTGGGTTCTCTCCGGGCACTCCGGCTTCCTCCCACCATCCAAAGACATGCAAGTTAGGTTAATTGGTGATTCTAAATTGTCCGTAGGTGTGAATGTTTGTCTGTCTCTATGTGTCAGCCCTGCGACTGACTGGCGACCAGTCCTGGGTGTACCCCGCCTCTCGCCCAATGTCAGCTGGGATTGGCTCCAGCGACCCTCTAAGAGGATAAGCGGTATAGAGGATGGATGGACTTACATAGCCTTTTAGGTTGTACAGATTTTAGTTATATGAAGCAATTTTTAGATAATTTAGGAAATGACCATTTTTATTGCAGAGCTCAAAGGGTTAAAATAGCTTTTTCTCAATGAATCGATGATCATCCTTATAAGGATGTTTTATACACTTGAAATGCTTGTATTTATAATATGCTTGACAAACAAATACAAAACACCATCAAGCAAACATTCAGTTTGCAAAATGCTTTGAAGCAGGTAGGCAGAATCTGTGCAACCTAGGCAAAACCTTCCGCCTCTCTCTCTGCTGCCTCGTATCACTCCTCTAAGCCCCTCCCACCAAACCCACAACTTCGACCGGCAGCAGAAGGAGTCGGTTCCCCAGTGAAACTGTATCCCTCGTAGGGCTCGCTCTCCACGGCGTGAGCCTCACCGAGACCGCGGTCCCTCCCGCCCTGACTTGTTTTCTCAAAGATGCCCCTCCAGCGCTTCGCGGCTGCAGAGCAGAGCGCCCCAGGCTTCAGAGGCAGCTGCAACGCCGTCCAGCAGAGGGAAGAGAGGCTAGTACACCACACACACACACACACACACACACACCACTGTCCCCCGTCAAAAGTTATTCCCCACTGTTTGTCATCATGCCTCTTTGCCACTCGTCGTCATGAGCGCCATGGCATTGAACGTAATGAGCCTGAAGCTCCGTGTGGAGCCGGGACGTGTTTTGTACTATACACCACTGTAGGCAAAGGAGGTGTTGGAAATTTATCACAAGTTTCAAGATTTTCGGCAGGATTTTCCTCCACTGAATCAGGTTTTCACCGTCTGAAGGGACGTGTACACACATCTGCTCTTGTAGCTTAGCCAATACGAACACACCGTCTCTGAAATAACCTGTGATAGGCTAAAGTCTATCGTCACGGGATAGATTTTCTAAAGCCTGAAAACCGAGGCGAGGGGGGGGGCTGAAGTAGAGGTCTGCTCTCAGACCACTTGAATTACAATATGCTGCACTGTTAATATGGCATTTTTGCCCAGTGATGCCAAAAGAAAACTGCCTACCCCAGCTTTAAATAGAAATGTATTTTTATATTGTTGCAGGTTTGGACAGCATAAACACCTTTTTTTTTTTTTTTTTTCAAATAAGCATTATGTATTATTTTACCCATATTATTAGTGTATTCACTTATCTATAGTACATACAATCCCAACCTAAAAGTCATGTGCTGGAAAAGCTGAAGCATTGTCCTCAACAGCTAATGTACAATACATGTGCCCTTGGACATTTTGCTCCCAGCCTCTGAGTGGTCATCATATCATCACCATTGCTCTTAAAGTCTGGGACTTTCCATGTCTCTGTACATGTGGTGGGCGATGTCAGGTTGCAGGTTGTGTTGGGTCACATGAGGGTGTTACATAATTATGCAAAGGTATCTACAGAAAGTTTAACCTAACTAACATTCACAGTAGTATTTCAGAGTGATTCTATCAGTGCGTCTTTACAGCTATTACAAAATAATGATTCATTTTGTAAATTGCTGTCCGCTTGATGATCATGTTCCCCTTCATAAATGGCAATATCACCACACCTATGAAACGGCAAATAAGACATTCATAGTCATCATGATGTGTCAGGCACAGCCACACACAGGGCTTACTTACAAATGTCTGGCTAGGGTTTATCAACATTTTTTTGACCCATGACACCATTTTAGGCCATTTAGGCAGCGCAAATATATAGAGAGCACATCCCTCAACCAAGGCTACCTGATCTGCTACATTAGTCATTTTAATTACAGAAAATGTCTTATTGGGAAACATTTTGCATTCTGATTTAGATCTGCATCAAAGTGCACAAAGTGATAGACAACCATGGGTTACATGTTCCAGATTTTTGTCATCTACCAGTAATTGTAGTAAAACGTGTCTCACTCAGTGTTCCGGTTCATCCCAAAGGTTCTGGATGGGGCCGAGTTCTTTCACACCAAACTCAGAAAACCAATCAACAAGCAAATGGGACTGAAAACACAACTTTTTGGATGAGTCTTAAACATAATTTGAAACCCTATTGGTATATGTAATGTAATGTAATCTCAGTCTTTACATTGTGATACATGTGACACTATGTAGTATGAACAGCTGATGGGGCAGGTCCCAAGGTTCCATACTTCATATAAAGAGGAGGGCCTGATGTTAGAGTGAACGCTACTCTATGACTGGCCTTCTGACTTACAGGATGAACACCCTCAAGGCTCTGTTTCTCTTGGCTACAAGCCTCTCTGTTGGTGAGTACAACTTGACAAAAGCTGTTCATCTGTACATGGTGGTTGTGAATAGGTTACTCTGGTAGAGTATAAATATAATTTGGATTGTGCCTGCTTGTTGTGCTTCAGCCCAGTCCAACAACAACAATGCCCTCAACCAGTTTAGAAGGATGATCCTGTGTGTGATGCCTGATAGCTGGCCCATTTTAGACTACGCCGACTACGGCTGTTACTGCGGAAAAGGAGGCTCCGGCACACCTGTGGATGATCTGGATAGGTCATGATTCAGTCACTCTGCTTCATTTTCAGACAACATAAAAATAAAAAAAAACCTTGTCCAGTCTGTTTCAAAATTTGTCTTGTCTGACTTTTTGACCTGTAGGTGCTGCCAAGTGCATGACCAGTGTTACAGTGATTCTATGCAACACCCTGAGTGCTCGCCCATCATCGACAATCCTTACACCAAGTTCTATTACTACAGCTGTGACAAGGAAAACAAGGTCACCTGTGGCAGTGAGTACAACGAAACAAAGGGATTTCCCTGCTCACTTGATCTTATAAACTTGTTAATTTCCTCATAAAACCTCCAGTAACATGCATTTTTCCCCTTTTCCATCACTATACTTTTAGTTATTGTCTGAGGTAAATGTAGCAGGGGTGAAATGCAACTTAAAATTGAATTTACTGACTTTTCATTTAAGAAGATACAAATGTTGATGAGAAAACTGTTACTTTTATAATCAGATTGTTACTATTCTCAGATTCTTTCATTCATAGGAATGGTTGTTGAACATTTGGTAATCACAGAGTTCTCTCTACTTTATCTCCTTCAGAGAAAAACAACAAATGTCAGATGTTCATCTGTGAGTGCGACAGGAAGGCCGCAGAGTGTTTTGGTAGATCACCTTGGATCCCTGAGCACGAGCACCTGCCCAGCGACCGCTGTCAGTAAAGACCAAACAACTGTATCAAATTATGAAGTTATGCTTCAACATGAAATATCCATTTTTTTAGTTTGCACAACCATTTTGTTGACGATCCGTATTAGAAATATTCACATAGACCTTATATATTAATGTACACAGTATCATAATTTCTCTCACATAGACCTTACACATTCACGTGCAGAGTATCATGATTTATCTATGGGAGTACACTGTGATTTTGGTGACCTATAACCATCCATCATTCCCTCCATGTGCTGAATTATTCTTTTTGGGTTTGAAATTGTGAAGTTATTCTGATAGTAAACACAATTAGATCTGCATCTGTCATTTTACCTAACATGCTGTTTACTGATGGACAGTTATTCAGGGGTATAATCTTAACCCAAGATACCACAGAGGGCACTATGGTCTACCTTTTTCTTTCCTCGTGTACAGGATGAAGTCAGTAGCACAGTATAGTGTGCAGAATCTTCATGTGATGTTTTGTCCGTTCCAGCTGTCCTAGGATGCTTTGTCCCATATGTGTAATATTTGCACTTAATCAAATAATAAAAAGGCATTTGCTTAGAAATAAGAAGCAACATTTTTCTGATTTTTGTTTCACTGAGGATTTTATAATGTTTTGTTGTTGTTTTTGTTGTTTTTTTTTATTGTTTTTTTAGTAAGCAGTTGTGAAGGCACTCTGTGGATGACCCCCCCTTCACTCCATAGAGTCACCTTTCCTGACTGTGGACCAAACATTAATAGTTTGTAATATTACTATTATTATCATTTATTTGCACATAAACTTAAGCAAATTGATGTATAATAGCCTTTTCATTTATTTTAGAATGCATATTTTGATACTTTCAAACCTTATAAACTTTGAATCCGAATACATTTTAACACAACATTTGCACACTGCAAGTGGTTTACTTTTAATTAATTTGCTATCTATTATATTAAAAAAAAAAAAAAGCTGAACAGTTTCTCAAAAATCGGACCCTCTGACACTTACTAGGCTCGTCATCTTGCCTGACAAACATACAAATATAGTATTACATGAATGGTTTACAGTATGCAAAACACCCACGCAATGGCTACTTTTGTGAAGTTGGAAAGGGTCACTGTAAACCATAATTAATTCGGCCAACAGCAACCACTAGGAATGACATTGGCTTGACACAATACAAACGCATTGTTGGGTAACAAACAATCTGTTTAACTCCTTTTGTATTGCTGGTGACACTAGTAATTTCTATAATTTCTTCATTCTCCTCCACAGCTACTGTACAGTAAATGTGCCTTTGAGTACTTTGCTCCCAACCTCTGAGTGCTCATTATGTCATCACCATTCATATCACCATTGCTCTTAAAGTCTGGGATTTTCTATGTCTCTGTACAAATGGTGGACAATGTCAATTCAGGAAATGCCCAAAAGTACGTGGACATGCAAGCATCACACCCATATCAGATTGTTGATCACCTAATTATACAACGATGGCCATTAATATGCTGCTATATCATCATCATATCATCTGAAATTGTGCATCCAGGGATAATGCCCTTCTCCAGCCGATGCCATGCTGGTGTCGATGTAGCAGCAGTGACTCTCAGGCTGAAGCAGCTGTAATAGTCCAGAATGAAGTCCCTGATCTTGCCTGGAACATGGTGTTGGTCCAGTGCAGTTTCCAATAGCTTGTACAGGTTTGACCCATAAGCATTGGCGAGGTCCAGCAACAGAACCGCAAGGTCTTCTCTGCCTTCCCATGCCTCCTGGATCAGCTGGGTGACCACTCCTGTGTGCTCGATACATCTCGGCACCTTTGGGACTCCCCCCTTCTGCAGGTAACTATGTATGTATCTCCAGGACAAAATCTGTCAGGTGTCGGGCAACAATGCTGAGGAATACTTTGCCCTTGACACTGAGGAGTGAGATCGTCCTGAACTGCTTGATGGTACCTCTAGATGGCCTTCATGGTTCTCCACAGTCGCTGTAAGAGTCTGGGGCATCTCTTGTAGACAGCATATGGCAGTCCACTGGGGCCAGGTGCCGAACAAGAAGAGATGGTTTATTTTATTTATTTATTCCATTTGAAAATTCCTATGTGCGACAGGAGTTGGAGAGGACACCAGGTCAACCCAGCCAGGATGATTCAGTTAAAACAAAAAAAAAAAAGCCCCCCACATGGATCCATAACCCCAATGCTGAGAAACTCTAGGCTAGACAGAACATCAAACACATTTAACATCATAACTCAGGGTTCAGAAACGTTCACAGAGTGTGGGAATTTTTACCTGCTTTTACAGATGCTAGTTTGGGTTTCAATCTCAGAGTCTGGGCATTGTGAGGCATGTGACCCTGTGCAGTATGAACAGCTGATGGGGCAGGTCCCAAGGTCCCATACTTTATATATAAAGAGGGCCTGATGTTAGAGTGAGCGCTACTCTGTGACTGGCCTTCTGACTTACAGGATGAACACCCTCAAGGCTCTGTTTCTCTTGGCTGCAAGCCTCTCTGTTGGTGAGTACAACTTGACAAAAGCCGTTCATCTGTACATGGTGGTTGTGAATAGATGCATCTTCTAGTAGAGTATAAAAAGAAATTTGATTGTGTCTGCGTGTTTTGCTTCAGCCCTGTCCTTGGACTACAAGGCACTCAACCAGTTTAGAAGGATGATCCTGTGTTTGATGCCTGACAGCTGGCCTGCTCTTGACTACACCGACTACGGCTGCTACTGCGGAAAAGGAGGCTCCGGCACACCTGTGGATGATCTAGATAGGTCATGATTCACTCACTCTGCTTCATTCTCAGATGACAAAAAAAAGCCTGGTCCAGTCTGTTTCAAAATTTGTCTTGTCTGACTTCTGTAGGTGCTGCCAAGTGCATGACCAGTGTTACAATGATTCTATGCAACACCCTGCATGCTGGCCCATCTTCGACAATCCTTACACCGAGTTCTATGACTACAGCTGTGACAAGGAAAACAAGAAGGTCACCTGTGGCAGTGAGTACAACGAAACAAAGGGATTTTTTTTCTTTTTCCATCACTATACTTTTAGTTATTGTCTGAGGTAAATGTAGCAGGGGTGAAATGCAACTTAAAATTGAATTTACTGAATTTTAATTTAAGAAGATATAAATGTTGATGAGAAAACTGTTACTTTTATAATCAAATTGATACTATTCTCAGTTTCTTTAATTTATTATGTTGTTGAACATTTGGTAATCACAGAGTTCTCTCTACTTTATCTTCTTCAGACAAAAACAACGAATGTGAGATGTTCATCTGTGAGTGTGACAGGAAGGCCGCCGAGTGTTTTGCTAGATCACCTTGGAACCCTGAGCACGAGCACCTGCCCAGCGACCGCTGTCAGTAAAGACCAAACAACTGTATCAAGTTATGAAGTTATGCTTCAACATGAAATATTCATTTTTGTTTCCACACTAGACAGATCATTTTGTAAATTTGTTGTGGATCCTTGGCTAGAAATATTCACATAGACCTTATACATTCACGTACAGAGTGTCATTATTTCTATATGGGAGTACACTGTGATTTTGGTGACCTATAACCATCCATCATTCCCTCCATGTGGTGAATTATTCTTGTTGGGTTTGAAATTGTGAAGTTATTCTGATAATAAACACAATTAGATCTGCATCTCTCATTTTACCAAGTTACAATAGAGGGCACTATGGTCTACCTTTTCCTTTCCTAGTTTGCAGGATGAAATCAGTGGTACAGCATAGTGTAGACTCTGCCATGTGATGTTTTGTCCGTGTCAGGTGTCCTAATATTCTTTCTGTAAAAGTTCTGTAATATTTGCAGTTAATCGAATAATAAAAATGTATATGCTAAGAAATAAGAAGCAACATTTTTGGATCTTTGTTTCACTTCTGTTTTGCAATCGCTACTTTTGTGAAGTTGGGAAGGGCCTCTTTAAACCCTGTCTTAATTCTGCCAACAGCAAGCCACTTTTAGCAACAACAATATTCGCTAGCCACAATACAAACAGTCTTGGGTAAAAAACAATTTGTTTTCAACTACTTCTAAAATGTCTTCCTCTTTTCAGTTGTTACACACAACTCTCAGGGCACCAGATGATGCATGCTGAATTTTGGTTGCTTTTGAGATTATTTGGCACGAGAATAAAACAAATCCTGTCACTGGAGCCTAATGTCTTGGTTTCAGCTAGCCACCACTGTTGGCTCCCAGCAGCTCACTCTTTGTGATCACAGCTGTGGCTGCAGCCCACTGGATCAGTCTTCAGGCTATTGTTCAGACAACACTAAGCATCAGCACTGTAAGCACCAGCAGCTGGTGGCTGGCTGCTTGCCATCAGCCAGCTGTGGCTGCTGCTGGCTCAAAGATAAAATGAGAGAAACAACAAATGCAAGGAAATGAAATAGATATTAAGCTCTGAAAAGCCTTACTCTAACCTAATACATTGTGTAAATGTGTACATATCTTTGTAATTATGTGTCATTTGCTGTTGTCATGGTTGCTAAAAGTGGCTCAGTGCACCTGCTTGTGCCTCACATTGACCATGAGACCTGTTGTCTGAAGCCATGTCCAAACTGATGAACATAACTTACACCTTGATGCCAAAACAGTGTTTGCACAGGAATATGAATTATCTAAAATCACTGTGTAGCACATTAAGATGCAAAGAGTCCTACAGTCTTCCAAACAAAAAGACAAAAGCTTGTTTCTCAGTGCCTTGCTGAATGACCCATATGAACGTTTTCTGATCTGGCAACCCTGTTAACAGGATGACATCACTGGTCAGTACCGTTTCAAATGCCCATTACAAAAATGATTCATAATCTGCTCTGAGTTGTTGCAGTTGTACATGAATGGCAGGCTACTTCCACCTTTGCTCCTGGTGACTGATGATGTCATTGCAATTGTGAGGTTGCAAGCTTAATCACAAATTGTATGTAATGTTCCGTTTCTAAAAAAAACAACAAAGTAAAACTCACAACATATTTTAACATGACCCTAATACTCTGTTCTCTCGAAACTGAATGCAGTAAGAATCATTGTCAGTTGTTTTTTGTTTTTTTTATGTCCTTGACAGAACAGAGCTTGAACACAATCATGTGGGCATAATTTACCACAATCACATTCAATGTATGACTCCAGATAGTAATCACACTATGGTTTGGTTTCTGATGCACCTTACTACTGAAATGAACTGCAAAACAAACTGATGTTAGAGGAACTCATTCCTTTGAGGGGCTTTAATGATCTACCTACTTTTTAAAGAAATGTTTTGTGGAATTTTTGCAGTATAGAGGTAGACGGGAAACAAGGGAAGAGAGAGAGGGGGTATGGCATGCAACCTTGGCTGAAATCGTAGCATGTACTGTATGTAATTATTACATGTAATGTAATAATTGATTTTTTTAATTAGTGTGACAACTGCTTTGTGTGACTGAACCGTCTTGTGTTGTGTTGTTATATGTAATTTGTTCTCAGGTCAGTGAATGGTGAATTGTTAGACTTATGGTTATGGGCTGACAAAAGGCTTTATAATTGACCTCTGTTGGTAAAGCGCTGGTTAACAGTGATGGAATGTAACTAAGTACATTTACATTACATTACATTTAAGTGTGACAGTGACAGAGAGTGTTTCCATTCTATGCTACTTTATACTTCTACTCCACTACATTTCAGAGGGAAATATTGCACTTTTTACTCCACTACATTTGATATTTATAGTTACTAGTTACTTTTTACATTAAAAAATCATATGATATGCTTATGATATGATGTAGTACTATGCTACTAATCTACCCAGTAGTATAC